>JANQBM010000007.1:6702425-6748518 GCA_025594535.1 Erythroxylum domingense
ATGTTCTCCGATTCAAGAGTTGGACTCCGGTACGGGATCCAACAGTTGGGATCCGGTCTCCGGGTCGGGGCCTAACACAAATACCATTCATGATCATGACATTTCACAACTTTGTAAATCATTTCATTTCTCCACTACTAAGGTTCACATGCATAATAATGAATCAAAGGACTTTTTAGAGTTATAATGTAGGCAAGGGTAGGGTGAGATGTATTTGGGTAAAGAAGCATGAAAGCCATCAAAGAAAGTGAAACAAAAGTAGCAATCAATGCAACATCAAACTCAAAAACTAACATTCATCCAAAACTAGGTACCATCAGTTACGATGAATTTAAAAACTATGTTAAATAGCTCAAAATTGAGCTCTCTCACCATAAACTACATCAAGCATATATCACTCACAAAAGTTGATCATAAAGAAAACTTTGTAACCATAGGGAGTGATCATTGAAAGCAACATCAACCTCATATCCAACATACTCAAATAAACCGTTGAATAGAACTTTAGGAGGAAAGACTAATCATAAGTAACTTGCAACATATATGCATTTCCTCTTTGATACATTTATTTAAACATTTTTTTCTTTTCTTTTTCTTTTCTCTTTTTCTTTCTTTTTCCCTTTTCATTTAAAAATTGAAGGAAGCTATATCAACATGAGAATTTCATTGATAAGACATAAATTGGCCTCCTAACAATTATAAACATCCCACACATATCCATACCCCCATACTTAGAATTTTGTACATCCACAAACTTAACAGTCAACAATTGCTTCACTAGCTTTAAGAATTAGGTGAGACATTTGGTTAGGTTTAAATCATGTAATATGATTAGCATAAAAAGAAAAGGTAAATAAAGCTCAAGGGGGCTTAACAAACAAAAACCAACATTCACTTGCAATTATGTACGTTAACTATGATGAATGCAAAAATGATGTTTCATAGCTCAAACTCAAGCTCTCTCACCATAAACCACATCAAGCATATATAACTCACAAAAATTAATCATAAACAAGATTTTGTAACCATAGGGAGTGGCCATTGAAAGCAACATTCACCTCATATCCAACATACTCAAGTAACCCATTCAATACAACTTTAGGAGAAAAGACTAATCACAAATAACTTTGCAACACATATGCATTTCCTCTTTGATAATTTTATTTAAACATATATATTTTTCCTTTCCTTTCTTTTCCTTTTCCTTTTCCTTTTCTTTTTTGTTTCCTTTTCTTTTATTTTCCTTTTTCTTTTATTTTTTCCTTTCTTTTTTAATTAGAAATTGAAAGAAGTTACATGATAGTTGTGCATTAGTGTGTTTTTCTAAGTATTTTGGCATGTGTTTCTTGCATAATAGATTATTATTGTTGTGTTTCAGGATTTATTTTGTATGTTTTGTTTATTTTAATCTTCATTGCGTTCTTTTATGTTTGATGTTGATTTAGGCTAAGAGTTGATCATTTTGGTGTAGGTATGGAGGTTGGCCACATTTACAATTGAGATAGAAACCAAAAGAGGAGAAGAGAAGAGGAAGAAGACATAAGAACCCATGATTGATGGTTTCATGCCAATTCCTATGATTGTGGGATGTTTGACTCAAGGATATATGCAGAGTTCACATATTCTTTTGGGTTTTCATGACTATTTAAGGATATAAACCCTTATGGACAAAGGAGCATCAGGTGGGACTTGCCTCCTTAAGTAACAAAATAGGTTTAGAGCTTCAGGAGAGGTAGAGATTCAAGGCCTCTCATTCATCATTGGGAAAAGAGCATACCAATGTCGAATTTTCCATATTCGAGATAAGAGGAGGAGGAGTTTGATTTTATCAGTTTTCTTTCCTTTTTCTCTTCTAGTATTTGTATGATGAATTATTTGATTGTTGGGAATGTTATAGATTTCATGAGTGGCTAGCTTACTTTTAGAGATTACTTTTGAATATCTTATTAAACTTCTATTTTGTGATTTGAATGATAGATGTTTTTAAAGAATGTTGACTATATATATATATATATACCTTGCAATATATAGAGATGAGTTGGGTTATTTGTGTAGAATTGTACAATGAGAATTGGCATTCTATAAATTTACGTTCATCAAGTTAATTGATTAGTTTAAAGAGAGATCTTAGCTAATTTAATTGATCACCCATAGGATAATTTCATAACTAATAGAATTGGTGGATTGATTTTGTAGATTGAGAGATTGCTTAATCATTTCCATTTAATTTGGTTTGGGATAATTGATCACACCTTAAGAGAGGGTAATTAATAAATTAGGATATCTTAAGTGAAACATAATTAAATTAAAAAAATAGGAGAGAGGCAAGATAGTGAAAAAGTGATATGAATTAATTTTTCCAGTTTATTTCTACTAAATTTGGTTCTTAAACAAAGATTAATTTGAATTAAGTGGTGTCTAAGCACAATCCTTATGGGATTGATATTTGCTTATTACTAATTGCAGTGTTGAGCACAAAACTAAAAGACTATTTCATAATCAACAAGTTTTTGGCACCGTTATTAGGGATTGTTTGTTTAGCATCTTGTTTAGTTTAGATTACTTTGATTTAAGAGTTTTTGATACCTTTCCTTTTGTATTGTAGGTGCATGAACACAAGGAGTACACTAAGATCGAAAAAATTTAGCAACAAAGAGTTATCTGATGTCACAAGACATGAACGAGAGTTAAGAAAAGTGAAGCGTCGAGATATTATAGAAAAAATATGTTTAAAGAAAGAGAACAAGGAGGAAATAAGAGGACATTGATGGAATTCATGAGGCCAGGATTTATTCCTTAAAGAGTTACGAGGCTAGTCGAGATCAAACCGACACTCCGCAACATATTACAGAATAGTGTGCAATTTTATGGGTTGTCCAACAAAGATCCTAAGACCCACTTTGTAAATTTTTTAAAGATTTGGAAGAACTTCTAGTTCAATGGGATGTCTGACGTTGCTATGAAGTTGCAACTATTTTTCTTTCACTTTGAAAGATCGAGGAAAAGTGTGGTACAACTTGCTTAGTTCAAGGTAAATCAATACTTAGGAGCAGCTGGCCCAAGCATTCCTGGAAAAATAATTTCTGTTCACTAAGATGACAAGATCATAAAGAAGATCACAAACTTTTGACAAAGTGAGGGGAAGTCTCTATATGAAGCTTGGGAAAGATTCAAAGAACTAAAAGAAGTTGTGCCCACCATAAACTTCTGAGGGAGTTCCTATTTCTCATATTTTACAATGGTGTGAATCAGAGCATGAGAGAAACAATAGATGCAACTATTGGAGGTTCTTTGATGAGGAAGGTTATTGATGCGGCTCATGACCTTCTGGATGAATTAGCTAGCAACAGTTATAAGTGGTCAAGCGAGAGGAGTAGATAGGGACAAAAGGAGCAAAAAGGTATGATCCTGATTAACTTTATTACTGCCTTGTAGGCATAGATCATAACTCTTACCAAGAAATTGAGCAATATGTAAGGAGCATCTTCATCTACGGTAAAAGTGATACAAGTATAGTGTGAGCTATATGAGCAAAACAACCATGGCTCAGTTGAATGTTTCTTTTTAAGAGCCAGTGGTACAAAACAGGTAAATTATTTAGGCCAGCCACAAAAAGGTAATAATCCTTACGTGAACACTTATAATCTAGGGTCGAAAAACTACTTAAAATTTTCTTGGAGTACTAACAATACAAGTGGTTAAGCAATATCACAAGGACCTCCTAGATTTCAGCAAGATAGAATTGGGTTGATGGAGAGTAAAATGGACAAGTTGATGGATGTTTTAGGGTCCAAACTGGTAACTCAAGAAGAGAACCAAAAGAGGATGTTTGCCAGATAGGAGGGAAGTTAAATAATATAAGAAAACCATAAATTAGCGATAGAAAATTACTAAAGGAAAATTACCGACAGAACAAATACTGTAGCTAATTAAAAATGAAAAATCAATATTCGTCGATAAAACTATAGTGAAAATTTTCATTTTGTGATGGATAAAATTTTTGTTGATAAAGGTGGAGGGAAAACATCTGCACAAATTTTTTGATGAAATATAGCGATGAAAATGTCATACCCATCGGTAAATTAGGCGGGAATGCTTCTACAATTAAATAGCATTAGGATTTATCGACAGATGTATTTTCGATCGGTGATTTTCTGACGGTATAACCGCGCTGTCGATAAATTTAAGCAGAAATGATTAGTTTAATAATCACATTGATTTTTTACCGACGGTAATGCATTTCATCGGTGATTTTCCAACGGTCTTCCTACTCCTTCGTTAACTTCAGATTGGTCATTTTAAAAAATTGAAAATGACGTCATTTCGATTCAGGGTTAAACTCACTCCAAGCCTTCCCCCTCGTTTTCTCCTTTGTTCTTTCTTTATTTTTTCTCCTTCCTCGCCATCAAACATCTGTAGCTTCTCCTTTCCTTGCCGTCACTCTTCGTCACTGTCGCTCATCGTCGTTGCTCACTCACGTCATCTTCTTTCTTCCCTCACGTGCTTCAGTGACTTCTTCTACTTGTCAGTTGAGGTAAGTCGATTTTGTTGTTTACTGGGTTTTTATATACTTGGTTTAATTTGCGTATTTATTTGTGGTTTGAACCTATCATTTGAATTTGCTACATTTTTAGGTTGTTGCATTCTTCTATTTAATATAGAAAAGCTGAAGAAAATTTTTAGGATACATAAAAGTTTTAAAATTTATTATTATATTTAACGAAAAAATAAAAATATAATAGTTGCTCAAAATTAATAATATCTTAGATATAAAGAAATCCATTTGACTTATCATATAGTGTAATTTTTATATGTTTTAAAAATTTTGATCTAATTTGGATTCAAACACTGAAGGTTAGATTTGCTATAGTGAGTTAAACAATTGGAATGAGTCTAGAATAGTATTCTACCCGACAAATGTGTAGAACTAAATCTAAAAGTGTTTTTGATGTTTGACCTCCAACATACAAGTTAGTAAAGTTAGAGAGACAAACTAAAATATTTAGCGAGAAAAATGAGTATGAACAAAGTCCTTTTTCTTGAAAATACTGATTTCTTTTTATATTGACATGTGAGTGCATAGGATGCCAATTATCATTTTACAACGCAAATGCTAAGGAAATCTTAGGTGTTTAAGTTATCTTTTAACCATAAGGGTAAACAAAATTGATATATATCTATTAATAGCCTCCTGGACTTCAATTGTAGGCATGTTTTTAGGTTGAAGCTTTCACTTTAAAACATAATGTTAAGTAGGTATATTGTATTGTGAGCATTTTGTTAGAAATTATGTACATTTGAAATTATATAGGTATGTTATATTATAAGCTTTTTGTTTCATAAGGCAATATAGCTATAGAAGTTTGTTAATTTGTCACTTTACCCAGTGTTAGCTTTGTTGTGCTTTGCTTAACATCAAGCCTGATATTTTGCTTTTCATTAGCTCTTAAGATGCTTCACTTTCCATTGGCACCTATGATGCTTCACTTGTCATTATTTTTGGTGTTTTACTTGAGGTTAAGCTTGATGTTCCACTTGTTGTTAGGCCTGAGGTCTTTCACTTATCGTTAGGTCTAAGGTCTTTCCTTTATTATTAGGCCTAGGATTGTGCTTTATGTCGAGCTTGCTATTTTTTTAGGTGTTAAGCCTAAGAAATTTAGTTTTTCATTAGGCCTGAGGTCTTTTACTTTTTCATTAGGCTTGTTATTCTACTCTGTGTAAGGCTTAGTTTTTCAAGTGGTATGAGGCTTTGCTTTTTGTTTAACATTAGGTGTGAGGTGTTTCACTTATACTAATTCTTGAGGAGTTTTACCTGAAGTTTATCTTGCCATTTTGCAATATATGTACTCTTCTATGTAAGGACTTTGATTTGACACTTTCAAGGAATTTAACATGTTATTTTGCGAGGCATTTGGTATGTTGTTCTGCGAGGGCATTGTTTTAATGTTGCAGCGCTTGATTGAAGTTATATAAGGAAGTTAGCTTGTCATTTTGTGAGGAAATTTTTTTATCATTTTGTGAGGCATTTAGTATGTTATTTTATAAGTTGCTTAGCCTTTCATTTTGCCAGACTTATAATAATCTAACGTTTCATATGGTGTTTAGCCTATCATTTTGTAAAAATTTAAATAAGACATTTTTAGACCCAAACATTTTTGAAAACTTGAGTTTAACACTTGTGAAAATTTAAGTTTGACATTTAAGAAGTTGAAATTTTACAAGTCCTTTAGGGTTTGAAGTTTTAATGTATTAAAATTTTAGGAGACCTTTGAGGTTTGATATTTTAAGTAGTTAACAATTAGATATTTAGGGTTTGTGAAAATTTTAATATAATATTTTGATGAAACTTTGAATAAGATATTTTGAATTTATTTTTTCAATTATGATTATTAAATTTCAAAAAATTGAGTTTAATATTTTTCATTACTGATATTTTATATGATCATTGAGGTTTATTATTTTAGTATTGACATTTTAAGAGGCCTTTGAGGTCAAATGTTTTGAGAAAACTTAAGTTTTACTTTTTATTAAACTTTAAATCTAACTTCTTAAGTTGCTAATGTTTTATGAGACTTTTAATATCTAATGTTGTGTGAGACTTTGAGTTTGAAGTTTTAAGAAATTTAAGTCTTATGAGATCTCTAAGGTCTATATCTTTTGTTGTTGATGTTCCGAAAGACCTTTGAATTCTGGTGCTTTATGAGAACTTTGAGGTATGATATTTTGAGTTGTTGATATCTTGTGAGATCTTTCAACTTTAATATTTTGCTAGACTTTTGTATATTACAAAAACAGATAGACTGAGCAAACCTAAGACTAAAATATGTGTAAAATATGATGCTTACAATTTTAAGAATACTAAAGTCTGGTATGTTGAATATTCCATGCCGTTAGGCTTTAAACTTGTCTAATCACTCAAGTTTATATGTTTTAATCCTGATGATGATCATTAGTTTGCATAATTTGGACTTATTTTCTTACATAATGTTTAAGACTTTATTTGTGTATGATGTAGTCTACTTTTGATAGTCACTTCGAGGATAAATTGTGCCTCTTTCAAGACTATGTATTTTGGCACCTTTCTTTAACCTCCTTAAAGTTTTGAGGTCTGTTCATTTGAACAGATCTCTATAGTGTATAGTGTTTCTTTAGTCCCTTCTCAAAAGTGATGGATACAATAGATATGCTAACATTAGATATTTATATGATCTCAAAGTTGAATCTTTTTGCAAATTATGTCTCCTAGCCTTTGTGTGACTCAAATACAAACTAAATCATATAGCCTACACTTGTTGCTCAAAACAAGGTGTCCTAAAATGATTATTTAATTGTTTGAAACTTATTACTAAGTCTACAAGAAGGATTTAGTACTTGTCTTTAGTTATGCATGTCAAAGTAAACTAAAAGGCATCACTTAACTACATGTATAGTTACTCAAATTTGTCATCATATTATAAGCCTCCAACACTAGTAATTTAAATTTCTGTTTGCAGAAGTCTCCTTTAATATTACTTTAGTAAAAGGATTAAATAGACCGATGAAATTTTGTTCATGACCTTACTCCTATAGCATGATAGACCACATTAGTTTATAATGTTGTATTAGAACAAGTGTATTATATTAAATATTTCATATTCTTTCCATACGCCTTGTATTATGTTAAAGAGCGTCATTATCCATCCATCCAGGTTATTCGTCCAACTAATGTTTACCATATGTATTGCTTTAATAATACGATTATGATATATTTGGATTTTGTGTGAATGTAAAGAAGGTCTTGATTTTATGTTGTTGTTTAGAATATTCTTATAATCATTGATGAGTTTTTATGTTCTTCTTTAATAGTCTAAGTATTTACTCTATGTGGAATGAGTTTGAGATGTTATGGATGATTTGAGGCTTTAATAAACACCTAGGATGGTATATAGGCTGGAAACCTATGATGAAACTCCCATGAGGCTTATCGGTGAAAAATTCCACGAGCCTAGGAGTCACAGCGAGAACTTGTTTTCTTCATTCACAGGTGTAAACAATGCCACGTACCATAGTTTTGAAATCAATTGTAGGTGATTAATTCGATCGATTAATATGTCAACTTCGATGTGATTAATGCAAACTTAGTATTAACACAAGGAATTAATACATTTCATAGACAAGACAATTCGTTCCATAATAAACCCTTAGGATGGTATATAAGCTGGAAACCCGTGATGTAGCTCCCGTGAGGGTTATCAGTGAAAAATTTCATGAGCCTAAAAGTCACAGCGAGAACTTGTTTTCTTGATTCACAAGTGTAAATAATTCCATGTACCATAGTTTTGAAATCAATTATAGGTCATTAATTTAATTGGTTAATACTTAGGAGATGTTGTGTAAAGTTAAAATCAATAATTGAAGAAGATTTCGACAATTTGAACCTTTCGTGTTGGCATTACAAGCGATCCAAGTATATTATGTCCCTTTTCCCAGCTTACGACAAGATAAGTGAGATTGGTTGGTTGTTTGCAAAGTTAAACCTAAAGGTATTTTTCAATCACATGGAAAAGGAGAACAAAGAATTGAAAGTGAAGTGTTTTAAGAAGATGCTTATGAAAAAAAGGCATTTGTCGTATCTGAGCATAATGAACCTTCGAACTATCCATGTAATGCATATGTTGAAATTTTATCTAGAGAGGATGAGGAGAGCCAGAGATCTGAAGAAGAGCTTGAGTTTGATTCAAATTCTTCAGAAAAAGAAGATTTTGATTTACAATTAAGTAATGATAACGATTAATTTGTGTTTGTAATTGAATTTTATATTCAATAAATCAACTATTTTATTTTAAATATGTTGTATAAAATATTGAATTCAAATTGTAATATTTCTAGAAAATTCAATTCAGGTTGAAATATGCCACCAAAGAGAAGACAGGATATGATGTGACTAAGATTCAGACCACAATTTGGAGGTACTTACCGTACAGGGGAAGTATCTTATGGTGTAGCAGCTAGAACTGAATCACCTCCTCCCCCTCCAGCTACTACGCTGGCAGATGAAGCATCACCTTTCGTACCTGCTGCTACACCATCCGCCATCCCTACATCATTCACTACCCTTATACTGATAGAGATATCAGGGGTAAACAATGATGATGAAGTAGGCGGTCACCAGCCTGGAGCTGAGGGACTTGATGGAAAAACTTACATTACAATTGTCAATAATGTATAAGTGAAAATACATGAAACACTATATGTTTATAATTAAATTATAGGTTTCAATTTTTAAAATGGTATAAAAATATTTGTTTTAAAATTAATATGATTCCTTCTGGATCGTGCTCAAGAAAAATGACATCTAAATTCAATGAGAAGATTGATCTTTAGGTATGTATGGAAGAATATCTCTCAGGCCACAAAGGAAATTTACTATCAGGAGTTTGAGGTACAAAAAAATTATTTTCTTTTTTAATTAATTTTTATACATTAATTAGATAAATATTATTACATTATAAGTATTTATCGAATATTTTTCCTTTTATTTCAAAAATAATTCTTTTAGGATTCTAGATTTGACGTAATCATTTATAAAGTATGGAAGAGACGAGCTCGTACACATTATCGAGACTTTGTTGTTGCGATACATAGGGATGGTGTATAACCACCTTACATTTCTAAACAAATATGGAGTGGTTGGCAGCAGTATTGGACATCACTTGAGGTAATGTCCATTTGATACTGTAATTCGACTAACAGATATGGAGGACTGGGGGTAGAGTCTCTTCCCATACATACAGGAAGATCTATTACCCACTATGAGTATGCAGAGAGACTTGTAAGTATCTACACTTTACATTTATATTATGATTTCTTTACTTTGTTGTATTTCAGTTGAATTTGATTAGTGATTTTTATAATGAAAATATGTGTATTCTGGAGAATGATAATGTTATAAATGTCTGGTGCCATATATGGCTATGTTGTTGACTTCTTTTCCTTGTTCAATAGGGGTAAATATCATAAAAATAAAGGAAACTTTGTTTAAATTTTTATAAATTCTATTTCACTTATAACATTTTATTCTTATGCAAGAAAAGTATAAGGGAATGAGGCTTACATCCCATCAGCTCTTTTTGCACACTCGTGCTAAGAAGCATGACAGTGTGACTTTTGTCAACAGCCATTGTAGAGAACTAAATGTATGTCAAATTTATGATTTAATATTAATGCTTAATAATTATCACTTACTAATATAAACATTGCCTTCTGATAGGACCAAATATAAGAAAGCATTCAATGACAACCTCAACAGTCTGAAGTTGTTGATGAGACTTAAACCTATCTTTATATAGTGGGTGGTGGGTGGTAGGGATCATCGTGGAAGGATAGTCGACTTAGGTTAATTAGCAAATACATGTTATTTGCAATCCTCCACATCCAGTAAAGCAAGGTCTAGTAGGCGGTCCACAACCAATGAAGTCTAAGAGCTTCAGAGCATAGTGCAGACATTGATGGAGTACATAACTCAACTTCGTAATGAGGTAGATGAGTTGAAGGGTAAGGGTAGCACCTTATTGCACCAATTAGAGCATCCGCCATCTCCAAATCAATAGTTACTTTTAGTCATTTCATTTGAATTTCAAAAACTTATTATGTACAATTTAATATTTTTATTATTAATTAAGATATTTTAACTTTATATCATTAATCAAAATTTTTGTTTAAACAAATTAAATGTATACTATTAAATTCATAACTGTTTAAATTATGCATCAACTATAATATCATGAAATAAAATTTATTGACGGTATATTTTTTTGAAAATTTTTTCTGATTGACTTACCGGCGAAAATTTGCAATACCGTCGATAAAATCAATACCATTTATCGATGGAAGACGACTAACTGTCGTTAATCACAAATGGAATAATCAATTCTGTCGATATATTTTGCGATGGAAACTAACTGCAGTTAAACTCACCAACGGAACAAATGTAAGAAAATCACAAATTGTTGGTACATTTACCAACGGAATAATTTTTTCATCGGTAAGTTTATATATAGAATATTTTTTTTTGTTAGTAATTTACCGATAATCAACCACACAAGAAACCATCGTCATATTTACTAATGGTACATTAGTTGTTTATCGGTAATTTTACTAACAACCATTTTGTTTTCTGTCGAGAATTATTAGCTACAACCATTTTTACGACGCCTTTGTCCTTCGATAAAGTCCTTCGCTAAGTTTACTTACCAACAAAATGTTAATGTTTTCCGTCAATAATTTTTATCGCAAAATGACATTTTCTTATAGTGAAAAGAAGATGGAAGAAAAGTTTGGTCAAATTGTGAAGAACTATGTCTCATCCATCCACAATTTGGAGGTTCAAGTAGGTCAACTTGCTAATACTTTGTCTTCTTGAAGTGCAGATAGTTTACCAAGCAATACCAAGTTAAACCCAAAGGAACAGATCATGGCCATCACTCGGACTCAGGAAAAGAAAATTGAACATGTAAAGGAAGATGAAGACAAGAGAGAAGGACAAGTAATTACAGGATACTTTCCAAGTGAGCTTATAATTGCGCTAATCAAGGAGCCTCAATATGAAATTCCATACCTTATTCTAGCCCAGGGGAAGTCAAGTTCAAGTAGGATAACGAGGAATTATAAGAAGGTTGAATCAAACAAGGTTGAGGATATAACAAATCAACTACAAACAAGGCTTACGTTAAAGGAACCAGTCAAGAAGAAGGTGAAGGAGCATATAACAAAAGGAAACCCTAACATAGCACAGAAGAAAGAAGACCTAGGGGATTTTTTCATTCCTTATAGTATCAATGGAGTCAACATAGCCAGGGCATTTGTAGATTTGGGAGTAAGTATCAACATGAAGCCCTTCAATTTTAGTCAAAAATTGGGGTTAGGAGAGTTAGAGCCTACAAAAATATTGGTAAAAATAGCTGATAGAACACTTCATCAACCGAAGGGGATTATTAAGAATGTGCAAGTAAAAATTGATAAATTTATCTTCCCCATAGATTTCTATATACTAGATATTAGAAAATATGTGGCAACCCCTATGGTCCTTAGACGAACATTCCTGGCTACTTGTCGCTTGATAATTGACGTTGATGGTGGTGAACTAACTTTGAGGGTAGGAAAGTAGAAAATAACATTCAAAATGTCAAAGAAAGACAACATTTCTGCTCTACTTCCAACTAATATTAAGGAAACTGAACTTTGAGGACAATGGGAAGAGATTGAGGATCCTGAGAATGCATTCAGAAAGAAACGATCACGTAGGAGAAGGCTAAGGAAGGAGAACCACAAGGAAAGTGGAATCTATAACAGGGTAGGTCATGTGTAGATTTCAAGATCAGTGACTGCACTGTCACTGCACTGTTTATTTAATCCACTTTAAGCATAAGGAAAGTGTCGAGCTATTAACGTTAAAAGAAAGTACTGCATGGGAGGCAACCTATGGAATTTTAATTTCCTTTGATTGTTTCTTGTTTACTTGTTTGTTTGATTTATTTAATCTTGATTGTGTTTGATTTGAGTTTGCTTGGCATTGATTTGGATTTTGTTTGAGTTTTAACTTGTTTTCTCTTCAAATTTCTTATTGTTTAGGTGATTTGGAGGGGTTTGTAAGTTGCAGGACTCTTAAGAATTGATCCTAAGCTTGGAAGAGGATTAAGAAGTTGAAAAATTGGAGTAACCCATAACTGTGGGAAAACTCTCCAGAAAGTTTATGGAGAGTTAACCCACGATCGTGGGAATGAGGCTGATTCCCACGATAGTGGGAAATCTCTTCAGAAAGTTTAAGGAGAGTTAACCTATGATTGCGGGAATGACATGGGAATGATGGGGATTCCCACGATCGTGGGAAGGCCCATCCAAGGAAATTTTAAATTTCCCTCTCTTCTTCTTCTTTCTACATTCTTCAAAAATTTCACAACCTCTTTCTCTAAAATCACAAAACCCACTATCTCAACTTCTCCTATCCTTTATCTTACACTAAATTCTTGGTATTTTCTTTATTTCTTCCATTAATCTTTCAATCCTTTGCACTTATTGTATATTAATCACTCAATAATCAAAGGATTTGGTGAGATTTTTTTTTCTCTCTAAAAATGATCCCATCTCTCTCTTCTATGTTTTTGTAGATTTTTATCTTCCAATGGCTCTGAAGCCTAGAAATTGACCGATGAACTATGCCTTCAAGGCTTCGGTGAAGGTAAACTGAATATGGTGGCAACTTTTCGTGCCCCATTATTGATTTTTTCAGACGAAGAAGGTATGCGATTTCTAAACTTGAGACATAGAGAATTAATTACTCTTAGATATGTTGACTTTGAACTATTAGAATCGATAGGAGTGAGGCTTAATGTTGAGTGATTGGATACAAACATTGGTTTGGGTAGGTTCATTCGTTATGATGTGTCAATTTATCTTATGATAGCCATCAAAATTTTCACCACTGTGCGTCACAATCCTAAAATGAATACATTATGGTTTAATATAGGTGGCGATAATTATAAACTTGATTATAATACCATTTGTGCACTTTTTGATTTATCGAACATAAAAATTTTATATGATCGCGATGACTTTGATGTGGTAATTACTAGAAAATTCTAACAGGTGAAACCAATTTTGACTATAGGAATGCACCAAATACTTTAATTTGTAGCACCGAGCACTTACTTCTTCATAAATTTATGTGCTTAATGGTTTTTAATAAAACTGAAAGTAATAAGTGCTCAGCCAAGGAACTTTTCTTCCTTTAGTGCATCGATCGAAAAATCAAAATAAATACTCCTTATCAAATTTTTCGATCAATTATGAGTTGTGCTAATAAGAAGAGCTCTTAGTTTGGCATGTTATATATTGTTACTACTTTGGCTTTGTTTTACAACCTTGATGTGGACAGTGTATGTATGACTAGGTATGATGTTTTTGATGTTCCTTATTTGGGACGCTTTGAAATTTTGGAGCCCCATTCTATGAAGCTTTAAAATCCTCAAACGTGCACAACCGTTAGGAACAGGAAGGGAAAAGATGCAACCACTTCCAGACTTTCCACATCTCAAGCACCCCTGAAGCTGCAAAAAGAAGCAATGGAAGAGATTGACAGATTCTAACAAATCCTCGACTAAATGGCCTCTAATCATCAATAAATGACAATGTAAATTAATGAGCTTGGCACCCAGATGAGACATGTGCATAAGGAGTAGCGATACATGAAGAAGAAATTCCTCAAGTTCATCCAGAGGAATAATATTGAAGTCCCTTCCCCAACACTATCGCCACAACAATCTCTATGAACCCTTCTTACCCTAAGTTTTTTACATTGTTTTAATTACTTTATTAGTTGTTATGTATTTGTTTGGTTTGATGTTTCTCTTGTTTAATTTGATTTCTTTTGTTTGGTTTGATGTCATTTTACCTTATTTTGTGGTTGCCTTTTCATATTAGAGACCATGTATTCTTTAAGTGTGGGGAGGTGACTCTTAATTTGTCAATTGCATTGTTTTAGTCACTAATTGCATTTTGTTTATTAGGATGCATGTTTTAGGCATATTATGTTGTTTTGTGTTAAGCAATGGAACCACACTTGAATCATTTTGATTTCTTTTACCATGAGATTTTGTCATGCTAGTTGGAATGAGATTGAGATTGTGGTTTAATTTTTCACTTCATATATTGATAATAAACTGAGAGGGTGAATCAAGAAAAAATGATTAAATTGGGCTAACAAGAGTTGGGTAATTTAATATGTTCATAATTAAATCAGGTTGGTAAATCTTGTGTAGAGAGATCACATATAGGTTTCCAATTGTTTATTAGTGAACTTAAGAACTGATTAGGTTTTGGATAGGTTATTAATTGAGAGATTACAACTTCCCATAATCTAATTAGGGCTTATGTTTGAGGGTTCAATTATAACTTAAGAGAGAGTAATTGACCCTAGGATCATCTACAACTTTTAATTCGATAAATCATAACTGATTAAGTTAGCATTAAAGATAGATAATTTTCCTTTTCTCTCTTTCGGTTAACTCACTAGGTTGAATTCAAGGATTTGCTATCATTGCTTAATTAATTAATCAATTTCTGTTATTTGTTATTAGTTATTTGTTTTTAACTTGAAATTCTTAATCATTGTTCATGATTGCTTTTGTTAAGTGCTAATTATCTACTATTGTTTTGTTATTTGATTTGATCTACTTAATTTATTTAGTTCTCGTGTTTAAATTCATTGTCTGTTAAATATTTGTTTAATAGTTTTCGACCTTAGATTTCAAGAATAGATTATTCCTACTCATGGGATCGACACCTTAGGTACTACGCAAATGACCTATGCACTTGCGGTATTATCAAGGTTAAAAATATTAAAACTTATCATATAGGAACCTGCGATCATGAACCATATTGAGTGATGAAGAGTAGTTAGTTAAATAAGCTTTCTCACAATTTGACATTTGAGCAATGAGGTACTGTACAAATGCATAATGAATTTTCAACTGAGCCAATGTAAGGATTAAGCCTATATTTAATATTCCCCTTCCCAAGATGTTAGTAGAAATCTAATCCTATCAAGAAGGGGTGTGTTTTGGGGCACTCAAGCTTAGAAAGCTGAAGCGTATAGTGGGGTTGCTTAATATAAACTCCATCTATGGTCCTTTTATTTCTTTGTTATGTGATGCTTCCTTACGTTATTACCTTCACAACTTACTTTGAATCAGTTTGAGTCTAATGGATGATTAAGACTCTTTTTGTATTAACCCTTGGCTTAAATGACTTACCTTTTATTATCCCTTGTTACCCCCATTGAGCCTTAACCATTTTGTGTTTTGAAAATACCCAAAAATTTTAAAACATGAAACCTCATTAAGCTACCCATTCATAAACTTAGTAGAGTATTAAGTAATGCATTAGTTATGATTATTGTGAAACTTTTTTTCGAGATGAGTTGAGTGATATTTCTTTTCCTGAATCATATTGTATTTAGTTGCTATTTCATTCATTGTTTCTTCCATGTTATTAGAAATAAAAGAAAAAAGATATAAAAAAGAGAAAAAAGAAAAAAAAGGAAGAACATTTTAGTAGAATCAATAAGTGTAGAATAGTAGTATATTTACACTTGTGTATCTCAGAATTATGTTTTTTTATCCCTTTGTCCACTTATTACTGTACGAATGCTTGTGTTAAAACCTTTACCATTTTTACCCACCTTAACTTTCACCCCATTACAACCTTAAGCAAGTCCTTTTGACCTATTTATGCATGTAATGATTGTAGAGGAGAATTGGTGTATTAGCAAGCCTATAGTAGAGTAATTTCCTATAGAAAGTTTGAGTGAAACACTAACCATTGAACACTTGAGAGAAATGAGTGATACCGTGAGGAAGATTCGTTTTGCATCTATACTTATCTTTGAGTGATGGTGCCATATGTTAAGTTTGCTTTTGTACATTAATGAAAAGTAGTCATGATATATGTAGTAACTTGATATTTGGGCTGGCTAAAATTTGAGGGATTGTATGCTTTGATTTTTGTGAAAATGAAATGATAGAATTGATTGGTTGTGTTTATTTTTCTTGAGGACAAGCAAATATTTAAGCGTGAGGAATGTCATAGTTGGGAATTAGTGCGTGTTTTTCTAGGTATTTGGCATGTGTTTCTTGCATAATAGATTATTATTTTTATGTTTTAGGATTTATTTTGCATATTTTGTTTAGTTTAATCTTCATTGTGTTCTTTTATATTTGATGTTGATTTAGGGAAAGAATTGATCATTTTGGTGTAGGGATGGAGGTTGGCCACATTTGTGATTGAGCTAGAAATCAAGAGAGGAGAAGAGAAGAGGAAGAATTTTGACACAAGAACCCACGATCGTAGGTTTCATACTAATTCCCACGATCGTGGGATGTTTAACCCATGGATATATGCGGGGTTAACTTATTCTTTTAGGTTTTCATGACTATTTAAGGATATAAACTCCCACA
This sequence comes from Erythroxylum domingense, assembly GCA_025594535.1. Classification (NCBI taxonomy): domain Eukaryota; kingdom Viridiplantae; phylum Streptophyta; class Magnoliopsida; order Malpighiales; family Erythroxylaceae; genus Erythroxylum; species Erythroxylum domingense. Next base: position 6,719,417 of record JANQBM010000007.1, read on the forward strand.
GATGAAGGAGCTTCAGGTGGGACTTGACTCCTTAAGTAAAAACGCAGGTTTAAAGCTTCGCGAGAGGTAGAGATTCAAGGTTTCTCATTCATCATTAGGAAAACGAGCATACCAAAGCCGAATTTTCCTTATTCGGTACAAGAAGAAGAAGAGTTTGATTCAATAAGTTTTCTTTCATTTTTCTCTTCTAATATTTGTGTGATGGATTATTTGATTATTGGGGATGTTATGGACATCATGAGGTACTAGTTTAATTATAGAGATTACTTTTGATGAATCTTTAATATATATATATACCTTGCAATATATTGAGAGATTGAGTTAGGTTATTTGTGTAGAATTGTACAATGAGAGTTGGCATTCTATAGATTTACATTCATCAAGTTAATTAATTAATTAAAAGAGAGATCTTATCTAATTTAATTGATCACCCATAGGATAATTTCATAACTAATTGAATTGGAGGATTGATTTTGTTGATTGAGAGATTGCTTAATCATTTCCATTTAATTTGGTTAGGGACAATTGATTACACCTTGAGAGATTGTAATTAATACATTAGGATATCTTAGGTGAAACATAATTCAATTAACAAAATAGGAGAGAGACAAGATAGTAAAAAGTGATCTCTAGTTGTAAAAATATGAAATTCTAAGTTTATGCATTTTTTAGTTGTCATTTGTGATTTGTTAAGTTGTTTAATTTAATTTAATTTTTCCAGTTTATTTCCAATAAAATTTGGTTCTTAAACAAAGATTAATCTGAATTAAATGGTGTCTAAGCACAATCCCTATGGGATCGATATCTACTTAATACTACAAGTCACAACCTACATAATGGTAGTTTTAAATGTCAAACTAAGAGACTATTTCACAAACAACACTACATCAATATGAGAATTTCATTGATAAGACATAAAATAGCATCCCAACAATTATAACCATCCCATACATATGCAATCCCTGGAATTATAATTTTGAACATCTGCAAACATCAACAATCAACAAATGCTCAACTAGCTTTAAGGCTTGGGTGAGACATTTGGTTAGGTTTAAAGCATGTAATGTGGTTAGCCCAAAAAGAAAACCTAATAAAGCTCAAGGGGGCTTATCAAAAGGAAAATCATATCAGTGGGTAGGCTATTTAGCTAATGTAGCTCATAAAAAAAGAATGCCTATATCATTTCCATGTTAACGCATGTGATAAGAATATGGTCTTTGATAAGTGTGTTTTTAGGTTATGTTTCTAGTATGTTTTCATATGTTTAAAGTGCTTCTTTGTGTGTTTTAGTTCTAGTTTATTTGATCTTTAGCATCTTTTGCATCTTTTCTTAATCTTTGACATGTTTAGTTGTTTCTTTACATTATGTAGTGTTTCAGGGTAGTTTTGAAGCTTACCTTTTAGGATGGATTGATGCATCTTATTGATGAACTGTGTAGGTATTAGACTTGTAGCTGTCGATGTGGTACAGGTGATTTAATGGAACCACTGGGTAGACATAGAGAATTCAGATGACAATGAAATCCTGCGGAGAGGAAGAAAATGTGTGAGGAGCTTGCAGTTCAAATTTTAATTCAATCATAGGTTCGGAGAGGACATTACAGCCAACAGAGTGAAGAGTGAACAAAGTTGTCGGATCACAGTGCATGATCATGCCTGTGCATGATCGTGCAAATACAGATGACTACCTCTCTGTCATGATCGTGCAACTACAGATGACTTCCTTTTTATCATGATCGTGCTTATGCACAAGGGAGACAGGCGGAACATGCCAAAATCAGGTTAAACACAGGCTTTTAAGTGGTTTGATCCTCCCCTTGAGATATAGAAAGGCTCTAAACCCTAGAAGCCTCCATCCAATAGAAGACCACACAAAAAATAGAAAAAGTAAGTCTTTTGGGGGCTAACCAAAGAGGGAAACATATAATCCTTCTTAGAAAAGTCGTTACAACATCATGCTTTAGAGTTTTTCCAGCTTTTTGGAGTAGAGGATTCCTTGACTTTACTCTATTTTTATACCTTTCTCTTCATAACTTTTAGTATGAAAAACATGGACTTTGTTGGATTATTCATGACCATGAGTAGCTAAACACTTTATAGGAGATGTTCTTGAACTATTTGTGGAACTCTTGTTGTTTTTTATGCGAAGAAAGATGTTTTGTGATATTTATTATGCTTATTCCATACAATAGATCGAGACGGAGAGTATGGTTATTTGAGTTGGGTAATGTAACGAGTGTTAGCTCCCAGTATTTCTAATAAATATTTAGGTTTTTCCAAATAATTGAAGAGAGATCTTAGTTGTTTGTTAAAAATCACCTATAGGAGTGCTTAAAGTCTTGTTGAAGGATTAGGAAAAGTTGGTAAGTCTAGAGATATCATAACTAGTTCTAATCCATTCTATTAGGGTCAGCTAATTACGCATTGAGAGAGGGTAGTTGAACATTAGAAAATCTTGGGTGAAGCATAATTGGATCAAAAACATAAGAGGAAAGCAAAATAATGATAGAGTAACTCCTAATTTTAAACCTTGGCCATCAAATTACTGTACTTTGCCTTAATTTGGTGTTCATTGCTAGTTTAATTAATTTTCATTTAATTTCTAGTTTTTAATCTTTGAAATCGTTTTCTTAAACAAAGCTTAACCTAAATTGAGTGGTGGCTAACATCAATATTTGTGGGATGATATCTACTTTTAACTACAAGTAATGACCCGTATACATTCAATTTTTGACGTAAAATTAATAGTTTAGTTTGCGAACGAACAAGTTTTTGGTGTCATTACCAAGGATTGATTTCTTTAGTATCTTGTTTAGATTAGGTGACTTTGATTTAAAAGTTTTTTATACTTTTCCTTATGTATTTGTAGATGCATGAAGATAAGGAGCACAAGAAGATCTACTAAGTTTAGTAAAGAAGAGTTATTTGATATCATAAGACACGGAAAAGAGCTAAGAAAAGCTAAGTCCTAAGAGATATTACAAAGGAATATGGAGGAAGAAGGAGAACTAGGAGGGGTCGAGAGAACATTGATGGATTTTCTGAGGCCTGGATTTAGTCCGCAAGGAGTTACAAGGCCAGCAGTTCAAGCAAACCATTTTAAAATCAAGCCTGCACTCCTCTACATATTCCAGAATAGTGTTCAATTCTATGGGTTATCAACTGAATATCCCAATGCCTACCTAGCAAACTTCTTGGAGATATATGATACTTTTAGATTTAATGGGATGTTTGATCATGCTGTGCAGCTCAGACTATTTCCATTCACTTTACGAGATCAATCCAAAGCATGGTACAACTCATTTAGTACATCTCAAATTACCACATGAGAGCAAGTAGCCCAAGCCTTCCTCGCCAAGTACTTCCCTTTGACAAAGACTACTCAAATCATTAAAGAGATTACAAAATTTTAGGAAAATAATGAGGAGTCCTTATATGAACCTTGGGAAAGTTTCAAAGAATTGCAATGAAGCTGCCCATACCACAACGTTCCAAGGGAGTTCTTACTCCAGACATTCTACAACGGTGTGAATCAAACTACAAGATGGGCCATTGATGTAACTGCTGGTCTTTGATGAGGAGAACCATTGAGGCAGTTCATGATCTTTTGAAGGAGTTGGCTAGTAACAGTTGCATGTGGTCAAATGACAGGAGGAGGCAAGGCATAAGGGAATAAAAAGGCATGAATCCAATTGATTCTATTACTACCTTGCAAGCTAGATTACCGCTCTCACTCAGAAGTTGAATAATATGCAAGGAGCGTCTTCATCTGTAGTCAAAGCCATACAGACCTAATGCGAGTTATGTGGGCAGGATAACCATTGCATATCAGAGTGTTTCTTATTAAAAGCCAGTGGCACAAAACAGGTAACTTACTTAGGTCAACCACAATAAATAGGTAACAACCTATAATCCAACACTTATAATCCAGGATGGAAAAATCATCTAAAATTTTCTTGGAGTGCTAATAATGTAAATGGGCTAGTAAGACCTCTAAGACCTCCCAAATTTAGCAAAATCGATTTAGAGCCTTGGAGAGAAAGATGGATAGGATGATGGATGTGATGAACTCGATGAACTCTAAATTTACAACCTAGGAAGAGTATCAGAAACGGATGTTTGTAAGCCAAGATGCAATCCTGAAGAACCATACTTCATTCATCCACAATTTAAAGGTTCAGGTAGGCTAACTTGCTACTGCCTTATCTTCTAGAAATGTAGGTACCTACTAATCAGCACTGGTACAAATCCTAAGGATCAACTTAAGGGGATCACAATTAGGAATGGTAAGCAACTGGAAGAACTAAGTGTGCAATAGGAGAGTCCAACAAAGGAGAAGGGCAATGAGATATAAGGGAAGAAGGAGGAAGAGCAAGAAGAAGAGAAGCCATACATTCCACCACCACCCTACAAACCTAAGCTTCCATATCCACAAATGATGAAACAATATAAGGTAAACACTCAATTCTCCAAGTTCTTGGAGAAGGTAAAGAAGCTTCAGATTAACTTGTCATTGGTGGAAGCATTGGAGTGCATGCCTAAGAATGTGAAGTTTCTCAAGGACATACTCATACGCAAACGCACTTGAGAGGACAATCAAACGGTGACCCTAACAAAAAATTATAGTTTAATCATTTTAAGCTCCTTGCCATCAAAACTATAAGACCTAGGGAGTTTTACGATTTCATGTGTTATTGGTGACTTTAAATTTGCTAAATGCTTATATCACTTAGGTTCCAGTATTAATCTGATGCCTTTATTTGTTTTTAGGAAACTAGGCTTAGGAGATACGAAGCCAACATCTATGCTCAATGAAGTTGTGGATCAATCCATCAAAAAGCCATTCAGAGTTTCCAAAGATGTATTAGTAAAAGTAGATAAATTTATCATTTCGGTGGATTTTGTTTTGTTAAATTTTGAAGAGGATAAGAATTTTCCTTTGATTTTAGGCAAATCCTTTATGAATACTGGCAGGGCATTAGTTAATGTGCACGAAGGGAAACTTATTTTGAGAATTGGTGATGAACAGGCTGAATTTAATATGTCTAAAACTCTAAAGAAATCGATGGATGGTACTGGATGTATGAAGATTGATATTGTAGATAATTATATGAAGGAAGTTGAAAAGGAGGTTGCAGAATTTGTTGAAGTGAATATAGATGAAGGTGTGAATGAAGAAGAGTAATGGGAGGGAAGTGAGCAAGTGAAGTTAGAGAGATCAGATACCCTACACCACCCACCTTTGTTAAGCTACCCATTTTAGATCTAAAACCCTTACCTCCTTACTTAAGATAAACTTTCTTAGGTAAGGACCACAACGGTACATCATCATATCCAACTCGTTGGATTTTGAGCAAGAAAAGAAATTATTATAGACTATTAGAAAGAGGATGAAAGCTATAGCGAGGCAAATTTCTGATATTAGGGAGATTAACCCCAATGTGGTGATGTATAGGATAACCTTGAGGAAGGATGCAAAATAGTGAGGGAGAGACAAAGAAGGTTAAATCCACACATGCAAGAGGTTGTGAAGAATAAAATAGTGAAACTTTTGGATGCAGGGATTATTTACCCTATTTTAGATAGTGAGCGGGTGAGTCCTGTGCAGTGTGTGCATAAGAAAGGAGGCATGACAATGATGGAAAATGAAAAAAGTGACTAGATTTCTACTAGGACCATCACGAGTGGTAGAGTGTGTATTGATTATAGGAAGCTTAACCTAGCCACCAAGAAAGATCGTTTTCCTTTACCTATTATGGACCAAATGATTGAGAGGGTCATTGTCCATGCGTTTTATTGTTTTCTTAATGGATACTTAGGGTATAATCAGGTGTTTATATACCCACAAGATCAAGAAAAGATCACTTTCACTTGTCCTTATGGGACTTTCGTTTATTAGAGGATGCCTTTTAGGTTATATAATGCACCTCCCACATTCCAAAGGTGCAAGATGGCCATTTTTTCGCACTTGAATGAGAACTTCATGTAGGTATTTATAGATGACTTCTCTGTCTTTGAAGATTCTTTTGATGATTGTTTATTTAATTTAGACAGAGTGATTCAAAGATGTGAGGAGTCTCATCTGGTTCTAAACTGGGAGAAACGTCATTTTATGGTCCAAGAGGGGATTATATTATGCCATAGGATATCATACAAAGGGATTGAAGTGGATTGAGCAAAGATCAAAGTGATTAAAAAGTTACCCCCTCCCACTAACATAAAGGGCATCCGAGCTTTCCTGGATCATACAAGGTTCTACAGATGGTTCATCAAGGATTTTTCCCTTCTTACTAGACCCTTAACCTATTTATTAGTAAAAGATGTGCCTTTTTTGTTTACTAATGATTTCTTAGATTCTTTTAACAGGTTGAAGAAGGCACTCACAATAACACCTATCTTGACAATGCCAGATTGGTCACTCCCTTTTGAGATTATGTGTGATGCAAGTGACCACGCAGTGAGGTGTGTACTTGGACAGTAGAAGGAGAAGAAACTATATGCTATCCACTATGCAAGCAAGTCCTTGACAGGCACACAACTGAACTATACCACTACAGAAAAGGAGTTGCTTGCAGTAGTTTTTGCATATGAAAAAGTTTATTCTTATCTTTTAGGCTCATATGATATTGTTTTTACAAATCATACAGTACTATGTTATCTATTTGTAAAAAAGGATGCCAAGGCTAGGCTTATCAGATGGGTACTTCTACTCTAAGAGTTAAACCTTAAGATTAAAGATAAGAAAGGAACATAAAACATTATAGCAGACTAACTATCAAGACTTGAAGGGGAACATAACACAGAAGAAAAGGAAATTAAGGAGCGCTTCCCTGATGAAGCCTTAATGATGGTAGAAAACCTCTTTCCTCCACGATTTGCAGATATTGCAAATTATCTCTCAGGTGGTGTTTTTCCCTTTAATCTTTCTTATCAGTAAAGGAAATGTTTCTTATTCTAGCGTTCTCATTACATTTGGGATGAACCTATACTGTATAAGATTTGTGCTGATAATGTGATTCGTAGGTTTGTCCCTAATGGTGATACACCTAAAGTGTTAATGCAATGTCATAGTTCTATTTATGCAAGGCTCTATGGAGCAAATAAGACAGCTACTCGGGTCTTAAAGAGTGGATTCTACTGGCCAATCTTGTTTAAAGAACCTTAAAATTTTGTGCTGAAGTGTGATAGGTGTTAGCGAGTGGGCAATATATCAAAGAGGGATGAGATGCCACTTTCAAACATCATGGAGCAAGAGATATTTGACGTATGGGGTTTGGATTTCATGGGACTATTCCCATCCTCCCTAGGGAATAAGTATATCTTAGTTAGAGTGGATTATGTTTCTAAATGGGTTGAATCTATTGTTACTCCAACAAACGATGGTAAGGTAGTTCAACGTTTCATCAACAGAATATTCACTTGATTTGGGTGCTAAGGGCAATTATAAGTGATGGGGGTAGTCATTTTTGTAATAAACCATTTGAAGTTCTTTTGAGGAAGTACAATGTTCACTCTAGAGTGGCTACCCTATATCATCCACAAACTAATGGCCAAGTGGAGGTGGTAAATCAAGAGTTGAAGAAGATTTTAGGAAAAGTAGTGATCGCCTCAAGAAAAGACTGAGCTTTGAAGTTGGATGACACACTTTGGGCATATAGGACAACTTTTAAGACATATATAGGTACTAATCTGATAAGGACTTTAGGAGAGCCACAAACTAATGGCTAAGTGGAGGTGCTAAATCAAGAGTTGAAGAAGATTTTAGGAAAAGTAGTGATCGCCTCAAGAAAGGACTGAGCTTTGAAGTTGGATGACACACTTTGGGCATATAGGACAACTTTTAAGACATCTATAGGTACTAATCTGATAAGGAATTTAGGAGAGCCGCATCCCAAAAGCTAGCTTATGGGGGTGGAGAGCCCAAAGTCCTTATAAATCCCACACCAACTTTATATTTAATCAATTTGGGATCCAAGTCCCATACCTTACAATTGGATCAAACCGTAACATTGGTCCTCCGATAAGGACCAACATCCTTGTTAGTCACGGCCAAGTTGGTCACAGTTAACATTTTCAGGTCACCACTCTGAGATCCTTATTGATCATGGCCACGTTGGTCTCCTAGGCCACCACTCTAAGACAGGCTATCAAGCTGGTTATTTAAACTGGGTTGACAATGCTCTATCTAGGCATTCCAATGATGATAAGGGGCTAAATGCACTTAGCCACCCTTGATTTTTACTTTTAGAAGCAGTTTGTGAGGAGATAGCTACTGACTCTTCCTTATAAGAGCTATATTTACAAGTTTTGAAGGGGGAAAAAGATACCTGTTGGACTATTCATGAAGGGCTAATTCTTTATAAAAATCACATATATTTGCTGCCCTCTTCTCCATTGATTGCTTCCATACTATCCATCTATCATGACAGTGCACATGAAGGGATCCAAAAGACTCTACATCGTATCAAAGGAGATTTCTATTAGAAAGGGATGAAGTCTGCCATTTTCGATTATGTATCCTTTTGCCTAATTTTCCAATACCACAAATCAGAAAATTTCACCCCAATTGGGTTACTTCAACCCTTAGCCCTTCCCTTTCAAATCTGGGCTGATATTACCATGGATTTTATTCCCAGGATGTCAAACGTTTGAGGGAAAATGGTTCTCTTTATTGTTATGGACAGATTCTCAAAATATGCCCACTTTATTCCTTTGGCTGACCTACACACTGCTAAAAGAATTGCCCAGATTTTCTTCGAATAGATTATCCGTCTTCACGGGATTTAAGAAACCATTACTTGTGACCAAGATGTTGTATTCACCAGCAATTTCTGGAGGGAACTCTTCTGTTTAAGTGGTACAAAGCTTACTTTTTCTTCAGCTTATCATCCACAAACTGACGGATAAACAGAAGTTGTCAATCGTACCATTGAAATGTATCTCTGTTGCTTTGTTAGGGATAAGCCTATGAACTGGGTTGAGTGGCTTCCATAGGCAGAATACTGTTATAACACCTCATTTCATACTGCTCTCCAGAGTACACCTTTCAACGTTGTGTATGGGCATGACCCACCTCGACTCCTTTCTTATACCCCTGGATCCTCAAGAGTGGAAATAGTGGATCAAGCCTTGCTTACTTATGATCAAATTTTAGTTGAGATATAGGGAAAATTGGTACAGGACCAAAATCATATGAAGGAGTTCTATGATAAGGGGCATCAGGATGTGCACTATAATGTAGGGGATCTAGTTTGGCTCCGTCTCCAACCATTTCAATAGCACTTTGTTTCTGCTACATTCTGCCACAAGCTGTCCCTAAAGTGCTATAGTCCATTTTCAATTTGACAATGTATTGGAATAGTAGCCTACAAGCTCCACCTTCCACCTGAGTCAAAGCTCCACAATTTCTTCTATGTTTCCCTTCTTGAACCTTATAAAAGGAGACCTCCCACTTCAATTCCACCATTGCCTCTAGTAGAAGTTGGCCATATCATTCCCGTCCCAGCTTCCATATTGCGAGCTCGACTAAATCATGGAACTTGGGAACTTCTAGTGCATTGGGAAGGGTCTGACACTGCTGATGCCACTTGGGAGACCCATGATCAATTCCAAACTACTTATCCAAACTTTGAGCTTGCAAACAAGCTCTTTTTACAAGAGGAGGGTGATGTTATGGACTCCTTTGATGGTCGTTCTTATAAAAAACACAAATAAGTAGTTGGAATTATATGAATTAAGCTTTGTTCAGTTGTTTTGTTTTATTGTTATCTCTTAGTTATTTTGGCATTTATCTCTTAGACAGGAAACTTATCTCTTAGTTAGAGGTTTCCTATATTTATAATAATACAAGTCCTATTTTAAGGACTCAGAAGTGAATAAAAAGGGGAAGATGAATTTTAATCAATTATATAGAGATTGGAGCTCTCTCTAACGAGATCCAAGGTGTCAAGCTCCCTTTGATGAGTTTGTTTGTAATCCACCATAGGTCATTCGAAGAATAATAATAAGGAGAAAAGCTAATCCTAGAATTTGATTTTCCAGTGAGTCGCCCCGTGACAAGATCCTTGATTAAGGAAGGTAACATACTCCTTATAGACTTATGTATAGTAAGGCTTGCCATTTACCTTTGGAGTTAGGGCATAGGTCTTATTGGGCAACAAAGAAATTGAACATGGATTGGAAACTTGTGGGGGAGAAGAGGTTGCCACAAATTGATGCATTGGAAGAGTTGCGATTTGATTCTAATTAAAATGCCAAGTTGTACAAAGAGAAAGTTAAGAAGTGGCATGATGCTCACATCAAGGAAAAGGAGTTTAAGAATGGGGATTTAGTGCTTTTATACAATTTAAGACTTCTCTTATTTCTTGGAAACCTCAAATTAAGGTGGAGTGGACCTTTTAAGGTACTTCAAGTATTTGATCGTAGAGCAATAGAATTGGAGAACACCAAGGGTGAAGGTTTTAAGGTCAGTGGAAGTGATTTCTTACCTTTCCCTTATTCTTTTTCATTAAATTGAACTTTGGTCAAGCTCATGACCTTAAATGAAGCACGTTATGGTTAGTTCTTAGGTTGTTCATGTTGTTGTTACCTAGTTTTTAAGTTATTTCATGCTTTAACCTTGTCTTTTCTTCAGTTTGACTAGTGTTTTCTTAAGTTTGAATGCAGTTTTTTTTGGCTAAAATTTGAATTTGCAAGTTTAAAGTGACTTAGAACTAAATTGGGAGCCATTTGGAGTGAATTAAAACAAGTTTGAGTGAAACCGCCTGTCACGATCGTGCACTAGCATGATCATGACAGAACCTTTCATTCATCAAGGGTGTATGATTATGCACTAGCATGATCATGATGGAACTCTTCACTCACCAAGGGTGCACGATTGTGCACCCACATGATCCTGTAGGGCGAGTAATAGATCTCACCCACCACTAGTTTAAAACAACCCTAAAAACACACCCCCATTTATTATTCTCTTCCTTACGCTCCCCTCTCTCCAGTTTTGACACCCATAACCTCTTTTTATGAAAGCTTTCTCATTCTCTTCCAAGTTTTCACCAAATCTTGTAAGTTTGCTTACGTTTTTCATTAAAACCTTAAGTTTGGTGTAGATTTGTGTTGTCTTTGCTTTTCTTTTCCCCTCCTTCCCTCCATTTTCGGAGGTTTCTCTCTCTAGGGGCTCAATGTGTTCCTTCTTGAAACTTTTCATGTTTCTTTTGTGATTTTTATAGGTTTTCACTCCATTATGCCTCTAAGAACCAAGACTCTCTATGAAAACTTTGTTAAAACCATCCAAGCTGAGGTGGAAGGTTGAAATGTTGCAGACATTGCAGTTGATTATAATGCCCATTTTCCCATTTATTCCAAGGAAGAAGGTGACATATATGCTCTTCTAAAAACTAGAATTAGTCATAAACCATGATATTTAGATTTTGATATGCTAGAAGAAATAGGGTTGAAGGATAAATTGTTGAAATTGTGTAGGAAAAGTAATTGGGGATAATATGTGCATATGGATTACCTTATTTTCCATGAACTAACGCTTGATTTTTTCACTTCTTTGAGGCTTGAATCTAGTAAACCTAATAAATTCTTGTTTAGACTGTGACGAGGCTAGGCTTATAGCTTGGATGACAAGTTGTTACGTCAATTCTTTGATTTTTCTAAGCCACAGGTGGAAGATCATTATCAAGACTTCTCATCTACCATTTATTGGAATTATTTAACTGACTTACCTGATTTAAATGCTCACAATGCATCAAATTCTCACATTCTTAATCCTGAGCAGTTGCTTTTGCACAAATTCATTGTTATGCTATGTTTTTCAACACGAAAAGCAACAAATACTTCATTAGGGAGTTGTTTTTATTATAGTGCATAGATGAAAAGACTAAGCCTAACATGTTCTCTTATTTTTCTCAATCTTTGATCCAATTTGTGGCAAGAAAAAGAACAACCATAGGAATGGGGTATTTAGCCACTGTTTTGGCTCAGAATTTTAAGATTGATCTTACTAGACTAACCCCTATTTCTTGCTAGTATTTTGGCACACTGTATTTAAGACGTATACAGATACTACTGCACCATAATATGGAGCTTCGAGATCCTTTAACATGCACTACAGTCAAGCATAGGTTTTTGAAGTGGAGCTTCAAGTTCTAAACTTTCTCTAGACTCATATGAATCAAGTGAGGAATTAGAAAGGTCAACAAGTTGGGAGAGAGTGTACACACTCTTGGCCGACAATGATAGAAAGACAGAACAGCACTCAACCAAATGAATGAGTAAATGCAACTAATAGCTCGTCGACAGCAGCACCTAAAAGAGAAAATCCACAAGTCTTAGGAGATGCAAGGATTCCACATGCCATCTCCAAACACATCGTCTCTACCCTCTCAATAAGCTTTTTAAGCTCCCTCTTTTATTGTTTTTGTTGTTTTTGTATTTGTTTGTTTCTAGTTCTTTTGTGATCGTTACATTGGTAGTTGTATTATAATGTGGTTTTTGGCCTCAGTAATTATGTTCTTTGTTTGTAGTTGTCTCATCACACACTGAGGACAATGTGTCCTTCAAGTGTAGGGAGGTAGCTTAGTAGCTAATTATTTGATGTTTGTACATTTTGACATGTCTTATAGGTTGTATATTAGTTTGCTAGTTCTAAGTTTATCATTTTCCCTGCATTTGAATCTTTGAGATAGATGTTGTTGCCTTGAGATTCTATTATAGTATTCAGAATAGGATTGAGTCACATGCTTGAAGATTAAATTATGCCACTTAGATATAATGTGAACCATGCTGATTGGATTGATATTTGAGTGATTAGGTGATGTGTAGAAATATAATGGATTTTCATTTAAGCCTAAATGAGGGGTTGAGCCTATATGACTATATTTTATAGTCATATTATTTCCTTAATTATGTGATACTCCCATGGGTAGTACCCCTAGACTTGCCCTGAACAAATTTTACCCCTAGACTTGCCCTGAACCAATTTGAATATACTAGATGCATGTGAAATAGAATTGATTAAGGCTCTCGTTCTTTTAGCCCTTGACTTAAATGACCAACCTATGTCATTATCCCGTGCAAACCCTTTGAGCCTTGGGACTTTTCGTTTCTAGAAAACACCTTATTTTAAACCTTAAACCTCATTAGCCTACCCTATCACAAGTTTAATAGAATGCTAAGCTTGCATTATTTTGAGATTTTTTACTACAATTTTTTTAGATGCTTTGAACAATTTTCTTAGTAGTCAGAGCACATTACATATAGCTGATAATGTTAGTTTGTATTTCTTTATTTTTTCCCAAAAAATAGAAAAAAGGGAAAAGGAAAAAGAAAAAAAATAACATATAGTGGCAATAATAAGTGCAAAGTAGTTAGTTATATCCTATTGCATGTCTCAGAAATCATTTTATGCTTCTTTATATACTTAGTATCCTATGAGTGCTTGTGATGAGCCCTCAAACCCCTTTTTACATACCTTAAACCTAGTCCCATTACTCATTTTGATCTATTTGTGCATGTAATCACTGTGGAGAAGAATTGGTGTATTTGCAAGACTATGGTTGTGTACTTTCCTATAGGGAGTCTTGAGCAAAACACTAACCTTAAACACTTGAATGAAATGAGTAAATTCCTTAAGGAAGATCCATTTTGAGTCTATATTTACCCTTAATCGATAATGTCATAACTTGAGTTTGTTTATGTATGTCGATAAAAACTAGTTATGATGTGTGTAGTAATTAGACATTCGAGTGGCCAAAGTTTGAAAGATTGTACGCTTTTAATCATTGTGATGATGAATTGATAGAACATATTAGTTTTTTTTGATTTTTCTTGAGGACAAACAAAGGTTTAAATGTGGGGAAGTTGATAATTGTGTTTTTAGGTTTTGTTTTTAATGTGTTTTCATGTGTTTTAAATGCTTCTTTGTATGTTTTAGTTCCAGTTTTTTTATCTTTCGCATTTTTTGCATCTTTTCTTGATCTTAGAAGTGTTTAGTTGCTTCTTTACATTATCAAGTGTTTGAGGGTAGTTTTGGAGCTTAATTTTTAGGATAGATTGATGCACCTTGTTGATGAACTGTGTAGGTATCAGATTTGTAGCTGTGGATGTTGTACAAGTGATTTAATGGCACCACTAGACAGACTTATAGAACTCATATGACAATGAAATCCGACCGAGAGGAAGGAAAATCTGTAAGCAGCTTACAGTTCAAATTTTAAGTGAATCGGAGGTCTGGATAGTAAGTTACGGTCAATAGAGTGAAAAGTGTAGAAACTTGTCAGACAGCAATGCACGAACGTGCTTATGCACGATTGTGTAACTACAAATGTCTACCTTTTTTTCACGATCATTGTTATGTATGATTGTGCAACTACAGATGACTACCTCTCTATCACGATCGTGCTTATGCACAAGGGTGACAGGCAGAACTTACCAAAATCAGGTTTTTAAACACAGGCTTTTAAGTGGTTTGACCCTCCCCTTGACATATAAAAAGGATCTAAACCGTAGGAGCCTATGTCCATCAGCAGACCATACAAAAAATAAAAAAAGTAAGTCTTTTGGAGACTAGCCAAAGAGGTAAACACACAATCCATCTTGGAAAACTGGCAACAACATCAAGCTTTAGAGTTTTTCCAGCTTTTTGGAGTAGAGAGAAAGAGTCCTTGACTTTAACCAGGTTTTATTCTTTTCTCTTTATAACTTTTAGTGTGAAAACATGGACTTTGTTGAATTGTTCACAAATATGAGTAGCTAAACACTTTATAAGAGTTGCTCTTGAACTATTTTTGGAACTCTTGTTGTCTTTGATGGAATGAAAGATGTTTTGTGATATTTATTGTGCTTATACTATACAATAGATTGAGATGGTGAGGGTAGTTGTTTGAGTTGGGTAGTGTAACAAGAGTTAGCTCCTAATGGATCCAATAAATATTTAGGTTTTTCTAAATAGTTAAAGAGAGATCTTAGCTGTTTATTAAAAATCACCTATAGGATTGCTTAAAATCTTGTTAAAGGATTAGGAAAAGTTAGTAAGTCTAGAGTTAACATAACTAATTTTAATCCATTCAATTAGGGTCAGCTAATTACGCCTTGAAAGAAGGTAGTTGAATAGTACAATTAGGGTCAGCTAATTACGTCTTGAAGGAAGGTAGTTGAATAGTAGAAAATCTTGGGTCAAGTATAATTAGATCAAGAACATAAGAGGAAAGCAAAATAGGGATAGAGTAACTGCTAATTCTAATCCTTAGCCATCAAATTATTACACTTTGCCTTAATTGAGTGTTCATTGCTCGTTTAACTAATTTTCATTTAATTTCTCGTTTTTAATCTTTAGAAATCATTTTCTTAAACAAAGTTTAACCCAAATTGAGTGATGTCTAACATCAATCTCTGTGGGACAATATTTGTTTTTAACTACAAGTAACGACCTGTATACTTGTAGTTTTTGACGTAAAATTAATAGTTTGGTTTGCAAATGAACAATCTTGAATAGAAAATCAAACTAAACTCAAGATGTACATGTCATGAAGGTCATACATAAACAAAAAATAATGAGACTGATATAGATGTGTCAGTCTAATAAGGCACAAAATCTCACTAGCTTGTGTTTACTGTTGTGCCTAAAAAGTTCTACAAATTACATAGGTCATTCTACTCATAAGTATATAAAGTAGTTTTAGTGATTACCTAGGGTCGTCTCCCAAGTAGGTGAAATTGATCCACTCAAATTAATCTTGAATGAAAAATAAAACAGAAACAATCCTAAACAGTTTATCCTAATTTGTTATGAGAAGACTTTCAAAGAAAATTACAAATTAGTTTAAAAAGTAAACGATTCAACTGGAAGCAAAGACAAATAGATTAATCGTGATGGAAGACTCTTAAAAATTAATTTCACTAATTTAATTTCCTATGCAATATTAAAAGAAATGATTGGTTAATTGTCTTACTAAAATTAACAGTCAGATTCTAAGTTCAACTCAAATAATAGACTAAATCTAGCTTTCGCATTCTCCAAGTTATTATCCGAATTAATTATAAAAACTCGATTGCTAATTACCACTTAAGTTAATATATTTCTAATTCATAACCTAAACGTCTGTAGTTTTAAGTTCCAAATTAAAATTATCCTCTTGGTCCTTCTTTTAATTTTAAAATGATGCAAAGTTTGATCATGCTATTACATCCATTCAGTTCATAAACTATAGCAAACATAAGACAACAACACAATCCCTCAATCATGCATATTTATCTAAAATAGCTAAATTAATCCTTAAGAAAAACAGATTAGCCCATCATAGTATAAACACAATTGTTCATCTCTATACACTTCAATCCCATATTACTGTCAACAGAAGTATTAAAGTAATAAATAGTGAATACTAAATGAACTATTAAAAGAAAACAAATAACAATTGGTTAAGCTAACAAGTAATAAATTCGGTAAATAAATAAGAAACTAAGAAATAGATGAAAAAGTAGAATGAGCAAACAAGGATCGAATGAGGGAGTGTTGTTGGTCTCTTGCCATTCTCAAGCTTGCCACATTAGCTCCTACCTTCTATTTCAGCTTGTTCTCACCCAACCAAATGGTTACTCAATTGCAATGGATTCAGCTTCAACTCTCGCTTTTGACCACTATCCCTAGCTTCCACCTCTCTGTTGTGTTTCTTTCTTCTTCTTTGACTCACTCTATTTCTCATCTTTGTTTCTCTCTTCTTTCTCTACCTTTCTGTGCCTCATGAACCGCCTCCTTTTACCTCTCATTACTTTTCCATTTATAGCACGAGTCTAGGTTTAGGGTTGTAGGGTTGTTAGGCCATCAACCTGCACGTGTAAAAATTAAGTGAATGCAATGGAGTAGTCACTAGGGTGACAATTCAAGTCACCTCGTGAGGGCACCTGTCTGGGTGGTGACTTGCCGTGAGGTGGTGACATTTGTCACCACTTTTCTTCCTTTTTATTTCTCTTTTCACGTAAAATTTTTATGACGTTCCCTTAAACCTTCATGCAAAATTCACAAAATAATCCAATTAATATTTATGCAATATCCACACCAATTTCACTCAATCGATCTCACATTTGGATCAAAACATAAATATTTGTAACCAAAATTAAGATATTAAGGTAATTAAAAGCAATAGAAACTAGATACAACATCTACCACTAGTCACTACTCTTCTAAAGATAATGTACATTGACCAATCACAAGAATAAAGGTACATGCTAAAGTTGCCATTAATTCTTCTAATCAATTAACACTCTAACAATGACTATAGAATCCTAAAAGAAATAATAAAAGAGAAAATGTTAATGATTGTTTGGTTCTCTCTCTCTTTTATTGAAAAATTAAAAAAACGTAAAAATTAAAAACAAATGCATATATGAAAGAAATGCGGAAATGTAAAGAAAAGAAATAAATTTCCTTAAGTTGCCTCCCAAAAAATGCCTTTGATTAATGTTTTTAGCTTAATTATTTTTTCTCTTCGTCACGTGACAAAATTGTGATCTTCAGGTGTCATATGCACTTCCTCCACACAAGGTTGTTCTAGATAGGGTCTAGGTTAATGATCATCCATCTCTAGTGTCTTCGCTATCATCAAACTTCCAATCTCTATTGAGTCCATGAACATTAGAAATATCTTAAATGTCTCTTCACCTTTTTCTTTTTCATTCAATTTCTCTAACCTGTTATGTAAAGATGAAGGGTTAGTCTTAAAAATAGTTATGGACTCAGTACTCGCCTTCAAGCTGAATGATGTATAATTTTCTTCTTCGAGCTCCTTCTGCACTTCTTCTTCATAAGCAATTCCTTAAGTAGGTCTTTTAAGATTCTCAGGCTCCTCTTCACTCTATAAGGTCTCTTCACTAACATCCCTTGGGTACTCTATAGGTTGAGATGGTTGCATTTCTTCACGTTGTGATTCTAGGCGGTTGAGAGCTTCCATCATCTGACCCATATGACTTACCAATTCTAGATTCTAAATATTGTTTCCTACTGAAATTGTGGAGTATTAGTAGCAACAGATCTAACTAAATTTTCCAAGGATGTACCTGAGTTGCAATAAGAAGCATCTAGTCTATGCAAGAATTGTTATGTGTCATGAATACTGTTAAGGAAGTAATTTTTTTGGTTATCTCATCCCCAACTAAAATTAGTATGATCATTCCAATATGAGCTATAGGATTGGAAATAAGAGTTATGGAAAAGATTACTTCCATCTATGAAATTTGTTTTCACAACTACTAATCAAAAAGTGAAAAGATTAAGAAATAATTAAAAAAACTAATTACAAACAAATATGTACAAATCACAAATTAAAATGAAGAACAAAAACTAAAGCACCACACTCCCTAACAACAATCCCAAAATTTGATGTAGCGTGTTGTAACACTACACAAAATAAACTAGACATACTAATTTAGCAGTTGTGAGTCTAGATCGATACCATAGAGAGTGTTCAGTTAGCTTTTGTCTTGAAGATAGTTGGTGTTTAGGTTATTGTGGGTTTTGGTTTGATTTAATAATAAAATAAAGTAAAACTAAACTATTGAAAACAAATTAAAGAAAACATTCAAAAATTATGAAAGTGATAAATTCTTTAGGGACATAGTTCTTTAGTTCAATCCCAACCTATACCCAACTAGACATATTTCATTAAATTGTTTTCTTCACATCTCTCTTTGAACTATTGGTTGTAGATTAATAATAAGCTTTGTTAACCCCAATTTTCCCTTAGGTCGTGTTTAATTAAAATATGTTTGTTAACACCTCTCTAGATGCATTGCGAATTAGAAAAATATACCAATCTAAGTAATAACCACATACGCTCGGTTCATTTAACCTAGGTTATATTATCCCTAATGATTTGAAACCATTTGTTCCCACAAACAAATCTCAACATAACAGTTACAGATTATATTGAAATTCTAGTAATGGGTTCATACATAAATAATCTAACAATAACAAGAATAAAGATCATTCTTACATGAAAACCTAAATCCATTTGTATAGGATGACATAATCAATCCCTAAAGAGAGAAAGGACAATAACAATAATGAAAGATATGCTTAACCGGATTTTTCGATGTCAATGTCACCTTTGAACTAGCGTGAGGAAGCTAGCTTTCCATAGGTATCCAAAGGATTGGAGTTTTGCCCCTTCTTCTCCTCAAAATCGAGCCTTCCACCCTGATAAATGTTTTCCCCAAATGAAACATGTCTTTGCTGTCAACACAATGTTGCTTTTATATGAAACTGTAGGGTTTCAGGGTGAGGCTCAAGAGCAGTCATGGGTATGACTGCTTTTAAGGCTGTGACAAGTATCTAACGGCCGTGAGACATCTTGCATGGGCATTAGAGATGTCTCACAGCCATTCAACCCACTTATGACTTTGATCCATCTCTTCATTCCTCTTCATCTTTATGTTTTCTTGTCTTCTCTTTCTTTTAATCTTCTTCTTCTTGCTCCATAAAGACAAGTGAGTATGAATCTTTGAAAAATGACTCAAATATAGTGCTTTTGACTCAATTTTGCTCTTTTGCTTTCGAATTATGCCTAAAACCATATATGAACTAATGTAAGTATCTTAAGCATTTTTGTATCATTAATCATTATGTGTTATTGAATAAATATACAATCAATTGAGCATATATTATACCTCCATGTCCACCTTATATATGTAAAAAGTTCTTAGTATTAGGTATAAATATAATATTTCTTTATTTTACTTTAAAAATGCTTGCATTCAAATAAGAAAGATTGTATCTAATTTACTAAAAATACACTGATGTTATAGATTTCTATCCCTTCAACAAGAAAAGGATTATACAATATGAACTTTAGATTAGATGAGATGATGATTTATACTTGATATGCACATCAAATAAACAAAATCTGGTCACCTTAAAAGCAAATAAATTATAAAATATGAAAGAATAATCATGATGTATGTTTTCTTCGTAAAAATTGATTCATCAATTAGTCTTAAAAGTTTTTCTATCGAACCTACTTTTTTGTGTTGCAAATTTGTAGTCCTACATAAATGTATCATTCATTCTTTTCCTTACAACTATCATACAAATTCAGCACTGCACCATTTCTATTATGAGCAATGACATTATGAGAAATGAAATTGTTCTAATTAATCCAAGAGCTTTCTTCTCTTATCCCATTTAAGGAGTTAGAAAATTTTCAAGCAAAAAAACCTTGGTGACGAATTATTTACTTGATTTTGTTAGAAGGATAACATGCACACTTAAAAATGGAAATTTTATAGATTGTTAGTTTCCTTAGTAACTCTCGATAACCAAAATTTAAACCAAGGCCCATATAATCTTAAAATAAACTTGTCTTCCATAAAATGTGAGAATACGCTCAAATATATAAAGGAGTAGCTAGCTTTCCACATTAGTAGTAAGAATAAGCATATAGGTATGTAGAGAAAACTAATTTTTTGTTTTTATGTTTCAACTAGGAAAGAAGAATGGGAATTGATAAAGATAAATGAAGTTTCATATGAGGTTTAGCTAAATTTCTATAGGAATCCCATATAAATAAGCATTTGATGAAATACATATAGCACAATTTGTAGTTTCGATCTGGTTGGTTTATGCTAGGGATAGGTATAGGATAGATGAAAAGTAACCCAAGGAGAAGACTCCTACAATAGGGGTAGTTGTAATATCTATGTGTATTTGTACTTTGTGGTTTAGTTTTTATTACACCATTTATATGTTATTTTTGTCATTTGATTTGCTTTCTCTTCACGACTCATTCATCTTAGGTCCTTGGGATTGCGTCTTCATTAGCTATCATCGTAGTTAATCACTAGGCTAAGTTTATTTAATATAGAAATCCTAATTTTTTCTTTATTCCATTACTTTATTATTTGAGTAGTAATTGAACTAGAATTATATTAGTAGTGATCCTTATTTTTTAGGATCTATGTTAATAGTGTTCTTGTTTTTCTTTGGTCTCAATCTTTATAAATAAAATCTAGTCAAGAGATCAAAGTCATTTGACTGATAGGGTAAAGCTGAGATTTTTTGACATGACATAAAGATATGTGAGTTATTCCCATTCTCATTATATTAGTATTATGGTTTTATTTCTTTATCCTCAAGGTTGAATTAAATAAGAATTTCATGTTGTTTACTCAATGGAAAGGGTTTGATTTTTTATTAAGATGTTGTTGCTAATGAAAGGATAAATTGTTATTTTTGTTATTATATATTATTGCTTAAAAAAATCACTCCATTGCCTTATAAAGGTTCTAATTGTTGCTATATCCATTCAACTTTGTTCCTACAGTTTAAGACTATTTTGTTTCCTCAGTCAAATTTTTTTTTAAAATTATTTATTTTGTTGCCTTATCAAAAAAATTTGTTGCCTTACATTTATAATCGCAACACTTTATTTAAAAATATGAATTTTATTGCTTTAATGAAAAAAGCAACAATAATTGCACTTTCATTTATGCTTTTGTTAGAAAAGATAGATTTTCATTTGTAAGGAGGACTTCGATTCAAAGTTTTAACTGATGGAACTCTCTTTAGCTTAAGGATACACTCGTTATATAGAAGGCACGGTAGGGCTCTGGTAAACTCCTTAGCTTATTAATCGTCTTGTTCCCTGCCTCTTCTCTTCTGCTTTCCCCCTTATCTGCAAACTCTTTGAAACTCTAATTTCTTGCTTATGGTAAAGGCCAAGGGCATTTTGGTCTTTCCCTAAAAACTTACTTCTCTGGCCATCATTTTTTTCCTATTTTTGAACCTACCTTTCAGCTCTAACTAACTGCCAAAGCTATTACTTACTTCTTTGAGCTCTGGCCTCTTATAGATTATGACTCCTTCTGCCATTAACAAAGATGAATTCCCATCTTTACCACCTCAGTCCTCACTCACCTCTTCACCATCCTCAACTCCACTTTCATCTTTAGACAACACTCCTCACTATCAAAAATTGCCTTTTAACCTGTAAAAAGGTTAGAAGTAGGTAGTTAGAGATCACGTTACTTTGAGCCTCATTTACAAGCCTCCTAAAGAGATCAAAGGGAAGCTTATAACTTATCCTGAGTCTGAAATCTTAGAAGAGGGAGCCCGGAGCTAGGAAGCCACTCTATTTGGGTTCTTTTTTTATTAAAGACATCCTTTTCTTCTTATTCAATGATGGGCACAAAGAAACTTGAAAAATACAGACTTGATAGACATGTTCCTGCCTGAGGATAACATCATCCTCTTCACATTTTCTACCACCTCTGAAGCTCAATAAATTTTGTAAGAGGGACCTTAGCATTATTGAAATCAACCCATATTTTGTAAACCTGGCAGCCTAGTATAAACTTGGATTCCATTAAAATACAAATTGTTCCTTTTGGGATCAACTTTCATAATGTTCTCCTTGAATATTAGACTACTCAAGGGCTGAGTTACCTTGCTAGTTTCCTTGAAAAGCCTATGTTCTTTGATGAAAATACTGCAAAAAAAAGAAGAATAATAAGTAATGCCCCTAATTGTATGAATGTTGAACTTTCTAAAGAAATCCCTAGTGAGATCCCTATAATGAGGCTAAGTGAAGGAAATAAATTATGGGAGGATAGTATTGCATTTCCTATCATTAGAAAACCTCCCTCTCAGCCTCATAGGAAGGTATGGAAAACTACAGGGAGAACATTTAAAACAAGTACCTACGAAGAGTTAATATGTGATGAGCTAGCTGAAACTAATGAGCAAGGTTCCTTGGTGGTGGAAAATCATAACTCTAAGTGTTTTATTGATACTAAAGTTCTACCTATAGAGGCTAGACTAATCTTTTTGAAACTGAATACTATAGATTTTAAATTTGATTCTCGATCTAATTCCCCTCCAAACTCTACTATCAATGTAGACTTTTGTAAGTCTTTTAATGGTGTTGGTTGAAGCTTTCTTTAGAAGATGTTGGAGTCTCATGGGTTTCCTAGAGTCTTTATTAACTAGCTTGAGGAATGCATATCATCTGCTAGCTTTTGGATGCTGAACAATGGAACTTCCTCTACTTATCTTAAGCCTGCTAAAGGACTCAAGTAAAGTGGCCCACTCTCCCTCTATCTGTTCATTCTATGCATGGAAAATTCAAACTCTATGATTAACCAGGAAATGGATACAAACTCCAAATCCAAATATCAATCTCAATGTAAGAAGGTTAGACTAACCAACCTATCTTTTACTAATGATCTTCTTTTATTTTGTACTTCCAAATTAGATTCCATTCAAACTCTTTTGAGGTCATTGGATTAATTCAATAATGTTTCCAGTTTACAAATTAACCTACAAAAAGTTCAGTTCATCATATCGAGATGTGCTTCATCCTTAGAATCCCAAATTACAACTGCCACTGGAATGATGGTGAAGCCTCTGCCATTTTTTGTATTTAGGACTCCCAATCTTAGTAAAAGGCTCAGATTTTTTGACTGAATTCCACTTTTCAAAAAAAATTTAGAAAAGGATTAACTCCTGGGTGAACAAATTTCAATCATATAGCGGGAAGTTCCAACTTGTTAAAACTATGTTTAATTCCCTTCCCATATACTAAAGCTCACATGCCTTTCTTTCTGAAAATGTTATCAGATCAATTGAAAGATTACTTAGGAAGTTTCCACGGTATCACTCAAGTGGTGTTAGAGGGATCGCTAAAGTGAAATAGGCTGAGCTATATATTCCTAAAGAGGAGGGACGTTTAAATATTTCTTCAGTGAAACTTACTAACCAAGCTCTTATACTTAAATGAATATGGTAGATTCTAGATGCTAAGCAATTGGGATGGACCAGGTGGCTTCATTCTTATTTCCTTAAAGGAAGGTGCATTTGGGAAATAAACATGAGCCTTTCACATTCCTACTTTCTAAATCAGCTACTTCATTTAAAGAACTCAATCCAGCATGGTGATCTCTGTAAAATTGGGAATGGAGAAAAGATTTCGCTTTTAATTGATAAATGGTCTAGCTAAGGCTCCTTTTTCTAACTCTAAGGTATTATAACTAGTCCTCTATCATTTCCCCTCTCCACTAAAGTTAGCTCCTTCATCGGTATTAACTCTTGGCATTTTCCTGATAGCCTCAGCTACTTACAGCCTCATTATACTTCTAAGTCACTCATTTATGATTTCCTTTTTTGGAAGGCTTAGCCAATTCATCAATTGTTAAATAAACTCACTATCAACTTGCTTAGACTGAAGACTCCTAAGGTTACTTGGCACAGAATCATCTGGCACAAAGCTCTTCCCCCCAAGGTTTCCTTCTTTTCTGACTCTCTATAAAGAATAAGCTCAACACTGTTGATAGACTCTCCTACCTTCATATCAACAGATCTTGCCCATTTTATTTAGCAGAAGATGAATCCAAAGATCATCTTTTCTTTTTATGCTGGGAAATAAACGTGATTTGGTAACAAGTGAAGTTTATATACTACTAGAATATATCGGATAATTCATAATCTAGCATCATTAACTGGTTGAGAGCTCATTCATCCATTCCTAAATCCTAGATAGGGATTTTTGTACTAGCTATAGGTTTAATAACACAATTCATTTAGACGGAAAGAAACTTAAGAAGAATTGAGGCTAAGAGCAAAGCAACAAGAACACTAATCACTAAAGTCATTAATGGAATCATGGAGTTAGTCATTTTAAAAAATGTATCACTAACCTATACATCATCCTTAATTCTTTCTCTGAATATCTAACCAATGTAACTATTTTTAAAATATAATTATTGGTAGCTTTCCTATATGTATTATCGAATTCTGTTAAGTATACCCTTGAACCTTATTTTATGTTGTAACTTTATTCTTTATTAACATCATTTTTGTTTTTTTTAGTTCTCTAAATAGATCCCTATAGGATTTATTAATAAAGATCCTAGTAGGGTTCCTTTTTAACATATTAAACCCACCTTTTATTATTAACTTGAGATCTAATATATTGTCTATAATATGGCTTGTAGGAAGGTTCTCCTGGTGAGACCTAAAGTATTATAGGGCCTATTTGACTTGGACATTTTTAGGTATGATATTATGTCTAAAGTATAACTTTGGAATTAAGTTTAAAGGACCCTAATCAATCCACTGGTAATGCAAGAATGAATTAGTCTCTCTATCCTCCAGTTTGTAGAAGAATTGATCCTTTTATTTATCCTTTAGTTTAAAAATATTTAGTAAGCTCTATAAGGAATTCAATTTAGGTTGAATATACCACTAGCTCCCACCTTCGGTGTAATAATCAAGTAACCAATGGATCCATTGTTGAGGCACATTCTAATCTATTTAAAACCCTCAAAATACTGTAAGTGCACATTTCGTGGGTATAGTATGTGAGTTGTCGATCCCTTGAGGTATTGTTGAGTTAATCTAATTATAATTTATCTAAAGCTTAAAGAATTATTAAAAAGAAAAGAAAAACTGCACAGAAAAGTAAACACGTGAAGGCGATTTATTGGAATTAAAATGTAAAATAAACATACAAAGAGTTAAAATGAGCACCACCAAATTAGCAATGGAAATCACACAAGGATGACTAACAAAATATGATAATGGGGTTTTATCCTATCATCAAATGCTAATATAATTACTTTTGAGTTAATATGGTTTCAGTCATAGACTTTCGAAGGATGGATTACTCTCTCTCGAGTTATAATCATTTAACCCTAATTTATAACCCCTAATTGAATTATGGAATCTACAATCTCTCAATTAACAAAAAAACCACAATTCCAATTAGATCTTAAGCCCTCTAATAGACAACCTGGTCCTCACATGAGATCTCTCTTCATCTAAATTCCTGATTTGATTATTTATATGATCTCTTAGATTGTTTAACTTTCATTACCAACCTAATCATCTTACTATCGGTTCACTCTCTCAATTTGTTATAGAAGCATGAAAAAGCAACAAATAATCATAAAACCCAATTTATTAATGTCAAAATAAATCACATTAACAATGATTTAAGAACAAATCCCTAAAGAAGTTTAGAGCATTATCATCAATCCCAAATTCATCTTATACATTTAAAAGAAAGAAAAATAAAGATTAAATGAAAAGTCACTTGGCAGAATAGATTGGGAAGATGGCAACACTGCATACCCTTCTTCTTCTTCTTCTTCTTCCTTCTCTCTTCTTCTTCCTCTCCCCTTGGATCTTTCTCAAAGTGGCAGAGGTTGGAGCTCTCTTGAGGTTTCTTTCTCTTTTTATATATATATTTTCCATTTTAAGCAAACCCTAGGTTTTTCCCTAGTCCAAAACGTCCCAAATGTCCCTTGATAAGTCATGTTTGGGAGGTTGTCTGCATTTTCTATCACATAGGCCACAATCATGGCACAAGATTTTACCTCTCTATTATGATTGCGACAGAAGGAGCCACGTTTATGGCAAAGCCTCCATGCTTCTATCATGATCATGGCCAAAGGTTCACGATCGTAGGTCTGGGCTTTACTTCGAGTTTCCTTTTAATCCTTTCTGTTCTTCAATATTTGATTTAAAACAATAACAAACACATCAAGGCACCTTGAATATACAAAATTTAAGCTCAATGGAATTCTCTAACCTATAAAACACTCAAAACAAAAATTTATAACTAAATCACGCATTCCTAACCTAAAGATGCACTAAATTTTCAATTTAATAATTAAACACACACTAAACTACCCACTAAAACATTATGCAACCTACCATTATCAAAATCACCATACTTAAATTCTTGCTTATCCTCAAGAAAAAACAAAACAAATAAAAACAAAAATACACCAAATAGAATTAACAACAAAACACACACATATGCAATAATGGGTCAATGAAATAAAAATTTACGAAACAAATTTAACTATAAACACGATTCTTTAAGTTGTTTTACCTTATTAACTTGTGACATTTATGTCTAAATAATTTAGACCAAATATACATAATAATCAAGAACTTAATGTCAAACTCATTCACTCCTCTCACTTACACACACACATTGAAAATCACTCAGTCAATCAAAATTATAACTATCCTTAAGTAGCTTTTTATGAAAATTTGGTCTATTCATTAAGATCGGTAGGATTTATTAACCAACGCACTATTTTTGATACTTTTAATTAACATGAAACTAGCCTTTTAATGCAAAGGCAAACATTTGTGATGAATGTTCCCTGGTTAATCAACATGTTTTCATTAAACGGTTGGTTGGAATGTCATTATAATCTTTTGACGGGAAGGCAAACATTTTTTATGAATGTCTCCCAGTTACTCAACTACGTCACATTCTCAACTGGCTACTAGCTAGTTCTATTCATAACCTGATTTATTTTAAAAATGGAAAGTATAATCATTATTTATTAAATAAAAAACATATTTTCTTTAGCTAATCATTCTTATGAAAAGGTACTGACAATGCTATGTATTCGATTGATCTAAAATTATTTATGAATGTAGAAAATTCTACAATGAACAAAACAACATCATATCATAATTAATATTTATATTTAACTGAAACAACCTAGAAGATTAATTTCATAGGCTAATAAATCTTTAGCAATTGAAAAGACAATGCTCAAAGCTAAATCGATTCCATTAAGTCCTAGCCATTGAAAAATTGACATAAATCACAACATGTAATCCTAAACCAACTAACATATAACATATAAAATTCACATTCAAATAAAAAAAATATAATAAACATAACCTTCCTTACACTTAGACAACACATTGTCCTTAATGTGGGAAGAAAAAACATACAATACATAAGGTGAGAATAAAAATAACAAAGCAAGAGAAATATAAGAATAATTGAAAGCATGATTAAGATAAAAGACAAGGGTTAGAGTATATAACCCCTAATGGTGATTGAGGTGGTGATGGTGTTAAGACCAAATCCACTTGACACCAAGATTGCTTTCCTTTCTTATAATTGATTTAAAAGAGTAAGAAAATTAGTAAACCAACCTATTCCAAATCATTAAGACTTATTAACAAATTTTTAAAAAAATCTAACTACATAACAATTTAAATCTAACTATAAAACGCTCTAAGTTATGGTTGTTAGCTTGGCCTTGTATCCTTAGAAGCATGTTCAATTTTCTGAAAAGAAAGAGATTACTTCTTTTTCCTTCAGAATCACTCCACCAAGATATAGTTTACAACAATGCCCATTCTCTTTAAAGGTGTCTTTGCTTATTTTTTTCCTATTCTAAGGTTCCATAATAAAAAACTTGGATGACTGTAAAAGGTCTACTACATTGAGATTTCAGCTTTCTAGAAATAGCCTCAACCTTGAATTCTATAGCAAAACTGCATCTCCTACCTTGAATTCATTCTACTTAATATGAGAGTCGTGCTATCTCTTGACCTTCTCCTTGTAAAGTTTAGCATTTTCGTATAAATTAGAACAAAACTCTTCGAGTGCTTACTTCCAATTGAAGTTTAAAACTCTCATCGCCTAATATGTTCGATGTTCTATCTCCACTGGAAAATGACAAGCCTTATCACATACAAGTCTGAAGGGAGTTGTTAAGTGTTTTGAAGACAATTTTATAAGCCCATAAAGCATCATCTAACCTTAATGGCCAATCCTTCCTAGAGTTATTCACCATCTTTTCTAGAATTTGTTTAAGCTCTTTAACAATTTCCACTTGTCCACTCATTTTCGGGTGATAAGGAGTAGTAACTCGATGGTCGACTTTTATCCTTTAGGAGGGCATCAAAAGATTTGTTGCAGAAATGTGCTTCTCCATCACTTATTATAGTTCTTGGCTGTAACACCCCATTACCCTAGGGTATGCATCGGGACGCCCGTAGGTCATTCCGACACATATCCTAAGATAAGGGAGCTCTACATACAATTACTATAGAACTCCACATGGCATCACATACATTAAAAGAACAATAATCAGTAATGTAAATCTCAAGATTTTTAAAAACCAAAATTTTCCCTTTTTATTACTCCAAAACAACAGTATATACATCAGTGTACAGTCTTTACATAGGAAATCCTAATACAGGTACTATGCCAAAAACAATGTAAACTCCTAACTAAGTCATCCCCAAAATCTGGAATCTCAGCTGACCCACCTGTGTGCCATAG
>JANQBM010000007.1:6748618-6770253 GCA_025594535.1 Erythroxylum domingense
CAGCTGGGATTTTTGGGATGACCTAGCTAGGTTTTGATGTATTTCTTCCTCTTTCATATAGCATCTGTACTAGGGTTTTTGTATGTATGTACATACTGTACAGTTTGATGATGTATAAACTTTTGAGTTTGAGCAATGAAAAGAGGAAGAGTTTGGTTTTAAAAAAATAAAAATCTTGTGGTTTATAATTATTGCTTTATTATTTAAATTCATATGATGCAATGTGGAGTATTGTAGTGATCGCACGTAGCGCTCCCTTGTCATAGGATATGTATCGGAATGACCTACGAGCGTTCCAGTGCGTACCCTACGGTATTGGGGTGTTACATAAAATGGTAGGTTTTTAAAAGAAATGGGTTATGGACCGGGTTGCACAGTGGGTACACTTTTGAAAATGGTTCAGGTATTCGAAGGTTCGCTGCAGCGAACTTTTCCCAAAAGTTTTACCTGCACTCTTAGTTCTTTTGCCCCGACGACAGAATTATTCTTTGCCATGCCTAACTTTTCCCGAAAGTTCTACTTGGAATTCTTCATACTTCGTCGCGGCGACATATCCATTTCGCTGCGGTGAACTTCCTGTTGCACCTGTTCACTTGTTGACTTGACTTCAGCCTTTCTTTGACTCTACATCTTCTTAACTCTCTTCTCCTTGAGTCTCCTACAATTAACAAATGGTAGTTTGCAGTATCAATTGTCATCAGAAAATTAATTAGTGTAATTAATACTGATTTGTGACAAAATTTTCTCTTAAACTACATAAAATAAAGGTAGACACTCAAGGGTCAAATTAAGCATAAAATCTAGAAATAGAGGCCAAGAAGTGTAGTAAAAGTCATGAAAATGTCGCCAATTTATATAATAAACTTAGGCTTAATCAAATTCCCCCACACTTGGACCTTTGTACTCATGGACAAAGTTTATAAGAGTCAAACAAACATAAGTGAAAAAGAAAATCGCGACCATAGTTAAAATAAGAGTAGGAAATTGGTAAAAATCACTTTCTCAGAAATCAATCAAGGCAGACTGAAAGAGTGCTAAGAAAATAAACACTATAAGAATCTAATAGAAGAGATTGAGCAAAAGAGATTTCACTCAAGGCAAGATGTTTGCTCTCATCTCATTTGTTTTTGGGATAATTTCACTTTAAAATCTGCTTAGTCCATTCTCTACCATAAGCTTGTGATAGTTCTACCTCTCTACTACAAGAACTATAATTTCAAAAATCAAGAGGACTTTTTAAGGTTGTAATGCACGGAAGGCTAGATGAAATGGATGGAATAGATGAAAGAAGAAAGAAAAAGAAAAAAATATGAGCACATGTACCACAATTTTGAAATAGATGTCAATTGTAAGACAATATTTACACAAACGAAAACATTTTTTTTATATATATATTTGTTCTTTTGAGATATTTTTTACCAATTTCTTGAGATAACTAGAAGAGAATGAGAAATCAAATATTGACACCATAAGAAGATGTGTGTATGTACTAAAAAATATGGCTCAAGGGCTAGCAACAGATAAGTGTTTATGGGATTTGTGTTTGGGTCAACGGGATTTTGAAAGAATGCCTCTATCATGTTAACAAAATTCTAGTTCATCAAGCTTTGATTAAGAATTAAAACAAGTTCTAGAGATAAATGAAATTAAGTAGATACACACAACAATGAAAGGATTCAGGCCCAAATATCCTTCCAACAAGGTTAATATCTCAATTAACAATCTCAAGATTTAAAAACATACAGTGCTATTTAATCAGCATACCCTCACTTACTTTGTGTTGAAAACATTGAAAATGAAATTAGATAAAAACCGGCTATCATTTGAAGAATAGAAGGTATTTTCAAAAACTTAGGGATTGCTTTGAAACTTATAAAATCTTTGAGATATAATAGTGACAAGAATCTAATTAGGTAGAATTGTTAAATTGAGGCAAATGTTTTTTTAAAAAATGTTTCTGTAAGAGCATGGCGAGAAATATTAAGTATGCGAACGTTGTTGCGGTGAAGAAAGAATTCATCGTGGCGAAAAAAACTAATTCTGCACGTCGCCGCGGTGAAGACAGAGTGCGTCGTGACGAAGGCCTCAATCACTAGGTTTAGAATTTTTACATTAAGCACAATTGACTTACACAAGCAGTTAAATGCCCGAAAATGATGCACAATGTACAACAATAATAGCAAATTGAAACATTCCCCACACTTAAACACAATATTGTCCGCAATATTGAAAAACAATTAATACGAATATGCAATCAAGGGAAAGTGGAAGACACATTAGCAACACATCGGAAGTATAAAGAGAATTATATAAAAATTGCGATAAAAATGTTTGGACATTACAAAATTAAACTGAGTATCCAAAAAATCGAACTACTCCATTGGGTGTTCATCCCCAGCGTCAGAAGGGTCATCTTCATTAAAAGGGAGCTGGAAGTGAAGGTGCTCAGCGAGCAAGGCATCTATTCAAAGACGATATTGCCGATCTCGATCCTGTCAGTCGATTGCCTGAAATAAGGTCTCCCAGAGGGTAGCTAGGTCTGCAGAGAGGCTATCGACTCAGCTAGTGAGGGTTTATAAAGTGAAGGGCTCAGGAGGGGCCGAAGCCGAAGGATGGTTGGTAACAATAGCAGGAAGTGGGGTGGAAGGGGTAGGAGGTTGGATTTCGGGTTGTTTGAGGCGAGCGTAACGAAACAGAGGAGCCGGGTCAAAATAGCTATCATTGTTGAATTTTAGGACGTTGTGGGCTCGGAATATGTCTGTGATGAGGTGGGGGAAAGTGATGGCGTTGGTGAGTTTGGCGGTGGTGATGGAGTCATAAAGAGCGGAAACAATGGCATGAGCTTTATCGAATGGGCGACTAGTCATCAGAAAGTAAAGGTACAGGGCTTGCTATTTCGTTACGTAGGCTAGATGGGAGGTTAGGATGATGTTGTTACTAACAAGGTGGAGCCAAGGACGAGCTTCGGGTCAGAGATTAGAACGTTTTAGATAACATTGATAAATCTTCGGTTGATGCCAGACGGTGCCCTCAGGATAGAGGGTACGAATAACATCGTCCCATGGATAATGATGAATTAACTGGTCATAGTGGCAGCAGAGAATAGGAGGGAGGTTATAATGCTCCCGAATGCCTTACTGTGGTGAATGCATTTGGGGCTTTCACACCACAGAAATTAATTTCTAAGGTTTTGTAGAGTCGGGCATAAGTGTAGAAATGGCGAACGAATTTATCGTTGCCCTGAGCCCTTGGTTGGACTAATCCTATAAGCTAAGATTGTACCAGTTGATGGACAAAAGGATTGTTGGGTGAAGTCAAGGGAAATGAGCGCTCTCTAATGAATGGCGTAGCATCTATCTTTTCGACTAGGTCGGCGAATTCAGAATCAACACTATTAGGAGGAGTAGAATTACTGGATGAACCAGATGAACTAGATGAGATGGTGGGGGAATGACGGGTAGGGTTTTTAGTTCGAGGCGTGTTCCTGCAGAAAAACAAACACAAAAAAATAAACAAATGGACTAAATAAAATTTACTAAAAGTCAAAACCTATGAAGTTCGCCGTGGCAAACTTGGCGTGTCACCGCAGAAAAAGCTACAGCCTACTACGCCGTAGCGAGAAAAAATTTCTTCGCTGCGGAAAACATGCCCTAACTTCAATGAAAACAACGAGATAGGAAGTGGAACAAAGGTGGGATACTTACGAAGGAGACAAAGAGATGTGCAAATATGAACGAAGAACGCGAAATGAACTGAGGAGACCAAAGGTAGAGGGATTAGGTGAAGGATAGTTCAGATTGCCCCGACGAAGTAGAGAGAAGTATACGAAAATAAGGAAGGGAATGGTGGGTTGATAAAGAAGTGAAGGGAAATTACAAAGAAGGAAAGAGGGAAGATGAAAAATCAGAAGCAAAATAAGACGCAATTTCACTCAGTATCTTCTCGTAGATAGATATTACGCCGTGGCGAAGGTTACACAAAGTGAGCTTGCCGTGACAAACTCTTGATTTGGAACTGTCGCCATAGCGAAGTGAATATTTCACCGCGGGGAAGTTTTCCTGAGAGAAAAATGAACAAGACAGACTATAAAAAATTCCACTGAAAAAGACTAACTGGATACTCATCTCATATGCAAAGTCCTTAAGCATTAGAAAACAAAATGCAATTCATCCATTTACACTAGTTTCCTCAGTCATATAAGATGGGTCATACATCAAGCTAAAACACAGTGAACGAAAAAGAGGAGATGAATTATTGAATTAAAATTTCATAAACTGAAAACTAAACCTAGGTCCTACTAAATTAGTTTCTTCCCAACACTTAGTCAACACACTCATGCATCCATAATTTCATATTCAATCACAGAGCAGAAGTAAGTGATAAGTGAAGGATGAGAAATAACCTGATGCCTATGGTGGATCTTGGATCTCCTAATAGACGTTTGACTGATAGCTATGCCGCGGTGAGGCAACTTGTCCACTTGCCACTTCAGTGTTAACATCCACACTCCTCAGTTTACCTGAAACATTCGCAAAAAATCCTTCTTCCAAGGAGTCATTAGTGAATGAGTTCAGTGCGGAGTTAGAGTAAACATGTTGGAGTTCAAACTCAGAGCATGCATCATTGATAACAATATTAAACATTTTAACTCCTAGGAGAGAATAATCCTCATGGGGGTGTTTCATAGCCTCATACATGTTAGAACTCACCTGTTGATCTCCAACCTCCATAGTTATTATACCTTCTTTCATGCTAATCATGGTACTAGAAGTCTTTAAGAAGGGTTGACAAAGAATCAAAGAAGTATCCTGCACAACTTCAGAAGACATATCAAGCACATAAAAATTAGCTGGAAAAACTAAACCCTTAACCTGGACCAAAATATCCTCTATAATGCCCCAAGGATGCCTAATAGACCTATCAGCCAGTTGGAGAGCTACAAATGTAGACTTAAGATTCTTGACTCCTAATAATTCATAAACAGACTTAGGCATAACATTAATGGCTGCCTTTAAATCTAACAAGGCTCCCCCTATGGTAATTTTACCTATAGTGCAAGGGATAATGAAAGATCCAGGGTCTTGACATTTTATAGGGATTTGAGGCTTGAATAAGGCGGACACATTTGAGCTTGCTTGGACTATTTCATTTGGCCTAAACTTCCTCTTATGGGTACACAGGTCTTTAAGGTATTTGCCATAAGCAAGAACCCATTTCACAAGATTCAGAAAAGGAATAGACTTCTACTTGACTAAACAAATCAATGATATCTTTTTTATGCTTAATGTCAGTCATTCGTTTGCTCATCAAATATAAATTAGGAAAAGGAAGGTCTTGAAGATTTACCTCCTTACCATTAGCTTCATTGGATCCATGCATGCTTGATTCCACGTACTCCCTTACTGTTACTTGTTCCTTGTAGCTCTCTGAATTAGCTCCCTTGCTCTTTGATTCAGACTTCTTTTTAGTCAAAAGTGATTTTTCTTTAAAGCTTTCAGATTTCTTGATTTTGTCCTTTGGTAAAGGCTATTCTTCACTTTCAATCTCCTCTTCGCCTACTTCCTCATCTTGATTTTTGAACCTCACTTGTTTCCCACTTCGGAGAGCTATTGCGTTTAAACTTTGGGGTTAATAATGATGTTTGAAGGAATAGCTCCACTACTTCTCGCTTGACTCTCACTCATGTTATTAGACAATTGGGTGACAAAAGGAATTGATATTTTTACCTTTTGTTTCCCATTGCTCCACTCTCTTTTTTAGAGCACTAAACCGAGTAGGATTCTTTGATGAGTCTTACTGAATTAGAGAAGCTATGGCATTGAACTGATTATTGTTAGAATTCCTTTCCTCCTTTATCAAAGTCATCATATTGTGCAGTAGTTGGATGGTGTCTTCCTTGGGTGGGACGGTCAGGGCTTGTTGTTGATTGGGAAACTAGTTAGTGGAAGTGCCAACTCCTCCCCCTTATTGAAATATGTTTGGTGCCCTTCCCTCTTGATTCCTCCAACTGAACCAAGGGTTTGCCTTCCATCCCTCGTTATACGTGTTTGAGTAAGGATCTCATTTCTGATTTGTCTGCCCCAGATACACTGCAGACACCTCTTCATATCGTCCGGGGAAAACACTGGATATGTGCATGACTGACCCACAAGTATCACAACTGGGTGCAGTAAGATCCATAGAAAATGTTAGGCGATGCACATTCATATTCTTCACTTCTATAGTGATGAAGGATAATTGTGAGGTCACTCTACTCTCCAAAGAGTCAACTTTTGACTCCAAACTCTCCATTCTTTTAGATTGGGCTGTTATGGTGCCCAACTCATGCACTCCTCTAGTCTCCCTAACACTGTACTGTTGATGATTCAAAGCCATCTTCTTGATCAAATTCTATTCCTTTGTAGCTGTAAGATCAATTAAAGAACCTCCTGATGCTGCATCCAACATACCTTTATCTTAAGTTTTCAACCCATCATAAAACTATTGCACTAATTGCTCATCAGGTATCTGGTGATGGAGGCATCTAGACAACAGATCTTGAAAGCGATTCCAATAATCGTAAAGGGATTCATCATAATCCTGCTGTGTTGAATAGATCTCCTTCCTCATCGATGAAGTTCTAGAGGTCGAAAAATAATTTTCCAAGAATGCTTTCCTCAAATTTTCCGAACTATGGTAGGCATTTACCATATGTCTCGAAAGACTCATATACCACTCCTGGGCTTTTCCTTCCAGTGATAAGTGAAAAACCTTCCATAATACTTGATTAAGTGAGGCTCCCACCGGCTTCATACTCTGACAGATCATAGACAAAGATTCCAAATGCATGTAGGGATCCTCTCCTGTCAAGCCATGAAATTTAGGAAGAGAGTTAATGAGTAATCCTTTAACTTCAAAATTAACATCAAAATTAGGACAAGCAGCAGTAAATGAATCATAATTAACATAAAAAGTAGTTGCTTCTCTAATGATTCTCCTTCGTTGATTTCCATTATTCTCTCCAATTCGTTCATGTTCCCTATTACCTCCATTATCACCATTCCTAGGTTGGTTAACATGAAAGTTAGGGTTTCGCAAAAAAGCTAGGTTCTCCGCCATGATAACTCTGTCTATCGACTCACTCTAACTCTTTGGCCAACTAGACTCTTTTTCTCTTCTCTCCTTTCTATTCTTTCACAAACGTCTCTCAATTTTAGGGTAAAAAGTTAAAAGTTTGACTTTTTTGGGCATGCACAGAAACAATTTTAATTGGAACTAAAATAAAATAAAAAGTAGAAAAATTTCTTGCTAGCACACAAAGTCAATTAAAAAGGTGAAATGTGAACGATGCAGTGTATGGTGTATGAAAGTGTGTGTAATAGTAGTGTGTCAGTAAAGTTTGTATGTATGAAAAAGCAATAAAGAAATGTTCAAAACTATGCGGTGTAAAATTGCTAAGCATGTAGCATGCAAAAAGTTTGGTATCCTATTTGTTTGAGTTTTTTTTAAAATTATGCTAATGAAAGAAAGTGAAATCCTATACTATTGACAAGTATGATGCTAAAATATCTAAGATGAAATCCAAACTAAGGTTCCTCACCTCACTTAGCAGCAAAGAAAATGACAACAGCTAACCTAAAGAACTAATTGCTTGGTTCCCCGGCAACGACACCATTTTGATTCGAGCCCTTTTGTTATTACCCTTGGAGGTCAAATAAAAAACTTTTAATTCCAAGGATTGTAGTATAGAATGCAACCTCGGGTCGTTTCACTTAATTGGAACCTGATGAATGGAACTAAGCTAGCCTATATGTCATGATATGCAAACAAAATTAGCAAGGAAGAGGGGGATTTAAATCTTTGGAACTTTGGTTGTAAGAAAATGTAATGAAAAATATATATTTTTTAATTTCAGGAATAGAAAAGCGATAAAATGAAAACAATAATCAACAATGATCAAATGATGATAGTATCCTCTTGAAAACGAGCTTTGGCTATCATAGTTTAAAATGAATGTTTATAGGAGTGAATCATTAAGTTTCAAATGGTAAACCTTAAAGAACTCTTTAAGTCCAAGGTTTTACTCAACGAACTCCGTTTCTTAAAA
Source organism: Erythroxylum domingense (assembly GCA_025594535.1). Lineage (NCBI taxonomy): Eukaryota > Viridiplantae > Streptophyta > Magnoliopsida > Malpighiales > Erythroxylaceae > Erythroxylum > Erythroxylum domingense. Next base: position 6,756,705 of record JANQBM010000007.1, read on the forward strand.
CCTTGTTGAATGCTCTTAGTATGTGCATTGGGTAGGTCAATGCAATAAGTCATTTTAGGATCTAGAATCATCTCAATCTTAAACGCAACTAGGTAGGTAAAAGAGAATTAACTAAATCACAAATAGACATATATGAGACTTCATATATTTAAGTTCCAAGTTCTACATCAACAAATCCCAATAACACATTGAATGTCCAATACTTGATTAAACTCTAATCAAGAATATTCAACTACAAATTACAAATCCTAAACCTAGGAGTTTATAACAATGTAGCTGAACATGGAATAAACTACTCCCCTTTGAAGCCCATCAAACTCTAGTCGTTGCTACATTTTCAAGAGGAAAGAGGTACTTAGCCAATCATTACTCCAGGAGAATTCACAACCGGGAACCCACTAGAAGCATCCATGGTAGCATCTGTCCATGGAGAAGTTGTCAGTGAAGTGGAGGAGAGTGGATGATGGAGTGCCTGAAGTTTTTGTTTAGAGAGTGAGAGTCTATGTCGGCTGTCTCTTAACCTAAAACGGTAAGTTTTTAAAAGAAATGGGTTATTGATCGGGTTGTACAGTGGGTAAACTTCCAAAAATGGTTCGGGTATTCGACGGTTTTAGCGACAGATAAGTTCACCGCGGTGAACTTTTCCCGAAAGTTTTAGCTTCACTGTTGGTTCTTTCACGGCGGTGACATAATTAATCTTCACCGCGACTAAGTTTTCCTGAAAGTTTTGCTTGGAATTCTTCATACTTATCAACGACGAACTTTCTGTTGCACCTGTTCACTTGTTGACTTGACTTTAGCCTTTCCTTGACTATACATCTTCTTGAGTCTCTTCTCTTTGAGTTTCCTACAATTAACAAATGGTAGTTTGCAGTATCAATTGTCATCAAAAAATTAATTAGTGCAATTAATACTGATTTGTGACAAAATTTACTCTCAAACTACATAAATAAAAGTAGACACTTAAGAATCAAATTAAGCATAAAATCTAGAAATAGGAGCCAAGAAGTGTAGTAAAATTCATGAAAATGCCGCCAATTTATATAATAAACTTGGGCTCAATCAAGAAGTTGTTCTTGAACTATTTGTGGAACTCTTATTGTTTTTGATCCAATGAAAGATGTTTTGTGATATTTATTATGCTTATACCATGCAATAGATTGAGAGTGTGAGTGTGGTTTTTTTAGTTGGGTAGTGTAACAAGAGTTAGCTCCTAATGGATTTAATAAATATTCAGGTTTTTCGAAATAGTTGAAGGGAGATCTTAACTATTTGTTAAAAATCACCAATTGGAGTGCGCAAAATCTTGTTGAAGGATTAGGAAAAGTTGGTAAGTCTAGAGATAACATAACTAATTCTAATCCATTCAATTAAAGTCAGCTAATTACCCCTTGATAGAGGGTAGTTGAAAATTAGAAATCTTCGGTCAAGCATAGTTAGATCAATAACACAAGAGGAAAACAAAATATTGATAGATTAACTCCAAATTTTAAACCTTGGCCATCAAATTGTTGTACCTTGCCTTAATTGGGTGTTCACTACTAGTTTAATTAATTTTCATTTAATTTCTAGTTTTTAATCTTTTGAAATCGTTTTCTTAAACAAAGCTTAACCTAAATTGAGTGGTGTCTAACATCATTCTCTGTGGGATGATATCTATTTTTAACTTCAAGTAACAACCCGTATACTTGTGATTTTTGATGTAAAAATAATAGTTTGGTTTGCGAACGAACAAGTTTTTGGCAATGTTGTCGGGGATTGATTTGTTAACATCTTGTTTAGTTTAAGTGACTTTGATTTAAGAGTTTTTTTATACTTGTCTTTGTGTATTTACAGGTGCATGAACACAAGGAGCACAAGAAGATCTACCGAGTTTAGTGAAGAAGAGCTATTTGGTATCATAAGACATGGAAGAGAGTTAAAAAGAGCTAAGCACCAAAAGGCATTACAAAGGAATATGGCGGAAGAAGGAGAACTAGGAGGGGCCGAGAGAAAATTGATGGATTTTTTGGGGCCCTGATTTATTCCATAAGGAGTCATAAGGCTTGCAGTTCAAGCAAACAATTTTAAAATCAAGCCTGTAGACCTCAACATACTTTATAATAGTATTCAATTCTATAGGTTATCAACTGAAGATCCTAATACCCACCTAGCAAAATTCTTGGAGATATGTGATACTTTTAGATTTAATGGGATGTCTGATGATGTTATGCGGCTCAGGTGATTTCCATTCACTTTACGAGATCGATCTAAGGCATGGTACAACTCACTTAATGCATCTCATATTACCACATAGGAGCAAGTAGCCTAAGCTTTCCTCACCAAGTATTTCCCTTTGACAAAGACTACTCAGATCATTAAGGAGATTACAAACTTTCAGCAAAATGACGGGGAGTCCTTATATGAAACTTAAGAGAGGTTCAAAGAATTGCAACGAAGCTACCCACACCTCAACCTTCCAAGGGAGTTGTTACTCTAAACATTATACAATGGTGTGAATCAAACTACAAAAGGGACCATTGATGCAACTGCTGGAGGGTCTTTGATGAGGAAAACCATTGAGGTAGCTCATGATCTTTTAGAGAAGTTGGCCAAAAATAGTTGTATGTGGTCAAATGAAAGGAGTAGGCAAGGCACAAGGGAATAAAAAAGGCATGATTCTGACTGATTCTATTACAACCTTGCAAGCCCAGATTACTGCTCACACTCAGAAGTTGAACAATATTCAAGGAGCATCTTCATCCATAGTCAAAGCCTTACAAACCCAATGTGAGTTATATGGGCAAGACAACCATTGCACAACAGAGTGTTTCTTTATAGGAGCTAGTGGCACAGAACAAGTAAATTACATAGGCCAACCACAACAAAGAGGTAACAACCCATACTCTAACACTTATAATCCAGGATGGAAAATTCATCTAAAATTTTCTTGGAGTGCTAACAATACAGGTGGACCAACAAGACTTACAGGACCTCCCAGGTTTCAGTAAGATCGATTTAGAGCCTTGGATAGCAAGATGGATAGGATGATGGGTGCGATGAACTCGATGAACTCTATATTTGCAAACCAAGAAGAGTATCAAAAACAGATGTTTGCAAGCCAGGATGCAATTTTAAAGAACCATGCTTCATCCATCCACAATTTAAAGGTTTAAGTAAGCCAACTTGCTACTGCCTTATCTTCTAAAAATGCAGGTAGCCTACCAAACAGCATCGAGACAAATTCAAAGGAACAACTCAAGGAGATCACACTTAGGAATGGTAAGCAATTGGAAGAACTAAGTGTACAATAAGAGAGTCAAGAAAAGGGAAAGGAGATAGAAGGGAAGAAGGAAGAAAAGCATGAAGAAGAGATGCCATATATTCCACCACCACCTTATAAACCTAAGCTTCTGTACCCACAATGGATGAAACAACATCAGGTAGACACTCAGATTAACTTGTCATTGGTGGAAGCATTGGAGTGCATACCCAAGTCTGCAAAGTTTCTTAAGGACATACTCAAACACAAACGCACTTGAGAGGACAATCAAATAATGACCCTGACAGAAAATTGTAGTTTAATCATTTCAAGCACCTTGCCATCAAATCTACAAGACCTAGGGAGTTTTACAATTCCATGTGTTGTTGATGACTTTGAATTTGCTAAATGCTTATGTGACTTAGGTGTCAGTATTAATTTGATTCCTTTATTTGTTTTCAAAAAATTAGGCTTACAAGACATTAAGACAACATCTATGCTCATTCAATTTGCATATCAACCCATCAAGAAGCCATCCAGGGTTGTCAAAGATGTATTGGTAAAAATAGATAAATTTATCATTCCTATAGATTTTGTTGTGTTGGATTTTGAAGAGGATAGGAATTGTCCTTTGATTTTGGATAGACCCTTTATGAATATTGGTAAGGCATTAGTTGATGTGTATGAAGGGAAACTTGTTTTAAGAATTGGTGATGAATAAGTTAAATTTAATATGTCTGAAACCCTAAAGTAACCGATAGATGGGACTACATGTATGAAGATTGATATTGTAGATGATTGTGTGAAGGAAATTGAAAAGGAGGTTGCAAAATTTGTTGAAGTGAATATGGATGAAGGTGTTAATAAAAAAGAGTTATATGAGGAAAGTGAGCAAGAGAAGTTAGAGAGATCGAATACCCCTACACCACCCTCCCTTGTAAGCCACCCACTTTAGACCTAAAACCCTTACCTTCTCACTTAAGATATACTTTCTTAGGTATGGACCACACCCTACCTATCATCATATCCAACTCATTAGATTTTGAGCAAGAAAGGAAAGTGGTAGAGGCTATTAGGAAACAGATGAAATCCATGGCATGGCAAATTACTGATATTAGGGGGATTAGCCCCAATTTGGTGATGTATAGGATTAACCTTGAGGAATGATGCAAAACAGTGAGGGAGAGACAAAGAAGATTAAATCCACATATGCAAGAGGTTGTGAAGAATGAAGTAGTGAAGCTCTTAGATGTGTGGATTATTTACCCCATTTCAGATAGTGAGGGGGTGAGTCTTGTACAGTGTGTGCTTAAGAAAGGAGACATGATAGTGATGGAAAATGAAAAAGGTGAACAGATTTCTACTAGGACCATCACGGGTTGGAACGTGTGTATTAATTACAAGAAGGTTAACTTGGCCATTAAGAAAGACCATTTTCCTTTACCTTCTGTACCCAAATGATAGAGAGGGTGGCTGGCTATACATTTTACTATTTTCTTGATGGATAATCAGGGTACAATCAGGTGTTCATATACCCACAGGATCAAGAAAAGACCACTTTCACTTTTCCTTATAAGACTTTCACTTATCAGAGGATGCCTTTTGGGTTATGTAATGAACCTGCCATATTCTAAAGGTGCATGATGGCCATTTTTGCAGAAATGAATGACAACTTCATGGAGGTATTTATGGATGACTTCTCTATCTTTGGAGATTCTTTTGATAATTGTTTGTTTAATTTAGACATAGTGCTTTAAAAATGCGAGGAGTCTCATCTAGTTCTAAATTGGGAGAAATGTTATTTCATGGCCTAAGAGGGGATTGTATTGGGCTATAGGACCTCATACAAAGGGATTGAAGTAGATCGAGCAAAGATCGAAGTGATTGAAAAGTTACCCACTCCCACTAACATTAAGGGCATCTGAGCTTTCCTTGGTCATGCAGGGTTCTATAGACAGTTCATCAAGGATTTTTCCCTTATTGCTAGACCCTTAACCTATTTGTTAGTAAAAGATGTGTTTACTAATGATTGCTTAGATTCTTTTAACAAGTTGAAGAAGACACTCACAACAACACCTATCTTGACAATGCTTGATTGGTCACTCCCTTTTGAGATTATGTGTTATGCAAGTGAACATGCAGTGTAGTTTGTACTTGGACAGTGGAAGGAGAAGAAACTACATACTATCTACTATGTGAGCAAGATCTTGACATGTGCACAACTGAACTACACCATTACCGAAAAGGAGTTGCTTGTGGAAGTTTTTACATGTGAGAAATTTCGCTCTTATCTTTTAGGCTCACATGTTATTGTCTTTACAGATCATGTGGTGCTGCGTTATCTCTTTGTAAAAAAGGATGCCAAGGCTAGGCTTATCAGATGGGTACTTCTACTCCAAGAGTTCAACCTTGAGATTAAAGACAAGAAAGGAGTAGAAAACATTGTAGCAGACCACCTATCAAGACTTGAAGGGGAATATAAAGAAGAAGACAAGGTAATTGAGGAGCGCTTCCCTGATGAAGCCTTAATAATGGTAGAAAACCCCTTTCTTCCTTAATTTACAGATATTGCAAATTGTCTCCCAGGTGGTGTTCTTCCCTATAATTTTTCTTATCAATAAAGGAAACGTTTCTTATTCTAGTGTTCTCGTTACATTTGGGAGGAACCTACACTATATAAGATTTGTGCTAATAATGTGATTCGCAAGTGTGTCCCTGATGATGAGACACATGAAGTATTGATGCAATGTCATAGTTCCATTTATATAAGGCATTATGGAGCAAATAAGACAACTGCTTGGGTTTTAGAGAGTTGATTCTACTGGTCAACTTTATTTAACGATGCTCAAAATTTTATGCTGAAGTGTGATAGGTGATAACGAGTGGGAAATATATCAATGAAGGATGAGATGCAACTTTCAAACATCATAGATGTGGAGATATTTGATATGTGGGGCTTGGATTTCATGGGACCATTCCCTTCCTCCCTAGGTAACAAGTATATCTTATTTGGAATGGATTATATTTCTAAGTAGGTTGAAGCTATGGCTACTCCAAAAAATAATGATAAGGTAGTTCAACATTTCATCAAGAGGATATTCACTTGATTTAGGGTGCCAAGGGCAATTATAAGTGACAGGGGTGGTCATTTTTGTAATAAGCCATTTGAAGTTCTTATGAGGAAGTATAATGTTCACCATAGAGTGGCTACCTCATATCATCTATAAACTAATGGCCAAGTCGCGGTGGTAAATTGAGAGTTGAAGAAGATTTTAGAGAAAGTAGTGATTGCCTCAAGAAAGGACTGGGCTTTAAAGTTGGATGACCCACTTTGGGCATATAGGATAGCTTTCACGAAACCTATAGGTACTACTCGTCATAGACTTGTGTATGGTAAGGCTTGCCATTGCCCTTGGAGTTAGAGCATAGGGCTCATTGGGTAATAAGGAAATAGAACATGGATTGGAAACCTGTGGGTGAGAAGAGGTTACTACAAATTGATGAATTTGAAGAGTCGAGATTTGATGCTTATGAAAATGCCAAGTTGTATAAGGAGAAAGTTAAGAAGTGCCATGATGCTCACATCAAGGAGAAGGAGTTTAAGAGTGGGGATTTAGTGCTTCTATACAATTAAAGACTTTAGTTATTTCCCGAAAAGCTCAAGTCAAGCTGGAGTGGACCTTTTAAGGTACTTTAAGTATTTGATCATGGAGCAATAGAATTGGAGAACACCAAGGGTGAAGCCTTTAAGGTCAATGGAAATCGATGCAAGCTTTACATTGGAGAAACTCTCTCTTATGAAAGGGAAGTGATTTCTTACCTTTCCCTTACTCTTTTTTCATTAAATTGAATTTTGGTCAAGCTCGTGACCTTAAATGAAGCATGTTATAGTTAGTTCTCAGGTTGTTTAAATTGTTGCTGCTTGGTTTTCAAGTTGTTTCTTGCTTTAATCTTGCCTTTTCTTGAGTTTAAATGTTATTTTCTTGAGTTTAATTGTAGCTTTTTAGGTTAAAATTTGAATTTACAAGTTTGGAGTGACTTAGAACTAAGTTGGGAGCCATTTGGAGTGAATTAGAATAAGTTTGAGTGAAACATCAAGGGTGTATGATCGTGCACTAGCATGATCATGACAAAAGCCTTTCACTCATTAGTGGTGTATGATCGTGACAGAAGCCTTCACTTATCAGGGGTGTAAGATCGTGAACTAGCACGATCGTGACAGAAGTATTTCACTCATCAGGGGTGCATGATCGTGCACGAGCACGTGCAGGAAGAGTAGTAGCTCTGGCTCACCCCTCCGTTTAAAAGAACCCTAAAAACACACCCCTCATTTATTATTCTTTTCCCTATGCTCCCCTCTTTTTAGTTTCGGCACCCACAACCTCTCTTCACGAAAGATTGCTCATTCTTTTCCAAGTTTTCTTTGCTTAGGTTTTTCATCAAAACCTTTAGTTTTGTGTAGATTTGTGTTGTTTTTCTTTTTCTTTTTCCCCTTCTTCCCTCCATTTTTGTAGTTTTCTCTCTCTAAGGGCTGAGTGTGTTCCTTCTTGAAACTCACCATGTTTCTTTTATGATTTTTGTATGTTTTCCCGCCATTGTTCCTTCAAGAACCAAGACAATTTTGTGGAAAATCTGTCAAACCCATCCAAGCTGAGGTGGAAGGCTAAAATGTTGTAGATATTGTAACTGATCATGATGCCCTTTTTCCCATTTATTCTAAGGAATAAGGTGACAAGTATGCTCTTCTAAAAACTAGAATCATTCATACACCACGATATTTAGATTTTGATCTATTAGAAGAAAAAGGGTTGAAGGATAAATTGCTGAAATTGTGTAAGAAAGGTAATTGGGGACCATATGTGCATATGGATTACCCTGTTTTTCGTGAACTAATACTCAATTTTTTCACTTGTTTAAGGTTTGAATCTAGTAAACCTAATAAATTTTATCTTAGACTACGAGGCCAGGCTCGTAGATTAGATGACAAGTTGTTATGCCAACTCTTTGGTTTTTCTAAACCATTAGTAGAAGATCACCATCAAGACTTCTCATCTACCATTTATTGGAAGAATTTAAATGACTTGCCTGATTTTAAAGCTCACAATGCATCGAATTGTCACATTCTTAATCTTGAGCGGTTGCTTTTGCACAAGTTCATGTGTTATATTGTGTTTTCCAAAACTCAAAGCAATAAATGCTCCATTAGGGAGTTGTTTTTGTTTTGGTGCATAGATGAAAAGATTAAGCCTAACATTTTCTCTTATTTTTCTCAATCTTTGATCTAATATGTGGAAAGAAAGTGAACAGCTATAGGAATGGGGTACTTAGCTATTGCTTTGGCTTAGCATTTTAGGATTGATCTTACTGGACTAACCCTTGTTTCTTGTGAGTATTTTAATGCACCGTACTTAAGACGTGTGAAGATACTACTGCACCATAACATGGAGCTCTGAGATCCTCAGACACGTACTAAAGTCAAGCACAGGTTTTCCAGTATAGCTTCAAGTTCCAGACTTTCTTTACTGAACTCATATGAATCAAGTGAGGAATTTAAGGGGCCAATAAATTAGGAGAGAGTTTACACACTCCTGGCCGAAAACAACAGAAAGACATAGTAACTCAACTAAATAAAGGAGCAAATGCAACTGATAGCCTATCAACAATGGTACCTAAAAAAGAAAATCTACAAGTCTTAGGAGATGCAAGGACTCCACGTTCCATCTCCAAACCCATCGCCTCTACTATCTCTATAAGCTTTCTAAACTCCATTTTTTGTTATTTTTATTGATTTTGTATTTGTTTGTTTGTTTGTTTGTTTCTAGTTCTTTTATAACCGTTACATTAGTAATTGTTTTGTGTTGTGGTTTTTGACCTTAGTAATTGTGTTCTTTGCTTGTAGTCATCTCATCACACATTAAGGACAATTTGTCCTTCAAGTGTGGGAAGGTAGTTTAGTAGCTAAGTACCTAATTATTTGATGTTTGTGTTTGCATTGCATTATGGCATGTCTTGCAAGTTACATATTAGGTTGCTAGTTTTAGGTTTATCATTTTCCCTACATCTGAATCTTTGAGATAGAAGTTGTTGCCTTGAGATTCTATCATAGTAGTCAGATTAGGATTAAGTCACAAGCTTGAAGATTGAATTAGGCCACTTGGATAAAAGGTGAACCATGCGGATTGGCTAGAGTAGTTGGTTACATAGGCTTACTCAGAAATTGATATTTCAGTGATTAGGTGATGTGCAGAAACATGATGGATTTTCATTTAAGCCTAAGTGAGGAGTTGAGCCTATATGACTCTATTCCATAGTCATATCATTTCCTTGATTGTATGATACTCCTATAGGTAGTACCCTTAGAACTTGCCCTGAACCAATTTAAATCTAATAAAGTCATGCTAAATAGAAGTGATTAATGCCCTCGTTCTTTTAGCCCTTGACTTAAATAACCAACCTATGTCGTTATCCCTTGCAAACCCCTTTGAGCTTTTGATATTTTTGTTTCTAGAAAACACCTCATTTTAAACCTTAAACCTCATTAGCCTACCCTATCACAAGTTTAATAGAGTGCTAAGTTTGCATTAGTTTGGGATTTTTTTACTAATTTTTTTCTTTATGAGACGCTTTGAGTGACTTTCTTTGTACTTCTACTTTAAGCACACATTACATCTAGCTGCTAATGTTAGTTTGTATTTCTTTATTTTTTTTCAAAAAAGGGGAAAAGGAAAAAGGAAAAGGACAACATATAGTAGCAACAATAAGTGCAAAGTAGTTAGTTATATCCATTTGTATGTCTCAGAAATCATTTTGTGTCCCTTCTCATACTTAGGATTCTATGAGTGCTTGTGATGAGCCCTCAAACCCCTTTTTACATATTTTAAATCCTAGCCCCATCCTTTTGATCTATTTGTGCAGGTAATCATTACGGAGAAGAATTGGTGTCCTTGCAAGCCTATGGTAGTGTACTTTCCTATAGGGAGTGTTAAGCGAAACACTAACCTTAAACACTTGAGTGAAATGAGTGAATTCTATGAGGAAGATCCATTTTAAGTCTATACTTGCCTTTGATCGATAGTGTCATAACTTGAGTTTGTTTATGTATGCCAATAAAAACAAGTTATGATATGTGTAGTAATTGAACATTCGAGTGGCCAAAGTTTGAAAGATTGCATGCTCTTAATCCTTGCGATGACGAATTGATAAAATGGATTAATTGTGTTTGATTTTGCTTTTTAGTGTGGGGAAGTTGATAAGTGTGTTTTTCGGTTATGTTTCTAGTGTGTTTTCATGTGTTTTAAGTGTTTCTTTGTGTGTTTTAGTTCTAGTTTATTTGATCTTTAGCATCTTTTGCGTCTTTTATTGATCTTTGAAGTGTTTAGTTGTTTCTTTACATTATCTAGTGTTTAAGCATAGTTTTGGAGCTTTTTGTTTAGGATGGATTGATGCACCTTGTTGATGAATCGTGTAGGTATCAAATTTGCAGCTGTAGATGTGGTACAAGTGATTTAACGGCACCACTAGGCAGACTAGAGAATTCAGATGATAATGAAATCTGGTGGAGAGGAAGCACAATGTCTGAGGAGCTTTCAGCTTAAATTTCAAGTCAATCGGAAGTCTAGAGAGAAAGTTATGGCTAATAGAGTTAAGAGTCTAGAAAGCTGTGAAACAACATTGCACGATCATGCACAGATGACTATTGTTTGCAAGGTTATGCACGCGCTAAGTTTTACTATTTATAACCTTGGTTCCTTTAGGTAGTGTTTAATCAAGATACAATCGTTAATTAAACCTAACCATCGAATAACCTAGGATACTATCTCTAGATTTTATTTGGTAGTAGTATTAAAAATTAGGAAAACTAATTAATCAAGGTAAAAAATACATACAATACGTCATTTAACCTAGGTTATGTTATCCTTAATGATTACGAATCATTAGTCCTTACACATGAATTTTAACACAATAATTATGGATTATTCGAAATCCTAGTAATGGGTTTGCAAATAAATGATTCAATAAACGCATTTAAATCATCTTTTCACAATACCTAATGGGTTTATACACAAATAACCAAACAATAATGAGAATAAGATATAAAAAACCTAAATCAATTAACCTAGGATAACTGATAAGTATGTTTTTAGGTTATGTTTCTAATGTGTTTTCATGTGTTTTAAGTGCTTCTTTGTGTGTTTTAGTTCTAGTTTATTTTATATTTTGCATCTTTTCTTGATCTTTGAAGTGTTTAGTTGTTTCTTTACATTATTTAGTATTTGAGGGTAGTTTTGGAGCTTATTTTTTTAAGGTGGATTGGTGCACCTTGTTGATGAATTTGTGTAGGTATCAGATTTGTAGTTGTGGATGTGGTATAAGTGATTTAATGGCACAATTGGGAAAACTTAGAGAATTCAGATGACAGTGAAATCTAGTGGAGAGGAAGGACAATGTGTGAGGAGCTTTTAACTTAAATTTCAAGTCAATTGGAAGTCTAGAGAGAAAGTTATGGCTAATAGAGTTAAGAGTGCAGAAAGCTGTTAAACAGCGTTGCGCGATTGTGCACAGATGACTATTGTTTGCAAGGTTATGCACGCGCTAAGTTTTACTATTTATAACCTTGGTAAATTCTGCAAGCGCATGGGTTATTCACGTAGTACCTAAGGTGTCAAACCTACGAGGAAGGAAACTAGTCCTAAAATCTAACAGCAGCTAAGTTCGCAAAATCTAATTTAACAACTACTGTAGAAATCTAAATCAATCGAGAATTAACTATGAAAAATTAAAGCACTCAAACAACAGCGACCAATTGAGAGAAAGGGGAAATCTATTCAAAATTAAAGAAAATATACCCAATTATGAAACTTTCGATTTAATGGGCCTAGACAATCCTAGGATGAATTACTCTCTCTCTAGTTATAATTCTTAACCCTAATTAATAATCACTAATTCAAATTATAGAAATTTCTATCTTTTGATTTGCAATTTGTCCAAAACCTAAATTAGTTCTAACGTTGTCTTTTAACCTACTAGGAATCTATGCTCGATCTCTCATTACACGACTCTACCAATTTGATTCAATTCTCTACCTATCGATTGACCTAACTCTCGTTAACCTAAATTGATGATTTTCATCAGCTCAACCTCTCAGTTTATTGCCTAGTTATGAAGAATTGAAATGAACTATAATAAATCGAAATAAAACATAATCAAATCAATTTTATTAATCTTAAGAATAAATAAACTTGAATGTGAGTTTAGATAGAAAATTAACACTCAACAGAAAATAATTCTAATCAATCTCAAATTCCATACATAAATGAAATCGAAATAAAAATTAGAAGATACTGCTGTAATGTATCTTGGAGTCACAACTGCGAGAAACCACCTGCTATGGGAAATACATCGTGTCAAGCGTATCTCCGTGCCTCCCATCCTTTGTCTCCTTCCTCAATCGATTTATCTCTATTTAGGTTTTCCCTCGAATTTTTGGCAGAATCTCACATTTGTGTAGCTCTCTCGACTCTCTAATATCTCTTGGTGGCTGCTAAGTATTGTTCTATTTATTCAGTAGCAGCTCTAGGTCAATCTAGGGGTTGAAATGGTCTAAAAAATTACCTAAAAATTGAGTTTTGTGTTAGTCCGACACAAGGCACGATCGTGGCCCTGCCTGTCACAATCGTGGCCTGCACTTTTTCCTTTTTGTCGCAATCGTGGCCTGAAGTGCATGATCATGGTCTAACTTGATGCTCTCTATCATGATCGTGGCTCCTGGTGCACGATCGTGGCCTGGCTGTCTCTGGCTCTTCCTCTTTTGTCACGATCGTGGCCTGTATGTTTTCGCACGAAACTCTTTAAATCTTCACCTTTCTTCCCTATTTACCTTACAACACTAGAACACAAATCAAGGTACCTCAAAAACATACAATTTAAGCTCAAAGATTCAAACTAACCCATAAAAACACTTAAACATAAAAACTAATCTAATTATGCCCTAAAAGCATGTTCAACACTCAATTTAACACAAAATGCATAACAAATTAAACCCTAAAACATCATAGAAAACACTAGTATCAACATCCATACACTTAAACTTTTGCTTATCCTTAAGTAAACAAACCAACAACACCTAACAAAATAAACACAGTTTGCATCAATGTGACAGTGGCTCTAATCTTCATGAACTAAATTTCATGAAGTAAATCACACGTTAGTATAGAAATTACGTACAATATAAGATATACACAAGAAGGGGGGTTGAATTGTGTATCCTTTTCATGAATACAAATTCTTTAATTTTTCTTGATAAGAACT
>JANQBM010000007.1:6777220-6788540 GCA_025594535.1 Erythroxylum domingense
TTACGATGGGTTTATGAAAAAGGTGGGAAGTTAAAAATTGGAAAAAAAAGTCATAGAACACGTCTTCGGAGCATGTTTCTAGACAAGTTCGTCGCGGCGAATTTCTAGCTTTTGTCGCGACTAACTCAATTTTTCTTGCATGAACATGCTTTGGTATTTTGGGCATAACTTTTGGTGTAGTTATCCAAATGGACTGATTTTTCATTTTTTTGTAAACTAGAGACATAGGAATACAAATTGTATGAAGGAATAACATCAAAATTCAGTCTTTAAGCATTTCAATTTTTGGATGGAATCTAAACATAGAATTTTGTTTTAGGGTGAGAAACAGTTTAAATTGTTGAGGTATGACTTTCCGATTTCTAAACCAAATTGAATGGAATTTTAGTTATTGTTAAAGGAAATCAAGAAGGTGATCAAGAGAGGCAAGAGGAAGGAAATCCTTAAGCCACTTTTATAAATAAGGATTTCAAGGTGGGTTATACTTTTATAATTAAGTAATAAGCCCCTAATGTTTCTTCCAAACCAAAAAAGTTTGAAATGTTTTCAATTATGTTATAAATGTGTCGTTAAGGCTTCTTGAATTCTTTAATAATGTGCCATATGTTTGTATATGAATTGTGTTATTAGTTTATGAAATGAATGATGAAAACGATTTTTGAAAGGATATTGATTTTGAAACAATATTATGGTTATGAAATTAAGTTTCGAAAAAATGCCATTGAGGTAATATGTTTACGAATTGTGAAATGCATAATTATATGGGTTTGTGGTGGTCCTCTAAGTTAAGTCAAGTGTACTTTGACAAAAGGCTTCTCCCACCTACCCGCTAGTGGCATGGAGCTCCTTCATGGACTCCCATAAGTTCACGGCTACGCAAGAACATTAAGTGGGATTGCGATAGTACGTTCTGTTCACGGCTCCACAGGACCCTTATGGGAAATGTATAGTACGTTCTGTTTTGGATCCACCAAAATCATTTTGGAAATGTGTAGTACGATCGTGGGATGTTTAATCCAAAGATACACGTGGGTTCACTTTTTTTTAGGTTTTCATAACTATATAAGGTAATAAACCCCTATAAACGAGAGAGCTTCATGTCGGACTTGCCTCCTTAAGTAAAAACGCAGGTTTAGAGCTTCGAGAAGGTAGAGATTTAAGGTTCTTCATTCACAATTTGGAAAAGAGAATACCAACATCGAATTTTCCAAATTCGGGCCAAGAAGAGGAGGAGTTTGATTTATTTAGATTTCTTTCGTTCTTTCTCTTCTAACAATTGTATGATGGATTATTTAAATTTCGGGGATGTTATAAACATCATTAATGGCTAGTTTAATTGTAGAGATTACTTTTGAACTTCTTGTTAAAACTCATATTTTGTTTATTTGAATGATAGATGTTTATATATATATATATATATATATACACCTTGAAATATATTAAGAGATTACGTTGGGTGAGTTGGAATTCTATAGACCTACATTCATCAAGTTAATTGAATAATTAAAAGAGAGATCTTGGATAATTTAATTGATCATCCATAGGATAACTTAATAACTAAGTGCATTGGTGGATTGATTTTGTAGATTGAGAGATTGCTTAATCATCTCCATTTTATTTGGCTAGAGACAATTAATTACAACTTGAGAGAGGGTAGTTAATACATTAGGACATTTTAGTGAAACACAATTCAATTAACAAAATATGAGGGAGATAAGATAGTGAAAAAGGATCTCTAGTTATGAAAATCTTGAATTCTAAGTTTCTGCATTTTTGATTTGTCATTTGAGTTTTGTTAAGTTATTTTATTTAATTTAATGTTCTAGTTTATTTCCATAAAAAATTGGGTTTCTTAAACAAAGATTAATCTGAATTAAGTGGTGCCTAAGCACAACCCTTATAGGATCGATATTTGCTTAATACTATAAGTCACGACCAGTATACTTGCAATTTTAAGCGTAAAACTAGGAGTTCCACCTAATAACTATAAAGCATCCTAGGAAAAAGTCGAATATGTCAAAGAATTTGGAAATAGCCTAAGATTCAAATTGTTAAAATTTTCGTAATTGAATCTGGCAATATGCTCGATAATTAAATGGCCACCTTGACCCAAAAAAAAGTAAACTTAAGAATTTTCTTAATCACAGGGATAAGGTTTCCCATAGTCAATGTGCTATTGATAAGGCTTATGGACTTTTGGACAGACAATTTATCTCAAGCCAAGCCCATATAGTTCTTTAATAGCTTCTCTTGCAACTTCCTTATCAATTTGAAGCCTCATGTATGGACGAGCAGTAATAAGAATAGGATTATGGTTTACAGCCAAAAAGTTGCAACTTAAGCCATAATTCGACCCATTAGCTTCAACTTCAAAACTAAATCTCTATCTACCAACAGATTGGCCCCTAACAATCTATCAACCGCTTCTAAAATTAGTGCACGAAGACACAATAGGAATATCTTTTTTTTTTATAAAGAGGAACATATCTTTCTTCCATAGGAGAAACTGGAGGACAACTATGCTCACCAACTTCCATTATATTTGGTACGAGTTATACTCCGGGTCGTTCAAAAATCTATATTATTTGAGAAGGAGAATTCTACCCATCAAATTGTAAAAAAAAAAAAAGAAAGTTTTTCCATTTTATATGTCAACATCTTGATTGCTTCAACAATAGTGGTCGAATTGGACTTCAACTCTGAAATATCATTTGCATAAACAACATCATTTCTTATTGATGGCTGCAGCAATTTCAAATTCTTGTCAATTAGAGACTTAGTCAAAGATAATGTTATCTTCTCCAAATTTACAACCATTTGAGATACAAAATTGTTGTTCCTACTACAATAAGGCTTCTTCCTCCAAAGCTAGAGGCACAACAACTTCTTTTCCATTCTTCAAGCGATATCGTGGTCTCACCGGATGTGCAATCATTTTTTATGACCAACCTAAAATTCAAGCATGCCAAAGAGGAATTCTCTCGAAAAAGCATTTGACTTCTAAACAATGATATAAGTGGGCTTTGAAAAATCTAGAGAATAGAATTCTAAGTTGCTAAATATGAAATAGTGTTAAAACTTTAAATTTTAAGTTAAAATGATAATTTTATTTAAGTAAAGGATGAGTAGAAAGTGTCAAGAAATTTGAAACAATGATAGGTTTTAAGTAGTGTGATTATTTGGTGGGATCCTTTGTGTTGTGATGTTAGTGTGTGTATATAACTTTCTCAAATTCAACTACCTTAAACAATTCTCATGTAATCGTTTAACTTCCAATTATCCTCCAATCATGGTCATGTCCTAACCAATTGCCCATCAGTACACAACTATTTTTAAAGACATGTTAATCATATTTCAATCGTCTTAACTGGCAAATTCTGGACTTTTTAACTAATTCTCATTTTCAAGAATTTTCTAACAAACCAAGTTAACTTTTAGAAACTTTACACAATTGGGTTTTCTATCTCTGGGCCAAATGAGCCAAATATATATAAATTGTTATAAGAAAATAAGACATTATGATCTAACAATAATGCATTAGATTATTTATTTAAATTTTTTATAATTTAGATTTGAGTGGATTATATGTTCTATTAGTATAGAAATATAATTTGTCACCTAAAAGTAGATTTTTGGATCGTATTATTCCGAATTTATAATATAATACAAAACAAAACTTTTTTTTCATGAAGATTTGGTTTTTTTAATTGTTCGATATTTAAAAGGTTTTTAGAGCTTATTAAATGTCAAAACTGGACCGAACCGTGTGAACAGGCGCGTACAAGGCCGGTCCATTTAAAGGGTAGAAGAAATTAGGGTTTCACATATATAACATAACACATATGGCCTTGTGAGGGTGTTTGCGGCCACTACCTTGTCTTGGTAGCTTCTCTCTCTAACTCCAACTCGAATTTAGTCTCTCTTTAAACAAAATTTGATGCGAAGTTTGCTTTGCTTTGCGTTTAAGCATTGTGGTTCTGTTTTTGAATCAGGTGATTTGAGCTTCGGGGATTGCTTTCTGAGGGTTTAATCTATTGGGCAAGATGCAAAACGAAGAAGGGCAAAACATGGATCTTTACATCCCAAGAAAATGGTATGTTTATCTTTTTTATGTTTATATAATGATATGGTTTTATCAGTTTTATGGCCGTAACACATTATGGTGGGTGCTGTTGCAGTTCAGCCACCAATAGGCTGATCACCGCCAAGGACCATGCATCTGTGCAGATCAATATTGGGCATTTAGATACCAATGGCCACTATACAGGCCAATTCACCACCTATGCTCTCTGCGGTTTCGTCCGGGCTCAGGTTTTTATTATCTTTTCTGATTCTACCCTTAACTTGTAAGGCGTTGCTATTTGGATGTTTGCTTGTTGCTTTGACTAGGAATTGCTTTTTCTCGATTATGTATTGCTTAACAGAAGTGAAAAGAGAAAAAACCTTCACATTGAACATGAGCATTCTTTTTTAGTTTGCGGTTGTTTATTTTTTCATTTAGATCTGTATATTGGAGGTTTTTGGTCTAATGCAATATATAACATGATAATACCGTGGGATGCTCTTCATGTCCATGCTTTTGATTCAGCAGTTTGCGTAATGTGAAAATGACGCAATTGATTAAGATTGTTTAAGAAGTATTTATATGAGATGTTTGTTGTTATTATAATTATCAACCTTGAGGAGTCATGGCATTAAGCATGACCTTTGCTAACCTTAGGAGCAGTAAAATTCATAGTTGATGGTGGTGGTATTTTAAATATTGAAGTTCTCAATCGATACTTTTATTCATCTATTGGGTTCAAGAGGGCTGTTAAACGTCTTTAAACTTTTGGATGCATTCTTGGAATTGAGCTTAGAATTTAAGTTAGGTTTGAATCATTGGTTGATGCAAATTCAAAGTTTTGGGTTCCTTGTGTAAAGATTCAACATGGTGTTTGTACTGGTACCCTTCATTGGATTTTTCTGTGTGGAAGAAGTTGAATGTTATGTTTATTACAGTGATTTTATTTTCCAGGGTGATGCTGACAGTGCCATTGACAGGCTTTGGCAAAAGAAGAAAGCTGAACTTCGTCAATGATGAACTAGTATTGACTTTGTATGCCCTTATTTAGACAAGTTAAGTGCGGGTAGGGAATGTGATATCGATGTCTCGAAACTATTCTCTTTCAATTTTGGGAATGCGCGATTGAATTGTTGACAAATATTTTACATCTATGTTTTGTTCGTTTGATGTTAGACTCCATCTTTTGGCTTATAGATTGCTTTTGGCGTGCTTTGTGTTGCTTGTTGAGTTTTTAGTCTTAATACTAGTCCTTTTTTTAGTCGGAGGAGGAAACAATCATTTGATATAGTGGGTTGCCCAAGTTGGAGAAATAACAATCAGACTTAGAAGTTATATCTGGTCCCCGCGGGTGGACCCTGTGGGCCGTATTGGTATCATTCATTGGAATGGATGAGAAGAAGTAATTGGTGAAGGTCTAATGTTATTAGGATCGTAATGGGGTCTGTCTGGGGTCATCTTTCCTAGGAAAGCTGTTGGAAAAGCAAAAGGAAGAATAGAATTAATGTTCATGCATATTATTAAATCGATTGAAGTGGGCTTGCCTTTTTCGGTGAGATTTTGATAGATAAACAAAAGTCCTTTCAGATTTTAATACTGGTTCAAAGAGTGGCCTAGTTTCTTCTTAATACATAATTGTTTTTTACAATAATAAAGTTAGGTAGCTATGGTGAATGCATGGTTCTTCAAAGTGATTGGATAATTTTATTCATAATTAATTAACTGTAACCATTCTGATTGCAATTCGTTTCTTATTCTCTAGAAAAAAGCAGCTACCTTTTCATATAAACAAACACGAGGTCCAGTCTATGGGCAGCTCTTTCTAGTTAGGTGTGATAGAGCTGCTTAAGGTGAGAGTGAGGTCCTTTCAAGATTGAAAGTAAAGGTAATAATTGATCTATTCGTGCCCCTTCAGGATGGTTAAAGAAAACAAATATTTCAGAAAAGAAACCAAGTACATAATAAAGTGTTTGCTGGTGAAATTCTTGGCTGTATAGATTTACGTAAACTTGAAACTTTCAGGCTATAATTGCCAAATTTATGGGGCTCTTACCACGCAATTATGTGCTGTACGACTAACTTCAGAGGAGAGAATTGTACGATTTTTTGCAAGACATTGTGCTGGAATAGATGAACAGACAACTGAATTATCAAGACAAGTCTGGGAGATGGTCTAGATTGAGGGAATCAGGCTGGAAATTTGTCATATGCATATGGATAAATGGGGAAATTTCTTCTCAGTCAACCCAATTTGCTTTATCTTGCGCTTAAGAGGGGAGCTAACTGGCCTTTTCCTTTTATGTATATAGCAACTCAAAATTCTCAAGCTCGAATTAAATATATTAAATTTATAAATATTAATTAAATCAAATTATTTATTTGTAATCATTAATTCGTCGAATACATATCTAAAAATAATTTATAAATTATTATATGTATTTTATAATAATTACTATATATTCAATACACACTGAAAAGATAAAAAAAGTATGTTCTAATATATTTTTTCATTTTTTAGGTTAAATCAAATAGGTTATCTAGTAGTTAGAAACTAAGTTTGATTAAATTTAGAAAATTTTCAGTTCCCCAAGTATTGTTTTTGGAAAATTGGATGTGAGAAGAAGTTGAAGAGTTAGCAAAACTAGTGATATTTGTAGAGTAACATATTTGTTTAGTAACCAATAAGGAATGAAAATGAAAAATGGAAATTAGAATATGAATGAGGTTACTAATTATGAGTGTTTGGTATTTCATAATTAATATGAAATAATAATAATTTCAGATATTTCACGTATAAATAATAACCACAATTAATATGAAAAAAGGTAATTATCATCGTACAAATATAAAATTAAGAATAAAACGGAGTATTTAAAATATTATAATTTCATTATATAATAAATAATAATTACATTAAAAGTTCAAAAGATCCGATGAAAAGAATAAAAAAATGATTAACTCTCAAAGTATTACAATTTACCACAAGAGTTTGTAACGAAGAACCAAGTATAAGTGAAACTCGTAACAAAAATATTTACAATTACATTACATATATAGAATTTAACATATACATCAAATATAAGAAAAATTAAAAGAAGAGGAAAAACAAAAACCGGGAACTTCATTCAATCGTCTACGGAAAGATACCCACTATAACTATACTGACTTCAGTTATCATTTAATACAAAGTCCTCATCATTGAGAAGAGTCTCATTATCATCATCATTCAAATTCAATGCACCAAATGAAATGTCAATATTTTCTTAACCAAGATTATCTTCCAAGTCATTCACATATATCAAATTCGGTTCCTCATACCCAATCCACCAAAAGATTGATATTATCAATAAAAATTGGATTTGTTGAACTACTTGTGCTATTAAGACTCCTAGTAAACAATAAAATTAAATTATTAGAAAATTATTAAAAAATTATTTCGAAATTAATAATGATAATAACATACCTTCTCGAAGCTTTAAATTGTAACAAACGAATACCAAGTCATTCAACCTCTTGTGTTCCAATCTATTCTTTTTCTTGGAATGGATGAATTTAAACATGTTTCAGTTTCGTTCACAACCTGTTGCACTCACAAATTGACTTAAAATTTGAATTTCAAACCTTTGTAACTCTAAAACACCACTTACGAATTGACCTCACATAGAAATTGTAAGTCGTAAGATAACAAAAGTAGCGTTACAAATGAAATAAAGTGATAATTAATTTTTAACAAATAAG
Source organism: Erythroxylum domingense (assembly GCA_025594535.1). Taxonomy (NCBI): domain Eukaryota; kingdom Viridiplantae; phylum Streptophyta; class Magnoliopsida; order Malpighiales; family Erythroxylaceae; genus Erythroxylum; species Erythroxylum domingense. The sequence goes on from JANQBM010000007.1 coordinate 6,785,022, forward strand.
AAAAAGAAAATAACTAATATTTGGAGAAAGTTTTGCTCTTTGTCGAATAGCAATTGAGAATCCAAAATTCCTAGAAAATAGCTTATAAAGCTCTATTTGTGAGCTTAAAAGATCTTGCATCATTTCATAGCCAACAATTGTTGTAATAGTAAATAACATTCATTTATTAACTTCAATTTTCTTTGTAAAATTCTATCTGAAATATACATTAGAATTAAAAAATGCTCTAGCTACAAACAAAGGAAAAGAAAGTTGTCTTTCTCATCTCTCATTGATGATTGCAAGATACGATGTGTACAAAGAAGGCCTATATTTTGTATTGACCTTGATTGCTTCATTTTCTCTTTCTATGGAATCAAAAAAATAACTCATTGTTGGCTTTTCTTCACTATCAACCAAGCGAAGCACCCTCACTAAAAGCTCGCAAACTCGGATAACAAATTGACATTGAGATCGTAACTCCAATCCAGCATTAGGCCTGGCATGCTGAGATGCAACTCACTTTTCACTTGTAAACATTTGTCTTAACTCTTTCTTCGTCTAAACAAAAGACTAAAGTGATAAGAAATTTGTTACAAATCTTATCACACCAAGACGACATAAATTTCTGTCATTGGTAAATTCTTTTCTCACTAAATTCAAAACTCATGCACGATTATAGATGAACTTAGTCACCTTTTTCGCTTTCTGTATAGTCTCATCAATAATAGGAAAATACCTAAGATCCGTTATATTCTCTAACATTAAGACAATGCAATGTGTAGCACAAAAAGTCCAAAAAAAAGAATTATACCTATTATGTAACCTTCTTCCTACCGCTTTATAAGCAGAATCATTGTCAATAACGAATTGAACAATATTTTCTAGCCCCACTTCATTCATAACTTCATCAAATATCTCAAATAAAGTATTAGTATTTCTAACAAGGCTAGATGCATGAATAAACTTAAAAAATATTGAGTCATTTGTAGAATAAACCAAAACTTAATAATAGGCTTTTATCTCCTATTTACACATGATTGAATACCCAAAAGTAGCTTAATTCACTCTTCTTTAATCCAAATAACTTTTAATTTCAAAAACTAAGCAACTCAAAAATTTACCTCTTAAGTTATCAATCAAAAGAGCTTTGTATTCAGGACCGTAAGAAGCTATTGCATCCACCATAGGCTAATAATAGTAAGATTGGGAATGATTGAATGATGAACCTATATCATACCACCATCTAGCTACTACCATACTGATATTATGAGTCACATCTCTTAATTGTATTATACACGAATTGAAGGTTAGGTTCAAGGAGTTGTTCATGGTACAAAAAAATTAGTCACCTGCCTTCTTTTCCTAACATTAGGTGCAAGTGTAACGTTCACTTCTTGCTGGACTTGGGATGGAACACTAGCATTACTACTACCACTTTCAATATTTTCACAATCATCACAAAAACTAGTAAATGAACAATGTACTTCAACTACTAATTTCTCATGTTAATATTCTTCAAGTAAATTTTTTATCTGTTACTTCACATCATGATTTACTGACAATACTACCTGGTACCAATCGAAACAAGCCGATATAGATCAGTACATGAACCTGATATGAGAGGATCCCTCTTTTTTAGCCTATACGGTAACATTTTCATAACACTAGTCCTACGTTACAGTTTTCAAAGATTTAAGAAAAGTTTCATTGTTTGCATGACCCATCAAATCTTGATTCCTAGCTTTATCAGAACCCATCAGCCCCACTAAACTAGTGCATGAAATGAAATCATTAGTCGGGAATTGGACTGAAATGGAGTCCCGGAAGGGCAGAGCCTTAAATGGGTTCAAAAATCAAAACAGTTTGATTGTGGTCAAAAAGGCGTTCTGTCTCTGATTATGTACGACAAAAACTTGGCTTTCTACGTTACTTTTCCTTTGCCAAAGCAAATAAAACTATGACAATTGGTAACCAATTGCCTTTCTAGATATTGTAGGTGAGAGGAAAATATAAAACAAAGATTAAGGAAAGAGGCGACTTTCACAGCCATGCCCAAGTGCCAATTCAAAGTCACACGCGCAATCGAAAGCTAAATGAGCTTTGACCCAGGTTAAAAACATAAGAGAAAAAGATATAATTTTTTTATAATTTAATACAATTTTTTATTTATTAAATTTTGGCTAAAAATAATAACTATTATTAATATGATAATTCAATTTAACTCTTAAATAATTAATTAAATTAAATTTATATTAATAATTTAAAATAAGTATAATAAATTATTAATATAAATCATATTTAATTAGTTTGATTTAAATTTAGGTGTTATCTTAAATTGTGGTATAAACTTTCTACTGTATATTTTAATTACTTTAAAACAGGTTTAAAAATTTTCTAAAACTGTAAATAATAAAAAATTATAAAATTTCTTCACCATATGAGGTTTATATCTTTTATCCAAAATACAAAATAGTCACAAAAGCGTAGAGCATAAATGTTGTTTAAAAACTATTATTATTATCCTTCAAAGCCACAAAGACAAAGTTATAACAAATCTAGTTCAGTTGTAAAAGTATGTGATATTTTGAAATATATGTAAAGAAAAAATGAGTAAATTATTATTAATAAAAAAAGAAAACCAACGGACATATAAGCCCTATTTGGCAAACAACAAATTATATTAGCTGTTAGTTGATTCTATCAGTAGTTAGTTGATAACTAATTATATCAACTGATTTAGCCAGCAGCTAACATCTTTGATAAAATTAGTTGTTTAGTATTAACTGTATATGACTTATGAGGCTATGATTTAAAAAAATATAAGGAAATAAACATTATATTTCTTAGTATTTCGTTGAATATTCTTATAAGAATTTAGATTTTAAATATTTAATTTTACAAAAATTAAGTTTATAACTTTAATAATAATAATAATAATAATAATAATAATAATAATAATCTAACGTTAAATTCTCTATTAATATGAATGATGCAACGAGCTGCATCATATTAGTATTTTTTCATATAATATGTATGAATTTTATAATTTAATAAATTAAAATATCTATAATTATAATATGATACAAATACGATATATAATAGTTATATACTAAAAATATTAATTTGATGTGATTCTTTATGTTCAAAAATTTAATATTATGATTTTTTAAATATAAACTAATATTATAAAATTAAGTAAAGATTAAAAAGTTTAATTAACTCGTTTATTATATTTTTGCAAATTTCTGTACGATAAAAAAATCAACTTTGAAAATATACAAAGCAAAAATAGAGAATAAAATGAAGAATAATAATGTCATTAGGCAAACAGTTAACCCCAACAGTTCCTCTTATAGAACTTTTAGAAATTAATTTATTGAAATTAAATAAACTAATCTATAAATCATTTACCAAGTACTTATATGGTCAAAAAGTTAACTTTTAATCAAAAAACTAAAACACAGTTGATAAATCATTTGCCAAATACTGTCCCAAAATTGCCAAACCCACTTTATACATTAGCCTGGAAAATAATAA
>JANQBM010000007.1:6844519-6857150 GCA_025594535.1 Erythroxylum domingense
AAGTAAAGGTCAATGGACAACTACCGAATGCAGAGAAAAATGAGTGAGTACATAGTTCATTTACAAATATTTCTTAATTGAGACTGTATATCTAATTAATTATTAATTTTTTAGGAATTAATGTGTAAGGAATTGGCAGATTCAATAGAACAAGGTCATCCGATAACAGAGGATGAAGTGTGCGACAAAGTCTTGGGCACTAGATCGGATTACGTTATTAGCATGGGAGTTGGGCCTCGACCACAAGGGAAGAATTCGGTCAGAAAGAGACTTCGAGACGAACTAGAGAAGTCGAAGAAGATTAATCAAGAGTTACAGTCTCAAGTTGATGAATTGAATAAAAAAGTTGAACAAATGCAGGATCGATTAAGTACAGAAGTCGAACAACAAAGTATTGAATATGAACAACAAAAAAACCTCTTGGAACTTTTATGTTCTACACATAATATTCATTTAGGTTAGATATATGTATTCATATTGATATATTATATATTTATGACTATTTACTATACACTTATGACGTACTTTTGATATTAATTAATGTATTATAACATGTTTGCAAATATGTAATTAAATAATAATTTTTTGCAGGTATGAAATTCTCGTGATATATGAATAATTATTAAAATTAATGATATACTAAAAAAATTGAAGAATTATTAAATAAATAAAATTCATAAATAATATTGATTAGTTATTAAACAAATAAGATTTAAAAAACTTGTACTTTAAAAACTAATTATTAAAATTAAAAAATTATTAAATAAAAAATGTAAAAAAAATAATTAAAAAATAATACTATCTGCGGCGTTTTTGTATAAAACGTCATAGAAAGCAACATTCTACGACGTTCTAAAAACTTCACGGAATATTAAGAAACGTGGCGAAATGTAACATTCCACAAAACGTCACGGAAAGTTACAATCTGTGACGTTTTTGGAATCATCGCGGAATGTGACTTTCCGTGACGTTTTTGGAAACATCACACAAAGACCAATCTTTTAGTGATGTTTTTCAAAATGTTGCGGAATGTCTGTATTTTCCGTGACGTTTTATGGGAAACGTCACAGAAACCTTTTGCCTACATCATATTCTGCGACGTTTTTTAAAACGTCGCAAATTACCCTGTTTTGTTGTAATATGGCGTGGAATATCATCTTTTAAAAGATTCAATATAGTATTATTAATTATACAAAATTTGCTAAGTATGCTTTATGTAAATTTCAGGGCCTAATTCTACAGAAAGAGAGGAGCGGTAAATCTTTCAAATGTAACTAAACGCAATAGGAATATCTTAGTTGGATTGGAACGTTAGTTCTACAACCTGTATGCATTATTTCCTAATAGTTTGTTCTCACTCAATGAAAATATTAAATACAGAATTCGTCACTATATTTGGATACGCATATACAAATTAGACACTCAAAAACTGATTTATATATGATTCAGATATATAAATCATAAGAAATATATTGAAACTGTAAATTAGATGTGTATTGCGTTAATCTTCCTTTTAATTTGAGTCCACTATAGAAGTCCAGTTTGGTCGAAAGTGAGGCAGAAAATAATAACAGGCTCTGAATGAGGTTTAGAGGCGAAATATATATTAGCTTTAACTATAAGAAAAAAGGAAAAAGAAAAGCAGTGCATTTTGTTGGTGGCAGATATCAGGTGCAGGTGAAACCCTGCAAGGTTTCGTTCAGCCTATCGACAGAGAAATTGAAGTATTCTAAACGCAAATCCCAATATGCAGCTGATTTTGTCTCGTCCATATTATAACAGCTATTTAGAACATGATTCCTCTAAGAATTCATGATTCCCATCGAAACCCTGAAGAGAATTCCTTAATTTCGTTCTAATAATCGGTTGCATGAATCCTGGAATTTGTATGATATAGGATTCGTTTTTTCATATTTGACATAAACATAATAGATCTGACAGAGAAAGGTCACCTACATTTTTTTTGGGTTTTTATGTTGTTATTCCTCAAGAGAATCACTCCAAAATGGGAAATCTATAAATGTTCAAGGAACATCAACTTGTAAACAAAAGCTCGTTCAATGGATTGACTTTTGAGCATGTACTTGCTTGTCCATTATTTTAGAGAGAATCCATAGTTAGACGATGCTTCATGACATGCATGCAAATGATCTTTCTATTCCTTTCTGCAATTATGATGTGGACGAAAAATTAAGTCGACTGAAAGTACAAATGCTAAGCTATTTCATAATGGAAAAAAGTAACATTAAATCACATGAAAACAACATAATCTTACTTGCTAGTGATGGCATTAAAAGTTTGAAAGAGACTGCTAAATTTGTAAATCCCTTCTCCAAGAATCCTGTTATCCAAAGCACAAGATTCTTTACCTTACATATTGGTTTTCTTGGTTTGTGAATTGGAAGATACATACTCAACACATGAGACAGTGATGGACCATGTAACCTCTCTCTCTCTCTCTCTCTCTCTTAATAATGGAGCTCTTGAAGGTTAGGCAAGTCCAACCAAATTGGGACCCACAGAAAACCATTTACTTGTCTGTTCTTCTGGCTTCTTTTAGGGTCTATAAGATTCATGCAAAGTGCATATCCCATGACTGAACATTACACGCTAAAACTGATACTACATCTCTCTCTCGGAGATAGGTTAGGCACCAATACATGTACGGCCATCTAATCAGCTTTTTGTGAAGAAAGATCTTTACACTAAAGACATAAGAGCGAGAATCGAATTAAAAGTTGAGGGCAGTGCTTGAAGACCTACTGTAATATAAAAAAACAGTGTTTTGCAGAGGATTTATGGAGGTGAGAGGAGATAAGAATGAATGTATATACAAATAAAAGAAGGACCAGTACAGCTACAACTGCCATGCTCAGGGGTTCCTTGGAGTAGCATTAAAGACTCTGCAACACATGTTCTTCACTTCACAGCACCAGCACCAGCACCTACACCATCCAAATTAAATTATTTCCAGTAAAAATAAATAATGTTGCAAAAATGAATCAGATTTATAAGGAGAAAGTTGGATTGCTACTTTGATGATTTCTGGTTGAAGAACATGGGCTGTTCTTCTCAGATTGTCCGCATGATTCTCATCATCACCAGTTTCATGCTTCTATCATTACAAAACAATCACACTTTGATTGGTGCAGAGAACTGCAGACTTCAACAAAAGTTGCATTTGGTGGTGGCGACAGAGTATGATAATGAGAAGCACATACAGAAAGTTTCAGGAGATGATGATGATGAACGAAAAGAAACTTCTATCGTCGAAAGGTTTAGAACTTTACTTGGACTGAGAAGTCCGAAAACAAACAGTCCAAGCAATTATGTTTCACCATCACCTTCGCCATCACCCCTCATTGATGCTGAGGCTCCAGATCCGACCCACGCGATAGCTTTCCCTCCAAGGCCGCCAATCAATTTACATTCTCGGCCTCCATTACATCATATGAATCCATTACACTCACCGCATACTGTTCACAAGGATCAAAGTGATAAAGTTAGAACTAGAAGAGTTGTCACAGCAGTTCTTGTCTCAGTAGGAGCTGCTTTCATAGTTTCTATTCTTGGTTTCATCTGGATTTCTGGTAGATTCAGAAGGAATACAGTAAACTCTGCTAAAAGGACGGTGTTCAGGAACAAAGTTAAGAACAGAGGTAAGGCCAAGAGTGTGAGGTGGAAGAAATCAGCAAGCAAGGTGAGTCTAAATCCAGTTCTTGATCTCTTGTACCTTACTTCTTTAGGTAGAGATTTAGAGGAACAAAGTTCCTGCCGTAAACAACCTTCTGCCCATGCTAAGAACTCATCAAATAATGATACACTAAACCTGAAATTTCATACGAGGGAGGATTCTAGCAAAGAACCAAAAATAAGATCAGAATGTTGTGACAGTGGTGGTTCTTCTACAAGGGAAATCATGCCCGTTCATGAGGAAGTAGAATCAACAAAATATGAGTCTGATGGTGCTAACTTCATGTCTGCTGATAAAACGATTAATACGGAATGCCATTCATCTGATGATGAATCTTTTCATTCTTTCGTTGATTCATATTCTCCTGCTAACCTGCTTTCCAATGCTTCAGCTGGTAGTCTTACTGAAACTTCAGAACTTTCACTTTCAAAATTTCCCAAGACATCACCATCTAGACCATCTTCATCCACAACTTTATACACACCACAAGCGACACCTGATCATATCTCAATTTCCGTTGCAAATTTGCAACAGAACCTCCCACAATATTCAAATAATGACTGTGACAACGCTTTGGCTTCTACATTTACTTCAGCACCGGCTCCTCCTCCTCCTCCACCTCCACCTCCACCTCCACCTCCACCTCCACCTGCTCCTGTGCCAAGTAGGCCTTTATTCAACTTGAGAAAATCTTCCTGGCCTAAAAAATTTACATCTAAATCTTCCATGCCTTTGGCATTCCCTAACTTATTGTCTTCTAGTTTGAATAGCTCGTCAGCATTAAGTCAAAAGCCCAAAAATGACTCATCTTCATCACCTACGAAATGTGCCAATCATTCTCAAGCTTCATTAACTGTCCCTCCACCACCATGCCCACCATCATTTCTAAAAGCCAAAGGACCACCTCCTCCACCATCTCAATTTCCTCCCAGTATGCCTTTGGGCAAGGATGGAGCTCCACTTGCAAAACTAAAGCCCCTTCACTGGGATAAAGTTAGAGCCCCACCAGATCGTAGTATGGTGTGGGACAAGATAAGATCAAGCTCCTTCGAGTAAGTGTAGTGTTCTTATATATGATGCTTCTGTGACTTTCTACTAGAAAATTTACCGTCTTAGACTTATGAAACAGGTTAGACGAGGAGATGATCGAATCACTTTTTGGTTACAACTTACAAGGTACTTTGAAGAACGATGAAGTGAAGAGCAAAAGTCCATCTCCAAGCAAGCACGTCCTTGAGCCCAAGAGGCTACAGAACATAACTATACTTTCTAAAGCCTTGAATGCAACCGCCGATCAAGTTTGCGAGGCACTGATAAGAGGTACAAATATGCATATATAACCAAAGGGCAACCACAAGATACATGCAAGGCTTAATCTTAATATTTTCAGGAAAATAATAATCGAGACCGACTTATGATGAATAATGAACCAAGCTAGATCAACTTTTGACTCATCCCTAATGTCATGATCAGACAAAATCTAACAGAAAAGCAATTTTCCTTCAGCAAGTACTAACAATCTTGGAATTGTAAGAAGCAGGGGATGGATTGGGACTGCAACAACTTGAGGCATTGGCGAAGATGGCACCAACTAAGGAAGAAGAGGCTAAGCTTTGTGAATATAAAGGACACATCAACGAACTGGGAGCAGCAGAGAAATTTGTCAGAGAAGTGCTTAGAGTACCATTTGCCTTCGCAAGAGTTGAAGCATTGCTTTATAAGGAAACTTTCGAAGATGAGGTGGCTCTTTTGAGAAACTCTTTTTCAACGCTAGAGGTAACAATTACCATAAAAATAGTCCGTCCTTTACCGAAAGTCTGCAGCCGATATCTTACATTCAACTTACATTACCTAAATTTACCATATCATGTACTAGGAGGCTTGCAAAGAACTCAGGTCTAGCCGGCTCTTCATGAAATTACTGGAAGCTGTGCTCAAAACAGGCAATCGCATGAATGTTGGAACAATCAGAGGAGGTGCGAAAGCATTCAAACTCGATGCTCTCCTCAAGCTCGCTGATGTGAAAGGAACAGATGGAAAAACTACATTGCTACATTTTGTTGTTCAAGAAATAACAAGGTCGGAAGGGATTCGAGTCGCAGATAGTATCATGGGAAAGATCAATCAGAAAAACAAAAATAGAACAATTGAAGAGAAGGAAGAAGATTATAGAAAGATGGGCTTAGGCCTTGTTGCTGGTTTAAGTACAGAACTCTACAATGTCAAGAAAACTGCTACAGTAGACATAGACGTTCTTGCAAGCTCAGTCTCATATTTATCAGCTGGAATGGCCAAATTACAACATCTTGTACAAAAGGACTTGTCAATGGATGAAAGGAGCACAAAATTTATTAACTCAATGAAATCCTTCCAAAATTATGCTGAGAAGAACCTGAAGGAATTGCAGGAAGATGAAGACAAAGTAATGTTACATGTTAGAGAAATTACTGAGTACTTCCATGGGGATGTGAGCAAAGATGAAGCCAACCCACTTCGTATTTTCGTGATTGTAAGAGACTTTCTCGGCATGTTAGATCATGTATGCAAAGAGCTCAGAAGCCTGAAAGTTCCTAGCAGTCCAAATCCACTTGCTCCATTCAGGTAGAATGATGTATCCATTTGTGATTATACTGCTTTATTTTGGATTTATGTAGAGTTTTGTTTCGGAATGCCTAGGAATCCCAATGTAGCAGGAATTTATTGGCTTGGGTTCGTTGAAGTTGGTTTTCAGGATGGATATGTAATAACACTTCATCAGTAAAGACTGGGAGACTCAAAGTTTACACGTTTTGTAGCACCTTGCCAAAAACATAGCGGTTGGGTACATTTAATCAATTATGTGTAAGATCATTTACATTCAAGTTATTACTTGTAACATATATCTACGTAAAACACTAAAGAGAGAGGTTTACTACCTTGTCTAAAACAGAGGACCAGTTTTGTACATTATATGATACATACTACTTTTAACTGACGTTTTTACAGTCAATAGATCAATTTTGAAGCTGTATATAAATTATAAACTTCAGAGAGGCTTTTTTTGGGAAATTTAAAAGGAAATATATTAACAAAGAAGAAACTTATACACGATCCTCCTTGAGGATCCTACAAGTAGTAAAAAGCTACACTATACATAATGTATAGCAAATGCAAATAAAATATCAAATTAACCATAACGATCTAAGTTCTTGGCTAATGTTGTCTTGCTTCCTATTGGCTATCATAGTCTTTCTAATCAAATTAACAATTGTCTCGACAAGTTCATACTTATACTGCTCCTCATTATTGCAGATTCTCCTATTTCTTTCCCATCAAATATAATAAATCACCATCTGGAAAGAAGTCTTGATGATTAATCCATCCCTCTAACCTGAGTTGGAATATCGAATGATAGATTTCAATGTTTCATTCCAATCAAAAGAAAACCTTGGAAGTCGAATCATATTCAAATTCTACTCCACACAGGTTTGTTATAACTACACTCAAAGGACAAGTGATTTCTACTCTCATTTACTTGTTTACATAAGATACATAGTGGATTGTAACTCCCAAACCGTCGGTCTTTAGTTCTTAATCTATTCTTTATAACTAACCACAAGAAAATGGCAGTTTTGGGACTCAAAACTTGCTTCCATACGGTTTCTACCCATGAGACTGACTCCATTGGTGCCAACAGTAGATTATGAGCCGACTTGTTATTGAATATCCCGCTAGCATGTAAAGTCCATATCAACTTATCCTTCTTTCGTACAGTAGGCAGCTTAGGTAAGTAGTTCTCCAGCAGTTGAAAATGCCTAATATTATGGATCCTATCCTTCTCCTGGATGAACCATACAACTTTAGCCTCCTTAAGAATCCTATTCCTTAACACTTATAAGTCATTACGCAGCCAAAGCGGATTGAACTCAGTCCAATTATCATACCACAACCATATGTCTTCTCCATACCCTACCTTATACTTCATATAAGGATAAATCTGCTCATTAAGATTTAACATGCTCTTAAAAATCCATGAATATTCACAGTTCCGTTGGAGCTACCAAAAATTTTGAGATTTAAGATGATAATAAGTACGCACCCATTTCACCTACAAAGCTTCCTTATCTACAAATAATCTCCAAATCCTCTTTAGTAGTAAAACCCATTGCATTTGAGTAATCGAAATGACCCCTAAACCCCATGCTTCTTTGGAAGAATAATTTCACTCCATTTCACTTTGGCCCCTTCGCTATTTTCTATTTTACCAGAACATGGGAATGATTTTAGTAACCTCTCCATTTCCTTAATCACTCTCTTTGCGATTACCATATGAGTTGCCCAATGGGCATACATACTATTCAAAACTGAAGTAATAAGGGTAACTTTAGTAGCTAATGACAAGAATTTGTTCTGCCAAGCAAGGATTCTAGATTTAAGTTTTTCTAACAAAGGAATAAAATATGAATACTTAGGTTTACTTGAAGTAATAGGAACTCCCAAATAGCAAAAAGGAGTTTCTTGTAGTGCAAACCCCACCATATTGCTTATCCACTTAAGATTCCTAACATCAGAGGACGCATTCATGCCACTTTTCTGCTCATTTATCTTCATACCCGACAAACAAAAAAATGTGTATACCATGTTGATCATCATCATAATAACTTGAGGTTCAGCCTTGCAAAATAGAATAACATCATCAGCATAGAGCAATGTGACATTTTGAGATCCTTACATTTAAAATGGTATTGAAACAAACCATTGCTATCCACAAGTTTAGAAACAAGTCTTGAAAATCCTTCATAGCTAGAGTGAATAATTAAGGGGAAAGTGGATCCCCTTGCCTAATCTCTCTAATATTGAAAAAAGGTCTTATAGGAATCCCATTCATTAACACACTCATCGACGTAGTTTGTATACATTGTTAAATCCAGTGACAAAATCTATTAGATAAGCCGATGGCTTCTGAACAACCTTTCAAATATTCCTAACTAATGGTATCATAAGCTTTATATAAGTCAAGCTTCAATGCATAACTCTTAATATGCTTCCCAATATGATACCTCCCAATAACTCTTAAAGAATTAGTATATTGTCACTGATGCTTCTCAATGGCATAAAAGCACCTTATGCCAAATTGACCAGCTCTGACAACATTACTTTCAATCTATCTGCCAGTAATGTAGCGATAATTTTGTAGACAATCGAGCAACAAGAAATTGGGCGATAGTTTGTAATCATCACAGGCCTGTCCGTCTTAGGAACTAGACAAATGAAAGTCTGGTTGATCTCCTTTAGCAATGAGCCCGAAGAAAAGAACTCCAGCACCACATCAGTTAATAGAGGGCCCGTGATGTCCCAAGTTTGTTGAAAAAAACCTACAAAATACCCATCAGGGCTAGGTGCTTTCACTTGTTGAGAAGTGTAAGGGGCATTGAGCATTGTCAGGAGTGACTGGTTTGGATAGAACACTAGAACATTGCCTACCCCAAATCCACTTTTCTAAATTCAGTGCTCCTATTAAATTGAGAAAATAACCTCAAATGTGGTCATAAATCTCTTGCCGATCAGATATCATGTTACCCACCTTATCCTTCAATTTAGTGATGGTATTAGTATTCCTTCAAGCCGACAAAGACAACCGAAAAAATTTAGAATTGATATCCCCTGCTTTAAGCCATGTTCATCTTGCTTTCTATTTAATAATTGAACTATGCAATCTTAATGCTTCTTGTTAATGCTTTCAATGATCTGCTTCAAGAGTCTTTAATCTTACATCAAGTGGATCCATATAACACTGCTGCTGAACCTCTATCAAAGCTTTACTCAACACTTTCAAGTCTTGAACACGTTCTTTGCTAAATTGTTTCATAGTTATTTTGGCTAACTTCAATTTCTACATAAGTTGAAAAGCTTTGTACCCAAACACCTCTCGATCCCAAACCCTACTAATTATGGCCATAAAACCTTCTACTTGAGTTAAACCATTGAAAAATATGAAAGGAGCACCTATACATGATCCAACACACATCTTTTGAACCAAAATATAAGCATGGTCTGAGAATAATGGATCTCTAAAGAAAGCCGACACTTTAGGGAAGGAATTAAACCACCTTTGATTCACTATAACTCTATTTAATTTTTCCTTATAAACATATTCCCCTATTTTTTGTTTTCCCATGTGAACCATCTGCCTAGCCCTCTAAGGTCCAATAAATCAACCAATTGAAGCATCTAAGAGAGCTCTTTCCCTGTTCCAGTATGATCTACTTCATTTAACTTTAGATAACAATTGAAGTCCCCTAGAACTAACCACAGAACTTGCACACTAGCATGAATAACTTGCATCTCCTCTAACAACTTTGCCCTTTGAAAAGAGAAATTCGAGGCATATATAATTGTAACTTCAAAATGGAACTTGCCTATTAGCTAGCAATGTAAATGAATGAATTGCTCACTCATCTTGACAACATAAGCCTAAACCAAATCTATATTATACTATCATAAAAGCCTGCCATTATAATGATGATTATGATTAGATATAAACTTCCATTTATGACCCAAAAAAGCCATATCTTTCTAGACCGAACCAACCTTTATTTTGGTCTTTATGAGCCCCACTAAAATAGGTTTCTTCTCTGCTACAACTTCATGTACCAACAACTTCTTAAAGGGGTCATTTAACCCCTGGTATTCCATACTAGGATTGTCATCTAGGAGAACTGTAATATCCCATCTCTTGAATTGCTGAAGGATTTAAAGTGTTATATTACTGAGCCACATGAGTGGCATTATATAGAATGAATTTGGTACATTTATGACATGATTTTATGATTGTATTCAAATGCATAATATTAGCATACACATATGAATTGTGAGTTAGACAAATTGCACTCATTTGACATATTTCGGGGTATGAAACTAAAATAAATGTTACATGAATATAAAATTCCAATGTCTTATACTTTGGTGTGTCAATGACCAGAATTGATGGATTATAATTAGTAACTTGGAATTAATTGTTACAATTGAGAGATTGATGAATTAATATGTACATCTAGTATAGGAAAAATGTCAAGTGGTAAGAGACTAGCTGACATGTGGAAAATTAGGATGACTAGACCTATGAAATAAATTTGAATGACAAATGGCTTAGAGATTGAGTAACAAATGGCTTAGGATCATGGTGATATTTGGTAGGAAAAGATGAGGATAAGTGGCTTGCATGCAAACATGACAAGTGTCATTGTATTACATAGACACCTTGCACTTAATAATGTAAACTAATGCAGAAACATCTCTTTCATTGTTTCTGCTGTGATTCATCCCTCTCGCCACTAAGAACTCACTTCTTCCTCACAACTTTCAACTTCTACCTAAGTTCTGTCCATTATCACCTTGTATTTGAGATGATCTTGCATGCTGGAAGGCTAGGTTAGCTTGATAATTGAGGACGCAATTGAGCTGATCAAGTAAGTGAAATACTGATCTCTTGTGATATATGTTAATAGTACTTGATGATGACTAAATTGGGGATGGATTGATTGTGCTATTGGTGTATATGAGTACTGGAAAATGATGCATGAATGGTAGTTTCTGTTCTATTTTTGCATGTATGAAAAACAATAGTTTATGAGCTGTTAAATGAATGATTTTGAGCTGGAATTTGAGATGAAATTAAGGTATAATTAATGGATTGTTATGAAGGTGTTTTGAATTTGGTATGAAGGTGTTTTAAATTTGGAAAATTAGGGATGTAAGGTTATATTTAAGAAGTGATTGTTTAGGATATAAATGAACAGAATTTAGAGAGCCTAAATGTAGCCAAAATGGAAGTTATATTGACATAAATTGAGTTAGCTTTTAAGGACATGTAATTGGGAAAAAATGTAAGTGTTAGTTGTGCTTTAAAGTAAACAAAATTTTGTGAAGAATTGAGGGAAATTAGATAGGGCACATTCGGGACACTCATCCCACGATCGTGGGAAGGTCTTCTAAAATTGTGGACAATGCTTTGAAATGAAAAACTTCTATTTTTTGTAATTGTTGAACCACATAAGGATAAGTCACTTTACATTGGTGTATTTTGACTTGATTGAGGCTTGAAATGAACCTAAATTGTTGCTTGATTCATTGGTTAAGGGTTTGATAAGTTTAGGTTGTTAATTGATGTTATTATTTAAGGAATGGATTGTCTTGATCTCAATGTATTAAAATCTGGAAATTATGAGTTATTAAAGGAATTAAGATGTTTTTATGAATGCAAATACGATTCAAAGGATATGAGTAATGTGTATTAGATATACATGAATGAACATTAGAGAACATGAAGAAATTGTAAGTGAGAATTGGATAATTATATGAACATATATGATTGATGAATAAATCAAGCTTACTTAAGGTATAAACCTAATTGCAAAATGGTAGTATACAAGTTATAAAGTTTGAATGATCTGAAAGCATTTAAGCACAATCAAGATCTTTGTATATTAATATATACACGGAAGGTCAATTGAGCATGTATATATGCTCAATTGACCTTCCGGGTATATATATATGTGAATGATTGAATAATCATATGATTAACAATATAATGATGTGTGAAATATGTGTGTACTGCATAAAGATATATACACAAGTTAATCGTCAACATCCAGGCATTACCTGTTGGACCCCGTTTCTAGAGCCTAACTATTCGAAACATC
This sequence comes from Erythroxylum domingense, assembly GCA_025594535.1. Taxonomy (NCBI): domain Eukaryota; kingdom Viridiplantae; phylum Streptophyta; class Magnoliopsida; order Malpighiales; family Erythroxylaceae; genus Erythroxylum; species Erythroxylum domingense. Next base: position 6,856,895 of record JANQBM010000007.1, read on the forward strand.
AAAAGATATGAACGTATTATCCTATAAGGTTATTTCCATGGGATCTCTCTAGCCAAAACTAGTTCAGATAGTGGAATCACAAATTAACTTCTTCAGAACAATTGTAGCTCCATGTCTCTAGTTTATTTTGAAACAATAATCATCTCATTCGGAGCTCTATAGGTGATGAAGTTATGGCTAAAAGAGTCAAACCTGATTATGTCCTCAATCATATTGTACCTATCTTGGGACAATTAGCATAACTTTCACTAGAGAT
>JANQBM010000007.1:6865712-6877847 GCA_025594535.1 Erythroxylum domingense
TACAAAAGAAAAAGAGGATCAGATGGAAAGGTAGAGACCTTTAAAGCTAGATTGGTAGCTAAAGGCTATACTCAAAAGGAGGGTATAAACTATGAGGAGACTTTTTCTTCAATTGCTATGCTTAAGTCCATCAGAATTCTTTTAGCCATAACAGCCTATTTCGATTATTAAATATGGAAAATGGATGTGAAGACCGCATTTCTTAATGGGCATCTTGAAGAGACCATTTATATGGGCCAACCAGAAGGATTCATTGAGCTAGGTAATGAGCAAAAGGTATGCAAATTGCAGAGGTCCATTTATGGACTTAAACAAGTATTTAAGTCTTGAAACATTAGGTTTGATAAGTCTATCAAAACTTTTGGTCCTCAAAAGTCAGGGATTCATGGTACCGGCCCAATATATTTCGATACTGGCTGATACCGGTCGGTACTTGTGGCCGATATCATCAATCCTAATACCGTTCTATTTTTCGACCAATACGAAACGATATCTTAAACGTTGATGTCGAGGGATGACCATGCCTATACGATTGTGTTTTTTATCATATGCTTTGAGCTGTAACCTTCCAATGAAACAAGGATAAATATCCTTTTTCATTAAATACTATTTCTATTTCCAAAAAAAAATCATAAACAATACACTGAACGGTCTTATAAAGTAGAATAAATAAACAACAAAATGTTCTCAATAATATCCGATTAAGCTTTTCAACTTTATCAGATAATATTCAATTATTATCTTCATAAACAATTAGTTATAAAACTACTTACACTTATTTTTAAATTAAATTGTATAACTGTCCTTGAAATATCTGATCAGAATAAATGCTTTTTTGTCTTTTTTTTTTAAAAGCAAGAAAATGAGGTATAAGGTTAACCCAAAAAGTCTATACATTTTTCAATCTAAATTACTGTTTCCCATAAAATGTGTATATTGAGGATTTTGAATTTGCTAAAACCACATTATTTTGGCAAATTATTTCAGATATGCAAGATTTCATTGACAATAATACAATTAAACCATAACTTTAATATTTCCTAGGATTCCAATGGCGATAAATCATGATAGCCTCAAGTTCTAATATATGATTGAGCCAAGGCCCAAAGGCTGTTCTTTCAAGTCTTGAGTGCGAGTCACTTGTACTGTAAATCAAATTTCCATCCATTTCACTGTAGTTTGCTCGTCATTTTCCAAAGCATTAAGGAACCACCGACCAAAGCCATAGATTTCGGTTCAAGTGAATTTTCTCACATGCATTTAAAGCATTAAGCAGGCAAATTATGGCTCAGACTATCTCCTTAAACAGCTCCAAGAAAAGCTTAAGGTGATCAGCAGGGAAACAAAAAAAAACATAGAGAGACCAGACAACAAAAGAGGCATTGCAGTGTCTGTTTGTATCGATTACATATTCTCGTGTCCGGATTCTCGTGTCCGGTCCGGTTCTCAGGAATAAAGCAATTTACAAACCCCTTGACAGGTTTCTACAATTAGCTTCTTTCTTGACTTCTTCGAATTCCCAGTCCTTGCGTATGAAGCAAAATGCCCCAACTAAAAGACTGCAGTTTGTCCTGCCCATCGTTGCACACCAATATCAGTTTTGCTGCCATCTTAGGAGGTCAATCTATTCGACCAAATTTTTGTCCAAACATTTTCGTTACAGAGGATGATAAGGTGTATAGCCTAGCAGGCCCGTAACTCTGTTAACAACATCGTTGCACTTTGCCAAGAGGTTAAGCATCTGCTTGGAAACATCCATGCTATTGTGTACAGCATTATGATTGTCAAAATTGTGCAAGTTCCTAGGTGCTAGTTCAGCAGGAAGTGGATTATTAGGCATGGCATTGGAATTCCCAACATTGTGCAAATTCCTGGGTACTTGTTCAGCAGGAACTGGATTATTGGGCACCAAACCGGGATTCCCATAATTGTGCAAATTCCTGGGTGCTACTTCAGTAGGAAGTGGATTACTGAGCGGGGCTTTTGCAAATTGAGTAGGCATAGGAAGAACAGGCAATGAAGTAGAAGGAATAACGTTTTGAAAGTTCTTACTATTAAAATCCATAGCAACAGATGTAGATGCACCACCATCAGCAAAACTAGCATTGTTGTTGAAGTTGTTTCTATTACCATTACCACCCATCAATTGCCCTTCCCTACTACTTTCTTGCACACCTAACATGAATTTTACACGTGATGTCCCCCTGCCACCATTACCTCCAGTTACCTGCCCCACTTCATCGCCTGTTGGTTTCTTCAAAATTGATTTTGGTTGCATGATAGGAAGAGACAGGGATGTGAGCGTTGCTGCAGGTTCAGTTGGAGGATCCCTCAATCTCGCAGCCTCCATGGAAATGTCATCTCCTCGACCCTTCTCAGAATCAGGTGCAGTGGCTCCTACTTCCCGAACGGTGTATCTTACGCTCACATTGCCAAACAAGAATCTGTTTCCAACAGCATATTTGTATGCTGCCTCTGCATCAGACCTATGCCTGAACACCACACGGCATTGGGAGGACTTCCAAAAGACACGTATAGCTGATTGATCCATTGACCCAAAACGAGCAAACCTTGCCTTCAGCTCTGCAACAGATGGGAGGGACGTCTGGGGAGGGAACTTCATCAATAACATGGTGGGCTCAACTGTTCTAGCTGGAGGATCCATTTTCTTGACCGAATCTGGTCTTCCTGACTTTTGAGGAGCCATAGCCGACAATTCTTTTACTTCTACACGCGAGCCCTCAGAACTCTGATTGGATTTCTTCTCACCGGCCAACAACTTCAACTGATAAATTTTTTTCAATCTCTTTTTTGCCATTTCCTCTTGCCGATCAGATGGCATGCGCTTCCGTCCAGCTTTTCTTGGATCTTCTGGTCTGACTGGAGGTTTTACTGATTTCAAAGGCACTGAATCTCTAACATTCTCAATGGTAGAACCTTCTGGAGCCCCAACACTCGACGGAGATCTCCTAGACTGCACTTCAACAGGCTCAGTCTCTGGCAGGGGCGATAAAACCAAGCTTTTCTGATAAACAAGGGACCGAAAATGCAAAAGAAACTGCATTGTAATTGATGGGCCATTTGTTTCAACACCATAGAAAGGATCCAGGGCTAGACCGTGCAAATCACTCAATAGTTGTGACAATTCAAGATTAAATTTTCCCATGGCAACTGCGGGCAATTTCGAGCTATAATTAGATGAGGAAATACTGGAGCTGATATCTTTCTTCTGATGATTTCCCCGGGGTTCCTCTCTAGGAGGAAAAACCATCTGGTATGACTTTGCTGACACTACCCCAACTTTTCCAGGGATCAAGTGCTTCTTTGGATGATCAGGAGCCATCTGTGGATTCATCACCTTTTTCTTTTTCATCTTTTTGTCCTTAGTAATTAACTTTTCAGAGGTTAGATCCCCTAAAGGCCGTTTCGGAACCTTGGCCTTCTTCACTCCAGCTTCAGCACCAATTTCAAGAGGATGTTTTGCATCAAGGGCTGAAGGTTCATCATCCTTAACCTTTTGCAATACATTCTCTCCTTCCACTTTCATGGAGAAGATCAAATCAGTTTGCTGAGAGCCTTCAATTGAATTCAGAGCGTTTGCACTCTCATGACGTCTAGAGTTAATCATAATCTCACTGTCTTGTGTAAATGATGGCAATATACCATCTTTTGAAATATGAACCGATGCATCCCCAGAAACATCAGAGCCTGTATTTGTGGCAACAATAACAGCATCAACTGCAATGCTGTCTCCTGTGTTTTTTTCATAAACCTTCTCCTCGTCAGAAGATGGCTTTAAATCGAAAATAGAACCTTGGTTGGACAGAACATCAATGTGTCCTGGAGACTCATCTTCTGCTAGTGCTAGTTTTTCAGAAGTACCTTTATTGGGACCTGCAACTTCCTCATTTATAGATACAGGTGGTTCATTCTTCCACATAATATGTGGAGCAGTAGCCCTTTTCTGCAATACATAATCACCAGCTTCTATAACAGACGAGCTGTCCACGTACACTGCTGCAGAGGAACCTGCTTGCATTTGGCCAATTTGAGGAGTTCTTGTGAAGGTTGGTTCATCTCTTCGCTTGAGAAGGTACCTATCTGTCTTTGATGGGTCCTTGAGTTTCATTGTTTTCTTAGAGCTCTTCCCACCACCGAGAGTTTCTGCTATAACCAATGGACCACTCAAAGGAGCTGCAGTATTCAAGACAAAATAGACAATCAGATGACTTCAATGACCTGTCCACATAGACATAGAACCCTAATAGAAGAGTGAAACCCACAAATCGAGACCAGTTTCAGCAATGAAGGATAATGGGAACTCAGAAGCTGCACAAGTCTATATATACTGTAAACTATGGCTTAAAGTGTCGAGCATTTCTTTGGACAAAATTCATATTACCATATCACAAATTAAAACATGACTTAGAAATGCATGTAATCATAGAACTTCTTCCAAGGCATCCCATAAAATGTAGAGAGGGGGTTAAGACAGCCATTTTCAACAAGTTGGGGCAAGACTCGGAAAGATTGTGATAGGAACCGTAGAAAGAGAATTACGCCTAAAGAAAACCTATTGAATAAAATTGAACAAAGAACATAAAAATGCCGCATGTCAAATAAAAACCGTTAATTATACTGGTCCTATTACAATTCTATTGTTAACGGAAACACAAGCAGTAACTTGAAAAGAATGGACTTACTGGAAACGAGATGCCACCCAAAAGGGAAAAAAATTGTAAAGACTAGTAAATAAGGAAACATAGAATTCCTAGCTAACGATATGCTTCTACATCACATTCTCAAGGATGCCTAATTTGTTTCAATCTCCGAGCCAGAGTTGAAAAACAAACTTTAATCAAGAACCATGAAATAAGTTGTAACTTATTCAACAAAGTTTAGCTGTTAATGCAAATGAAGACTCTGCATCAATGGTTCATGAAGTCAGAAAAAAAAAAATTGGCAACTTTAAGTAGAGATAACATAAATGAAATAAAAAAAAGGTCATTTTCTACTCTAACCAATAAATAAATGAATTAAAAATTCAGATGGGAGATTAAAGTAGTTGAAGCTAAGTACTCATAAGCGATTTTAACAAGTTTTAACATTTAATATTAAACAAAGGTAACAGTTAATATAATACTTCTAAAAGTATAACAATTATGAATATCTCGGAAGTATAATTTACTGAAAACAACTACTAAAAAGAATGAAAATATAGTGATATATAAGGCGGCAAGAGACAAGATTCAGATAAAGAAAGATGCAGTAAAACAGTAAAAAGTCCAAATTAAATATAGAATTCTGCACAAGAAAGAGGAACAGCAAAACCGAAATATACCCCTAGTTGGCTCTTTAACAGGCTGTTCTGTTGGATTTGCAACATCATTAGAAGCTCGGGCAGCCTGCACACCAAATGCCTGTGCATAGGTTGAATCATTCTCCTCAAATCTAGCTTTCCGGAGAGCAAATACGGTTGCTTTATTCTTGGAAAAATCAATATCATTAGAATCACTTTCTTGGGGTGCTAAAGCCAGCTGCTTCACAAAAGCTAAGGCATCGATAGGCTGAAACGCATCCCTGGCGTTCTTAATCTGGTTTACTGAATAGACTCCCCCAGGCTCATAATCCGGCACATCAACAGCAAAATATCCTTGTACACATGTGGGCCTGAAATTGTTAGCATTTCTACACCTGCAAATCAAGCCAAGGCCCCGCCTCCTACTCGCCTCATCCACAGCCTCCTCCACAGCTTTAACAAAATTCCTCGAATTTGTTTGCAGAGATTTTTCAGCAAAGTTAATATCAAAGGGGATAAGTTCAGCAGGGTCAAACCAGCCGTAACTACTATCTCCGAAAAATGCAACCAATACATGACCTTCCCTACGGGTCCGCTTAACAGAAGCTGAAGCAAATTCCTGATTGAAAATATGACCAGGCCACCAAGGATGTGATTTCACCTTGCCCCACACCATGTCACCGACTTCAAACCCATAACTCAATGCCCTAGAAGTCCCCGCCATGGCCTCATTCTTCTCATTGGCAATAAATTCATCAAATTGAGACCACAAATCAGTCTTCCTAGAAGCAGAATGCTCATTTTCAGCATCAAATTTATCGCTTTCAGGATCCAATTGATCGATTGAGTTCCCCTCATATTTCACCTCACATTCTTCTTTGGTTTCCTTATCTACATCATTCTCGTCTTTAGACCTAGCCCTAACTTCTACGTTTTCTATACTACTATCCAAAACCCTAGCCTCCATCACATTCTCTTCATTACCATCACTTGGATCCCTAACTTCTGGTGGATTTGGTTCCAACTCACGTTCACTCTTTGAGACAGAGGTCATTTATAACCCAATTCCAAACCCTAGAGCTCTTGAAACATACCTCTGGGCCTAAGGTGCGACTGTTTACCGAGAAAAATACATGAATAAAAATGAGGAGGAGATAATCGTTACCGATCGCGGCAAATGGGTGTTCGGATGAAAAGATAAGAAAATCTGGGAAATCTTCTAGGTTTCGAAGAAGTGTTACTGTCGCTGAGAGGGATTGAATCACGTACGGCTACAGTATACGGAAATAAGTGTGTCTATTAAGTTTTGGGAGAAACAGAAAGGGCTTCTTTAACATCTTTTAGTTCATTAAAAGTGTCATTGTAGTAGTATGGGAAGAAGAAACTTTTATTTACAATTAGGGTTGTTGACTCCTACGTATTAAATAAAGAGGCTCATTAAATTTTCTCTAAGCAGAGGATTTCAAAAAATAAGGAGAAGAAGAACAAAAAATTGGCATATGTAGGCAAAAGTTAAAAGTGAAATAAAATCATTCGCTTATAAGCCTTTCGGATTGTTAATTGAGTTCATAAAAGTATCCGTAACTACTTTTATATGATGAGGGGAATTTGTTGCTTCAAAATGGCCTACCTATGTTGTAAATAAATTGGGTTTTAGTACGATATTATATTAGTATCGGCATCGATTAATGTCGGATATTATTTTGGGTAATTTTTAAATTTATAAAATAATCCCTAAATTTTTTAAAAATTACAAAATAATTCATTATCATATTGTACAGTTATACTATATATTTTTAACTCTGTCTCCAAAAATTATATAATAAATAATAATCACAATTAATATGAAATAACAATAATGTTCAGATATTTCATATAAAAATAAGAACTACAATTTTATTATAAAAAAGATAATCATCATCATACAAATATAAAATAAAAGCAATACAAAGTATTTAGATATTACAATTTTAATTTTCATTATATAATAAATAATAATCACGTCAAAACATCCAATAAAAAATAAATATCAATAACTCTTAAATTATCACAATTTACAACAAGAGTTCGTGATAAGAAAACAATTAAGTAGAATTGAAACATTAAACAAAAACGTATATTATTTAATTTACTAACAATTACATATATTATATATTTAGTTAATTAAAATTAATTATTACTAAATTATATATATCTTAATTTAATTTATAAAATTAATTTAATAATAATTATTAAATATAATTAAAATTAAAAATATTTTTAAAATATACAAATTTCAAATAAAATTTAATTTAATAATTAAAAATATATATAATAAATATTATTTTATAAATAATAAAATTTTAAATTATTTAGTTTAAAAAATAAAATATTTTTATTAATACTTTATTAATAAATATTATATAAAAGATTAAAATAAATTTAAATAAGTTTAAGTAAAATAATTAATTTTTAAGTTTAATTTAATGTATAATTATTATTAGTAATAAAATATTTATTTATTTTAAAATTTAAAACTAAAAAATCACAATAAAAATTTAACAAAATAATTAATTATAAAAACTTTGAAAAAAAAAAAGGGAGGGGGAGGGGGAGGAAGAGGCCAGAGAGTTTTTTTTAATTTGAAAATTTTTCAAAAATTTCCTATATTTTTCAAAATTTTCAGTACTGACCGGTATATGGTCGGTATTATAGATACCAGCTGGTACGAGATAAAACAGACCGGTACTGATTAGTATTTACACTTGGTACTGAAAACGTCAATACCGTTCCTTTTTTTGGCCGATACAAAATGGTATCCACGTCCATGAATAGAACTAATACGAAAGTATCTTGTTAGCATATGGTTATTTAGATTCAAGAATGTTTCAGCTTCAGTTTCTTCCTTTCCTCCTTTTCGAGCTCCTTCTTCTTCACCCATCTTTACCTTGTTCTTTCCAACATTGTACTTCCTTTGATGACAATGCTTTCCCTGCAAAACAAAACATTATTAGACTTCATTATAAACTATAATGGAGACAGACTTTCCACCTATATTCTCATCCAACCCATCTCCCTCTCTACCCCTTTATCCCAGTCTTAAATGGCATCACCCCTTGCACCTCACTCTTCTGCCTCATCTCACTCTACAAATCATACTATCCCACCCCTACCCCCAACCTCTGCCTTTCCACATCCTAAGTTTCTGTTCCATCTGACAGTGTGCATCCATAGAATAAAGGGGCTAAAAAGACTTTGAAACAGGTTGTGGGTGACAATTCAGACTCTTCTTTGATCTAATGTCCACCAGTTGAGATTGAAAGAAAGCTAATGGCGGCTCCAAGTTTAGACATTATGTAGGAAGGAGCTAGGTCATGGGACAAGGCACTCATTGGATTTTTTATAGATAAAAGGCCAACTTTTCCTGTGATACAAGCTTGGACCCAGAGAAATTGGAAAGGTAGAGGGATAATGGAAGTTATGCTAATGGAGGAAGATAACATAACTTTACCTTCTCCTCCAAATCGGAAGCTCAAAAGGTAATTGAAGAAAGCCCTTGGCACATCTTTCAACTTCCTTTATTTCTTCAAAATTTGCAACTGAGCATAGAATCATAGAAAATTAGATTGAAAAACATTTCTTTATGGGTGAATATCCATAATATTCCTTTGGAATATAGGATAACTAAGGGTTTGAGTATACTAGCTAGTTACTTGGGAAAACCAATCTATATGGATGAAAACACTGCTTTGAAAAAACAAATTGGATTTGCTTGATTATGTGTGAGTATGGATATTTCTAAGGAAATGAAAGACAACATTCCTATCCTAAGATTGGTCGATGGGCATTCTCTGAGAGAAGATAAGGTATTGGTTACATACCAATAGAAGCCTTCCCTAAAAACACAAGGCAAAAAATGGAAACCACAGGGAGAGTTTTCACTAGTGGAGATTATTGGGAGGTGTCAGGATTGGAGAAGCTAAATTCTGTAGATAATAAAGAGTTGGAGGAAGCTAAATATGTTTTAGATAATCATGAAAGTCGAGGTAGGTTGGTTCAGGTTGAAAGTGAACTACCTACAAAAGATGAGAGTGTCCAAGTGGAAAATTTTCCATATTCAGATTAACAAGTAGAAATTCAACAACAACCTTTGAGAGCCTCAAATAAACTTTCAGGGAACCAGCGGGAAAGTGAAAAGGAAATTAATATTAACATTTAGACTAGGACAAATGCTAAGTGGTAGGATAAATTGATATATGAAAAAGTAGGGTGATTAAGCCTAAAAATTGAGTGACATTTGACATAGTTAAATGTGTAACAAATGGACTAGTAATTAAATAACAATTGGATTAATCTTGGAGTGACATGTGGATTAATGAATTGGTGACAAATGGCAACCCGATGTGTGAATGGCAGCATAATCAGTTGATACGTGGCATTACATGCCTTAAGACAAATGTTAATGGAGGAGGATGACACCTAGCATCATGACTAAGCCAAGCAAATTCCAACAGCAATGTTTCTTCTATTTCCCTCACCTCTCTCCACCGAAATTGCTCCAAATTTTCTCTGTAGTCTGATCTTAATCCTAGCTAAGCTATTGCAAGAAACATACATGGAATTACATGCCTTAAGACAAATGTTGATGGAGGAGGATGACACCTAGCATCATGAATAAGACAAGCAAATTCTAGCAATGATGTTTCTATTGTTTCCCTCACCTCTCTCCACTGAAATTGCTTCAAATTTTCTTTGTAGTTTGATCTTAACCCTAGCTAAGCTATTGCATGAAATTCACATATTAATCCCTCACAAATTAGCTAAGAAATCAGCTGAAAATGGTCTTCATATTGTTGTTCAAAAATCATTCTATTTTTACCATAAGTTTTTGATGAATCTTGCATGATTGGAGGCTTAGTTAAATCTAGAGTTTTAAGCTGAATTGAAAGCCTAACAAGTAAGTAGACATTTTAGTTTTGTAGTATGTTTAATGGTATAAGAAAAATGCTTGAATTGGTATGAAATGCATGAGATATTGGTGATGATATGTGTTGGAAAAATGATCCTTGTATGATAATTTCTGGTTCGATTTTAATGTGAAGAAGTTATTGATTTGTAAGTTAATAAATGATTTTTGAATTGGTTTTGGACATGAAATTGATGTAGAATTGAGGCATGAATAAGGTGGAATTGAAGTGGAATTGATGAGCTATGGTGAAGGGGAGTTGAAGGTGTAAAACATGAGTAAATTATAGTGGTTCCACTAAATAGACATCGGTATTTTAGCCATAACTTGACCTGTAGATATCCAAATAGGGTGATTTTAATTGTATATTGAACTAAATACATATGGCTACAATTCTCAAGAAGGAATAGAATTTTATTTCTGTCTCTAAAGGTTTTGAAATTTGGCTTGAAGTTATGTTTTGGATTTTGTCACTATTTGAGAATAGTCTGTAGTATTTTGGGTATAACTCTGAAAATAATGAACTAAATGGTATTAACTTTAGTTCTTTAGAAATTGAAGACATAAAGGAACATTTTTTAGAAGAACATATTGCCCAAACACCTCAATTTCTATGTCAAAATTTCCATACAAAATTGACCCAAAATATGTCCTAAAAAAATATGAAAAAAGTTAAGGAAATGGGCAGGCCACGTTCGCAGCTCCCATCCCATGATCGTGGACAGATGCAGTAGCTTCTTTAACGATCATGGGGAGGTACCCCATAATTGTGGGTAGTGGTCTTACATGGTAATGTTTGATTTGTGCAATGGCTGAACCAATTATACTTAACTATGATGCATTTGGACTTGATTGAGGTTTAAAATGAACATAATTTGATGTTGAAAAAGTTAGTTAAATTTGTAATAATTTTTGATTGATAATTGATGTGATACCTTAAGTTTGATATCAATGTATCTAAGTTTGAAATGAAGGAGTGTTAAAGGAATGAAGATGTTCATATGAATACAAATGTATTCCAAAGGTTGTAAATAATGTAATAGGAATGAACGAATGAGAATTGGGAATTATGTGAATACTTGTAATGCTAGAAAAGAGTTAGTAAATGTATGGTTAATGAGTTGAGCATGAACAAGTGTACTTAAGTTATTATCCAAAATGCAAACAAGACATATCCAAGTGACAATATTTGAATGATTATGAATTATGATTAAGGAAACATACCCGAGATAGTCATTGGGTATGCATTGAACATGGCACATATATGTATGTGCATAATTGAATATATATTTTTTCAATCATAATAGTAATGTGTACAGTGTATGTGTATTTAGACACTCAAGTCAAACGACATCGACAAGACATTATCGGACCATCCAGGAAATAGCATATACAAGAGCATACTGTGAATCAACCTAGATGATATCAATAGGATTGATTTATTTATGTTTCTATTTAATTCCCATAGATTGAACTATTAATGACTTGATTGTGATAATTTTGGACTTTAAGATCTGAGGAGATTGATATTTGGGAATGTATAGGAAGTGCTTTATTTGCATTTGAGTTATGAATGATTTTTGAATATTCAACGAAAGTTGAATGCTAAACTGAGGTCCGATAAATATGAGATTTTGTCTGTGCATCATAAGTAATTGTTGTTCATGGCATATTCTTTGATTTAATGCATTACATTAAATGCATGATCAGATAAAGGCATTGTGATCATAGTAGCTAGTCTGAAAGAGCGCTCAAAATTTTGCACGTAGAGCTTTGCTCCGTGATTTCTGTATCTGATTGAACCCAATATGGGTCAATATCTATATCTGTATTTGTAGGCACTCGGTCACTGTGGATTCTCATAAGCATCTGCATTAGTACATGATTATGA
>JANQBM010000007.1:6880724-6891506 GCA_025594535.1 Erythroxylum domingense
TATATATATATATATAGATGGTTGATTATGTGTGGCTTGTTACCAATGGCTATAAATGTATTAGCCACTGAGCTTCACAGCTCAACCCAGTTCTAACTTAAATAACTCATAATTAAGGATGTTATCACATAAACCATATCATGTATATTTAACCATCAAAATATAACACTCAATCGTGTATCATGCTCAACAATCAAAATGAAATGCACAAACATAATGGCTTGAGAGAATCTCATGGATTGAAATGGAGAAACCTAAGTTTACACCATTAACTAAATAAATATGTGTCCATTTCTTAATAGCTCATGTGCCACAAGCGGGTAGTCGGGAGAAGGCTTTAAGTCAATATGAACGTGACGAACAAAATGGTATCTCTCTTGCCTAAACACAAACAAATTTCGATGCTCAATTCATTTCATCATATGTTCATACTTTCATGATTCTTGTGCTTTTTCCTCTTTTCATTAATACAAAATGTCGTAACATCTTTCAAGGCAAAACATGATAAAAAATCATAATGCATTTTCCAACAATCATAATAATTCAAAGTTAAGCAATTTAGCATGCAAGCAAGTAATAAATTAACATATCATCCATAATAACTATAAACATATTACCCACCTAGTTGATTGTAAATCCAAACTTAAGTTTGGCCTCTTGCCTTGAATTTTCTTTGTTTCCTTCAAACAAACAAATTTTCATTCAAACAAATGTACAAATAGAAAATCCATAAAGCTTTAGTAATCAAATTTGAGCTTAGACCCATGGTTTATCTAGGCTAGAATAACTAAGATCTAGTTGAAAATCCATGAAAATCAAAATTAGGTTTCTTAGTCCTCTCCTTTCCCCCTTTATTTCCAATACAAGAAATTCATTTTCTCTAGCTCCTTTTTCTACCAAAGCAAGAAGAAAAGATGAAGGTTACCTAAAGCTCAGCTAAATCCTCTTCCTTCTTCTTCTTTCTCCTTTTTCTTTCTTTCCTTCATTTTTTTGGTTCATTTTCTCCTTCTCTTCTTCTAGTTCCTTCTACATTTTTTTCTTCCAAGCTTCTCCAGCACACTTCACGCACTCTTCACTTCATCTTTCTCATGTCTTTTCGTATTTACCTAAAACCACTTTTGTCCTTCCAAGTTTACCCTTCCATATTTAATATAATGTCTACTTGTTCCTTTTTTCTCTTATTTCTATTACATACTAACTTCATTCTAACATTTCTATTTAATTCATGCAAACACATGTAAATAAAATATATTCATGACTAACCTCTAACAGATTCTAATTAAAAAATTATAATTTCTATTTATGCTTGCTAAATTAATGGACTAAATTCTAAGAAAATTTTGAGGTCCAATAATTCTCCTCCCCTTAAAGAATTTCATCCTCGAAATTCTTACCTGAGTCTACAATTAAATGTAAATACTTCTCCTTCATAGCTTCCAAAGGCTCCCATGTTGTCTCTTCTCTTGGATGGTTCTTCCATAAGACTTTAACCAGCTTCACAGTCTTATTTCTTAAGACCTTCTTCTTTGAATCTAAAATCTCTACTGGTTGTTCTTCATAAGTCAGATCCTCCCTTAATTGAACCTCTAAAGATTGGACTATGTGTGAAGGATCTTATCCATATCTCCTCAACATTGATACATAGAAAACATTGTGAATCTTAGATAATTCTAGTGGCAGGGCTAACTTGTAGGCTAGAGGTCTAATCTTCTCAGTAATTTCATAAGGGCCTATTTATCTTGGACTGAGCTTACCCTTTTTACCAAATCTTAAGACTCCTTTCCATGGAGAGGCTCTAAGAAATACTTTGTCTCTAACTTCATATTCCATCTCCTTTTTATGTGCGTTCATATAGCTCCTCATCCTGTCTTGAGCTACCTTGAGTCTCTGCTTCAACAAATTATTCTTGTCAACTGTAGCTTGTACCAACTCAGGTCCTAAAATTCCCCTTTCACCTTCCTTACCCTAATAAATAGGAGTTCTGCACCTCCTACCATACAAAGCTTCATAAGGTTCCGTTTGAATTATTAAGTGGTAGGAATTATTCTAAGCAAACTCAATCAAAGGTAGATGATCATCCCATGAGCCTATAAAGTCCGTAACACCAACTCTTAACATCGCCTCCAATGTCCATATTGTCCTCTTTGATTGGCCATTAGTTTGTGGATGGAAAGCTGTGTTAAAATGCAATTTGATTCCTAAAGTCTCTTGCAAGCTTTCCCAAAATCTAAAGGTGAATCTGGGATCTCTATTTGAGACTATAGAACTTGGAATCTCATAAAGTCTTATTATTTCATCTATGTATTTCTTGGCCAAGGCATTCAAAGAATTTGTTTGTATAATTGGCAAGAAATGTGCTAACTTGGTTAGCCTATCGATAATCACCCATATTGCATCATGCTTCTTGTTAGTACATGGCAATATCATTAAGAAATCTATTGTAATCTTCTCCCACTTCCATTCAGGCATAAACAAAGGTTTAAGCTTGCCAGTAGGTACTTGATGTTCTGCTTTAACTTGTTGGCATACCAAGCACTTTCTAGCATACTCTGCAACATATTTCTTCATTCCTCTCCACTAGAAATGCTCTTTTAAATTTCTATACATTCTTTTACTCCCCAGGTGCATTGCATATGGAGCATTATATGCCTTATTAAGAATTTCATCCTTTAATTCTTGCATGTTTGGAATATATAATCTATTGCCTACCACCATTAATCCATCTTCTCTTGTCTCTACTTTAGAGGGCTTACCATTTTTAATTTCTTTTTTTAGCTTTCTTAAGTACTCATGCTGCTCCTGCAATTCCTTAATCTTCTCATTCAACACTGGCCTTATTCTAAAATTAGCCAATATATAACTAGATTCAACTGGCCTTAATGTCACCTTAAGTTTGGCTAATTCCTTCAACAAAGGAAGATATACTATCTCCATATGTGCCACAGTAGATTTTTTACTCAGTGCATCCACTACTACATTAGCTTTCTGCGGGTGGTAGTCTATCATCAAGTCATAATCCTTCAGTAGATTGAACTACATACATATGACTACAATTCTCAAGAAGGAATAGAATTTATTTCTATCTCTAAAGTTTATGAAATTTAGCTTGAAGTTGAGTTTTGGATTCTGTCACTATTTGGGAGTAGTCTGTAGTGTTTTGGGTATAAAAATGGGCATAATGAACCAAATGGTATTAACTTTATTTCATTAAAAACTTAAGACATGGAGAAACAAGTGTTTAACTTTTTGATTCAAATAGAACAAATAGAGCCTTTTCTGTGTTTGTATATTTTGTAACTTTTTAAGGTTTAGCCTTCCATTTTTGGAATACAATTTTAAATTTGAAAAATCAAACAATAATAAAAAATTAAAATGGAGTATATGAATCAAATTTATGGAATTATCTGAGCTAATTCTAGTTACTGGTTAACAAATATCAATTCTTTGACTTTAGTTTATACAGAGTTTTGTATGTGAGGTAAGAAGGTAGATTAAATAAGAGGACCCTCATTGCTCCAATTGTTGTAAAGAAGTAAAACTTTATGGCTATTCCCTATAAAGCATTTTATTGATCCTAACATTTTATCCCTAAGCTTGATTAATCAAATAAGAAAATGAAAGAGCTCTGAACTTGTATGGATCTCTCATAAACTCTTACATCTTAGGAAATAAACATGTAGCTACTTAAGCTATAGAGTTTTTATTTTTTTAGGATTCTCAATTTATTTGATTAAGACCAATTTGCTATAATATAAAGATCCTTATTCCACCATTTCCGTAGCTTTTTCTCTATTCTTTCTATAAGTAAGTAGGATTCCATGAATTGTAGCCTTTTATAAATACTGGGTGACCTAGATAGTTATAAGGTGGGTCCTTCATATAAATACCTATTAAACTTGAAAGCTCGTTTGCTAAGTTAGAAGCACTAGAGGATATTACCATGTGGCTCTTATTGTAATTCACTTCCAAAATTGATAAGTTTATGAAAATGTGGAGGGAGGACATTAGAGTAAATATTGAACTATTATAGGCCTTTGGGAAGAGGATTAAATAATCTACACAGGATATGTTAAATAATCCTAATTCCTTATACTTATTATGGTATATAAAGCTAGGATTCCTTTTAATATAATGTTGCATCTGCCTTATTAGTGTTTCTATGCATAAAATAAATAGATAAGGGAAATTTGGTCCCCTATCTGAGACTTTTACCTCCCATAAACAAATTGGTAGGCTCCACATTCATTAAAATGATGAAAGTTGTAGAGGTTAGACATTCCGTCATCCATTCCCTAATACTACTTGGAAATCCAAAATCTTTCAAGAATTGTAGCATGAAGTCCTAGTTTATAAAGTCGAATGCATTGTTTAGGTTTATCTTCAAGTCGTAATTGTTAATGAAATTTTTCTTCACATACCTTTCAAAAAGCTCAGATACCATTAAAACATTATCCCCAATATACCTTCCCTCAGGGAAAGCTTCATAAGAATCACTAATCACTTTACCAAATACTTTCTTAACCTAGTTACTAGTAGCTTTGAAATGATTTTAATCAAGAAATTGCAAAAAGATATAGGTTTATATTCCTCTAAAAGAACTTGGGTTGTGACATCTTGTAACTACATAATTTATCATTTTATTTACATCTTTTAGCTACTTGCCTCTGTCAAATAACTCCAAAATTTCTTATAAGACCATGTTCTTGATAAAACGGCCTTTTTTTCTATTAAGGCCATCTAGACTAGTTCTTTGTTTGGATTTAAATCAAAAACCACCTCTTTAATGTCTGGAGCTATTTATCTTTATCTTCTTCATTGATTATTAGTAAATGATGCAAGTAAATGTCCTGGGGAAGTGCTTATAGTTGTTAAACCGATATAGTTTGTAAAGAATCTAAAAGCCTCCCTTTTTAATTCTTCTTATGAAGTTACAACTTCTCCATTTGGTTTCTTTAAAGAGCTTATTATGTTGGTATTTTCTATTGCTTTGATGGAGATATGAAAATTTTTCATATTATTTTTCCCCCTACTTGAGTCATAACATCCAAGATCTCTTTATACTTAAATAATTACGCATAGAGACAACTCTTAAGTAGTTTAGTACTAGTGTTTTTTCCTCTTCTAACCTCATCCATGGCCCTTTGACTGATAACTGGAGAATAAATAGCTTATTCCATTATTCTCTTATTTAGAAGCATAAATTAAAGAGATACACAAAGGTGATATGCACCTTTTACTTATTTTTAATAAGCTTAGCTATGATGTATATTAGTTAACTCAAACTAGTTTACCTTGGCTTTAGTTTGATTAAAAGCCAATGCAATGCAACGATAATGGTGGTGCTGGTGGTTTGATAAAAGGATCATTATTTCCTTTGTATCATTAGCCTGGAGATATTTCTTTCTTTCTTTTTTAAAAGTTAATTTATTATTTCATTCATATGATATATGTACAAACAAGGCTACACCATATCTAGTCAGTACAAAAGATCTAGAATGGCTACGTTTTCATAGTCAAGGCCCTAGAGAACAAACAAATAAGAATCGCTGCCTAATTTTAGGTATACAAGTTAGCTCATAATATACACCATCTCAACATATAGGTATACAAGTTAGCTTGGAGATATTTCTTAACGTAACTTAGTTTCTATTAATCCTATAATAGTTAGTTTTACATCATAGACAAAATCTCTAAGAGCTAATAATTTTTAGTGTAATTAATTCCCCTAATATTCCAAAATATTGTTGACATGGAGTTTGATTTTTGGCCTTAGAGCCTTTACCTTATTCTTCCTTCTTAATTTCCTTTTGTCATCACTCCAAAGCTTTTAATTTTCAAAATTTTTAAATCTTTATAATAACCATCTTCTATAGTTGTGGCACCTAAGTGCTCCCTTAGGATTGTGTTAAGTTCTAAGGCTATGAAATATTAACCCTCAACTATATTTTCATTCACCACTAATGTACTTTTTTTCTCTTGGTAACTCCTTATCAGTGCCTAAATTAAAAGTGTTCTCCTTATTTTGCTCCATATTATAGTTTTGGTCTTTACCTTCTACATCCTTTTGTGAGTCAAAATATTGGTTTTCTATTTGCTAAACATCCAATCCCACTAATTTCATACAATCACCTCTACAAAACGTCCTTTTTATATCCCTCTATAATTTTTTGTAGTTTGTTAGTGATGGCGTTTGATGGTAGGAAACCAACATTGAGTCCTTGTATAGACATTCATCTTCCTCTAACCTCATTAAAGGAATAGTGTCAGGTAGTTTCTTATTAAGCTCTATAATAATATATAACCGAGAATATCCCACTCTTTTCCTCTTTGAGTTATCTCATCCATACAAATTAGTTTTCTAATTCAGCTAGCTACTAAGCTTAGTCCTTTAGTTAACCATTACTCATGTTATATATGACCTAAATGGGAATGTTCTCATATTTATTCTTCTCCAAATTGATTCCTAGTTTACATGTTTGTAGGAAAATAGGGTAATTGTAGATATGTCAATGATCATTCTTTAACACTTCTTTAGCCTCAAAGTTTAAACACAATTGAAGAGAACTTGGTTTTCTTTTGATAATAACACTTTATAAAGACCCATACCCCTTTATTCTTTGTAAGACTTTATGTTTACTTATAAGAAGGGAGGTCTTTTATAGTGGAAATCCCCCAAGTGTTGAGTTATAAGTTTTGTCCATTTCTTTTGATAAGCCTAGTTTTGGTGAGACTATGACATGACCTTTAAAGATGTTGAGGGTAATAATACAAAGACGTACCTAGAGACTCTCCATCAACTTGTTTCCAACTTAATTGCTTAACTAGTTCTTTTGGTTTGGTAGGTATAAAGCTTAAGTTTCCTTCCTTGGCAGGCTCCCATGCAATGTTGTTCTTTACTGTGGGGGTGTAAATGTATTTTCATCTATCTTGTTTTCACCAGCTCTAGGAGCTCTAACATCTATAACTTCAAAAGTCTGAGTATGAAATGGTGTTATAAGAAGAGTAGACGATGACATCCAAATGGTGATAAATAAAACGAAGATAGTTTAAAGAGTTATGAAGAATAGGTTAAAACTGGCTTTAAAAAGGACATAAATAAAGTAGCTTCAAGATTTTATATAGCTCACCTAAGAAGAAATAATGAATGAATGTGTAAAGCCCAAAGCCCAAAATCTACTTGTACTATGAGGAACAAATACATTTTCTTTAATTTAAAAATCCAAAATAATAAAATTTAGCCGTTCATTCAATATGATTCAAAGGACAAAATTTAGTACCAATGTGATTTCTTTTAGAGAGAAGGTTGTATATTGCTCTCAAGGGGAGCTGCAAGTGGTGAAGTAAGTCTTATTAGAGCCTTCCATCCTAATAGTTTAAAGGTTTGACTCATAGTAAGGGTAGCTATAACTTACCTTAACTTTGAAAAGGATGATTGGCTAGAGCATAGGCATGCTAGAGCATGTAATGTCATTTAGATCAAGCTCATGACCTGCCCACGACTTGACTTTGAGTTATTAGATCATCAAGTGATTTGTTTTAAACATGTAAATTTGTGGGCTATTACATACGCTGAAGATTTATTCAATATGCACACAAAGATTGTAGATACAAGTTCAAATAACATGATGTGTGCCTAAATATTGTTAGTATCCTTATTTTGTTCAATGCCTAAACATTGTTTTATAGACTACTTAAAGACATTGTTGTTTCCTCATCATCACTGATGTGCGTGAATTATGCACATAGTTTTTGCAATTATTTTGCTTGATTTAATATTAAATTACCTTATTTTACTTATTTTTAAGTAAATTTCATATAATTGTGCAAAATTGACCTTGATATGATATGATTCCAAAATTAGAGGTAATTTCTAGGAAAAACATTAAGAAAATTCTAATTATTGGAAGAACACAATTTGGCCACACTTGTGTGTTAGCTTATGCTAAAATGATTAAACATAGTAAATGACATGGTGTGGACCAAAACTATTGAGGAGACCTTGTGTAAGTCAAAGAAGAAATAGTGAGATTCATAGTTTGGAAACATGATCACGCGAAAGGTTGTGTTTTCATCTCAAAGAACAATTAATATCCATAAATTGGACACATAATTGTGTTAGAAGTCATGTTTATCACTCACCTAGATAACTAAGGCCTACAGTATGACAAAGACCATGCTCTAGATCATGTCCTAGGCGATATAAAGGGTATTTAAAAGAAGAAACCTTGATTTTTATGAGACATTACCTGTCATTTGGATATTATTTTTCTCTCTAAAAGCTAGGCTTAGTCATCAAAAGGCTTTTGTAACCTTTGGAAATTAATTTTAATCTGCATTTCGCTAGAGAATTAAGATCTAGATATCATCTGAATGAATTAATTTGTTGACAAAATTAGGGAGTCCATATTAGTTCTTAGCACAAACTTAGCCTTGGATAGAGAACTTTGACGAACTAGGATATGGGTAAAGGACCCTACATAAGAAGTCCTTATCTTTTCATATACCTTTCGAACATTTTTGTACAATTATTGTGATTTTCATTAGCATTAATACCTTATTTAGTTATTTTATTTCTTTGTTTCATATTTTTTCTTTTCAATTATTTGTTTTCTTGTTCGTTTATTTATTTATTTAATTGCTTTTATCTTTATTTACGTATTTATGTATTTTATTGTTTTTGTTTTTGTTTTATTTTTTCCATTTATGCAATTATTTGTTTAATTTTTTTTTTTGTTCCAATTGTTTTCAAAAACTTTTTTCAGTGGATTTATTGAAAACAACATTTCTAATAATTAGGATAAGGCTATGTATTTCTAAATCTTCCTAGATCTTACGCCTCAACGAAACTCATACTGAATTGTTATTGTTGATATTAAATTTATTTTAAACGTATTGAAAACGTTAAAATTGAAATTAAGCATTTTGAAATATTTAAGTTACAATTGTATTCTAATAAAAATTTTGAAATTCAAAACACACATTTTGCTTTCTTTTCTTACTCTACTATTTTTTTCTTTCTAAAGATTCCTGCTTTGAAACTCTACGAGAAAACTTAAACCAGAGAATTCAGTTGTGTTTAAGGTGGTAGCAAATGATAAGAAATTGTATAATGAACACAAGAGATATGGGTTTTGAAAATCCTAAAGAAGAATATAATATGTTGCTATTTACGAGTGAGAGTGACCACCTAAGACATTGGTGCCATCCTCGTTTTATTGCCTCGTCGTCTACACCTACTTCACGAACCATCGTCAAACAGAAAAAGCAGCAACTCAAAATGACATGTTTTGGGGTTAAATTGTTTTTTCGTTGATTTTAAATATTATTTTATTAATTTAATAATTAAAAATTGAGAAAATGACATCTTAAAAGGAAAAACTTAAGGGTAATTAGTAAGGTTACTCATTTTTGTCCAAAAGATCATAAGTTTGACCAAATAAACATACTCTTTATAAAAATATAAAAGAAACCGTGTATAATTAATACCCCTCCTCCATTTGCAATTCGTTGACTTGATTTTTTTTTTTTTGAAGAAAATAGCATCTTAACAAATTTTAAATTTAAAAAAACGTCTAGTCAACATCTAATCAGCATACTATCAACGCAAAAGGACTCCTTCGCAGAAAACGTTAAAAGAGTGATTTACCTATATATTATTTGCTCATTTGCATGTTTTTGTTGATGGGACATAGAAGCAAAAATACTAAAATCTAATTTTGGTACCCAAGTTTCACGAGACCCTGAATCCAAATGAGATGAAACATAATTTGTAATTTACTAAGTCGAGACCGAAATAGGATATAATTCAACAATAGAAATCACAATCTGTCTATGTTGTTCGTTACATAGGAACTAAAATTATTGTTCGTTACATAGGAACTAAAATTATTCACAAGATTTAATTCAGAAGTAATCGACACAATTTTGACCATTAAAAAAATTAAAACAAAAAACCTATACTGACATGATATATCAGTTCAAATACAGTCCAATGGGGACCATAATGAAGAAAAATTACGGGGAGTACCAAATCACGGAGGTGGAACACAATGCATGCGATCCTGCAAAAACTCCTCTAAGGGGTTTGTGAAAAATAAACCATGATAAACAGAAATTAAGAATCAATCATTGAGAATTAAATCTAACAATGGCCCTTTTTTTTGACAATTTAGGCGTCATTTTCTTTCAGGTTGTCAGGTGTTCCCGCAATCCAGCCCCAGACACCACCTGAGCCCTGCCTCTGTTTGGCATTCAGGGCAGCTTGCTCCGATGCAGCCTTTTGTCGTTGGAGAAGTTCAAGCTCCTTTTCTAGCGTCTCCATAGCCTGCAGTTTTTTCCGTAATTCTGCAACATCAACCTGTTGATTTCAAGTAGATGGTTAAAACCAGCAGCTCTGATTCCTTTTAAACTGTTTTTCTGTTTTACTTGAAGCTAATATTTTAAGCATCATGCGATAATCCATTCATAAAATCAGCAAGTAACCAGAATTTCTCAGTATTGCCAACTTCAATTACATAATTTCTAGAATTTTACATGATAATAAAATATTATACGAGAAAACGCCAGCACATACTTCCAATTTGAAACATCTTGACTGTTCAGAAGCCAGCTGACTGCGAACAGATTGGAGCTCCTGCAGTGGAGAACAAAATTAATGGAATTCAAGAAAAAAATGCTTTATCTAAATTATCATATGCATCTTACTTGGATAACTAAACCTGAAAATTTTTCAAAATAATTACCTTGTAAAGATCGGTGTTACGAGTATCAGCTTCGGCTAAC
>JANQBM010000007.1:6904221-6915644 GCA_025594535.1 Erythroxylum domingense
TAGGATAACATCGATACTTAAAGCCATTAAATAGTATACGTACTAAGAATCTGGTCACACATATTATGAAACACTTGTGGGCTGAATACATAATATATGCAACTGTATCTCCACATAAAAATAATCAGAGTACAAACTATCAACTCTTATGACACTACCACTTGTAGGTGGATAGGTCATTCAAGCAACAGCTTTCTTCCATCTAACGCCTTTATACGCATCTCAAAATCTCATGTAAGGTCAACGCCTGTTGGCAAAATAACAAATCATAAAACTAGAGACATCCTAAATCTGCAAGCAAAACAATTCAAAATACTGACTTGAAAGGCTATTGTGGTGATTACATCCTCATCATTACTCAAAAAGTCCACAAACACAAAGGAAACATATTTATGTTATCATCACATTCTTTATGGGCATATGATATGTGACAATGTAGTATCAATAAATGCAAAACCCGAATGTACAATCTCATTGTCACACACTCGTGTTGAAGACATTCTCTGAAAATTTTACTTGAGACTTTTATAGCAAAAAATCTCATTACAGTGGCTATTGTACGTTTTCGGACACTGAACCGACTACCCAAGACACGAGAACCTCAAGTATCTCCCTTATGGCAAGTTTGTTATACAAAAATTCACTCAAAAACGACTTTAAAATATTTTAATTCCTTTTCGGAGTGACTATTATGAGATCCCAATCAGTGACTCGAGACACAAAAAATTATATCTCCCTCATGTGATGACTGAAGCATGAAAATTCACTCGAAATTGACTTTAGAGCACCTTAATTCCTTTTTCTGGAGTGAAATTACTAATGTAATAAATCCAGAAAAATAGAAAAACTCACTTTACTAATTTTTCGAACCTGGAACTAATCCAAACCACCCTGAGACACCCTTACGGGAAATCCAAAAATTTTGGTTTTTTTTGTCTTGTAGTGGGCTGACGTCAACTGCGAGTGGGCACGGACACGCATGTCGACCACATGCCCACCACAGACATGCCAAAGGTGAGCCGCATGCACTTGATGTGCGTTAACACGCCTACAACACGCACCAGATGTAACACCCTTCAAGCGTTACTGTGCAGCCGTCGAGCGCGCACGGAAAAAGGTAATTTTCAACGAGTTTCGGGTCAAATTTTTAAACTTCGAGGCGGTAAACATGTTTATACCAATTTCATACATCAAAAACAAGAAAAAAAAAACTGAAAAACGAAACTTTATTCCCTAAGAAACCTTATAGGAAAAAATCGAAATTTTTTTGTTTTTAACCACTTGATCATATCACTGCTCTGATATCACGTGTAATACGCAACAAGAACTTAGTTATGTTTCCCGGATCGAACGTGAAAGGGAAATAAATGAATAAATATAGAAAATACTTGATTTCGATTCCATAACTTCAAGCGAGCTTTTCGAAGCCTAAACAAGCGCAAATCCACCACTATCTTCATGGAAACTACTCACTGAGACACGGTAAAACCTTTCTACAGTTTTCTCAAAGCGTAAGCTCTTTTAATGGGTCAAATAATCTTGATGCAAATGAATGATACGAGCAACTAACCTTTCTATATAGCTTCAATATGGGCTTCCCTACCACAGGCTCGATATGGATCCACTCTACACTGATCAGGGTTACATTTTTCTCCTGGACTTCGATCCATTGACTTATATCATTTATTAAGTCACTTTATTATCTTTGTCCAAATCAAATTATGTAACTTAATCGATAAGTTATTGAAAAATTGAACAATATAATTAAATACTATCAAACTTTATGAAAAATGTCCGAAATATCCAACAACAGATCCACAATAACAACCTAAAAAGACACAGACCTAATCGATAATATCACACTATGAAGTCTCAAAGCAATAGAAAGCAACGTCGTGACCGACAAGATGCAAACCCCCTCGCTTGGCGTAACTCATAAATCTATCGAATGAAGATCACAAACTCACGCCCAAATGGTCTCGTGCATGAAGACTTATAGACTCGCAAATACTCTGCTTGATAACCTTCACGCCCAGTATCATGATCCTATTGTAATTGCTTCTATGTAAGATGTAGATCTTTAAGAGGAATTGGGGGAAAATAATAGATACATACGATTTGTTTAGGCTTCAAAATTTCTTAAAGGTCCAATTTCACACACGACCTTACCAATGTCACAAGATGGTCCATATATCTAAAATCTCGTGCAACTTGTAACTATTTATTTAAAGCAATGATGAATAAGTAATGATGTTGAAGTTTTAAAACAACTATTATAAGTTTAATTTTATTTAATAAAATTTAACATAATGTATGGTCATTATATTGTACACATCAAATGTACTACAAGAGAACGTACGTTAATGTAAGATTAATTTATTAAGTGTTGTTATTTATGTAATACTTGATACTCAGAATGAAGCCTGTTTTAACGACTAAGTTGACCGTAGATTTGAGGTTTTTATAAAATGTTGGATTGTGAGATGAGATGAGATTTAACTGATCCGACCCAGCCCACTTCATTTTACAGCTCCTACTGTCTCTTTTGGGTTAACGAGGAAGACAGATCTCTCCCTTTGACTTCACGAGATTATTTATGGCCGTTTTTGGTTCTTCTTAATATTGTTTCTTTCTTTTCGCCTAATCTGTTTTCTGGGTTTGACTCTCGATTAGGGTATAAATAAAAGCCGAAAGGAGATAGTTTCTGTAGAGAAACGAGGGTGTTATAGATGGAATCGTCATCTTCTTCTCCAGTTATAACCCCAGAAGAAGTGTTGGAACAACTAATGAATGATGGTACAATTGATGCTCTCAGATTGAAGATCATTTACCAGCTCAAATCCAATGTAACAGGCATTTTCTTTCTTTTTCTCGCTAATTCCTTATTTGGGTTTCTTTAATTTTCGTTTTGAAATTGTTTCTTTTCAATTCTTATCGGCAAAAGTTATTTATGTTCTTTTGGACCCGTTTATCTTTTTTGGATGATAAAATTCCGGTCGTTTTTATTTTATATTTTTTGCTGTTTGAGATATAGCTATACTGCATCTCTGACTTTTATGGGGTGTGTGTGTGTGTGTGTGTAATGTTTTTGGTTACTTATGTTATGGTCTGTGGTGTGTTTATCCAATCTGAAGCTTTCAATCGTAGTTGTGTATATCATTCAAATCTGCTAATGCGAGGAAATCAGTGAAACGGGATGACAGGGGTGGTTAATGTTTTCAGGCATTGATGCTGGACATATCAAAAAGTTAATGTTTAGCCTTGTTCTTTTCTTCACAGGAAGAGCTTAAGAACACTACTATAAGAATGGCTGAACAGAGCAAGGTTTTAAATACTCCCGGAGCAGAGAAACAGACCAAAAGAGAGTTACTGGATGCTCTTCGTCAAGAGCTTGAGTACGTTTCTTATGTCACTGTTTTTCCTTCTTTTAGTCTTCCTTTATTCTTACTATTAGTATCACGTGCATTCCTATTTGTGTGCTTTAATAATCTTGTGGTTTTAAGTGCAAAGGGAGTTTTAATCCAATGTTTTCCATTCTGATTAAGATTTTGACTATCTACTCGGTCATCATGTGGTTTTAGTTGTTATTGAAATAATTCTAAACTTCTGATATCTTGAAAATTGTAAATTATGAAAATGGCTACAGCTTAAGTTCTCCATATTGGCTTACGTTAATTTAGCTGATTATCACTGGTATGCCAAAATTACTACTGGCTTAGGGTTCCTACTTCCTGTAATAAACCTTTGTATTTGAATCATTTTGAGTTATGAATCAAACCACAAAGTAGCATTCAAATGACTAACTATATGATGTTAGTTGTGGTGGCTATAGGAGCAACTGAAAACGATGATTATCAAACTTGTTCTTTTGTATGTGGATCTTCGACAATTATTGACGTCTTCATAGGGGCCTTGACCAACTATTAGAAATTGTTTCTTGATTGTCCTATGCAGGACTCCGGTGCTGGAGAAGGCTTCCAGGTCAGTGTGGGAGTTGATTCTAGATAACGATGGGCTGGGTAAAGAAATTAGTGAAACAGTTGAAAGAGTGTATTGCCGCTTAAGTGGCCGGGAAACTCCACTTTTTCCGTTACCAAGTGCCGAAACCCAGTTAAATAAGAAAACTGAACAGAAGAGGCTAGAAGAGAAAAATGGAGAAAGTGAGAACCAAAAGAAAATTTCAAATTCAAGTACAAAGAAAAGGAGACATGGTGAGATGAACATGGCAAGAGCGGCAGATGAAGTGGCAGTCCAGGTGGGAAAAGAATTTGCAGTTAGATCTGGGGATCCACCACCCCGACAGGAAACATCCTGTAAATCCTCTCTATCAACTTCTAAGGCATAATCTATTATGTAAATGAACTGTTTTTTCATATGTGATAAGTATATGATGTTTCTTAGATTTCCTATTCTAATCTATCAAAATGTTTCTTAGATTTCCTATTCTAATCTATCAAAACTGTTATTATTTGGGCTTAGTGACATGTCTATGCATGCTAATCTTCCGAAAATTTATATTAGAAAAATCACTGTTTTGGCCTTTTCATGACATGTTTCCTACTGCTTATACTAAGTTTTCGTTCATCCTTTGGATTTTGCGTATGTAATAACTGGACCTAATCCAGCAAATTCAAAACTCAGCGATCTGCATTCCAAGTCATCTGCTGTCTTTGTTGGCTAGTGGAATTAGATAGCAAAGATAAACTGCAATTTTTTTCATAGGAGACATACTTGAGCTATTGTCTTTAAAATTTAACAAGAGCACAAGAGCCTCAGTTTTTTTTTCCAGTACTGAAGAATGATTATATACATGAAGTTGATTATAGTAGCAAATGTATGATTCGTTTTTGCTACCATAAATAGGTGAAGAATTAGAAATTCTAGCATTATCAAAAGTTACAGATTCAAATAATTCCTGCTATTTGGCAAATCCAACTTGATGACGAAATCATTAAAGACTAGAAGTGGATCAAAACTGAAGGTAAGTTTACATAGTGACTTCTGATCAATTTTGTAGAGTTTGTACCTTCGCCTAACTAGAGAGAACATACATACCGCAGTTCTAAACAGAAAGGAAATAATGATCTAAAATCTATAAACTTTTGTTTTGATGGTCATACAAGTTATCTACACTCATTTCTGTAGCATACCCTCGTCCTGTTATTTCACTGATTGTAGGATTAGCTGCAATCATTTCTGGCGCATATAATGCTCCTGTTGTCATACTCATAGAAACATTGGAGTTGTTGCAATTTTGATAAACCCTTGAATGTGCTGGAGATGCTTGGTGTTGATAGAATTGATCACACGATGCAAAGGGTATGTCAGGCGGTATATGAGCCACCGGATTTTCCAAACCAGCTTCAGGCGGTAAGGCAGCAACTTCCTGTTTCTGGTGAAACTGACCTCCAACTCCACTTATATGTACATAGTCATCTATAACCTGACATTGAGCAGGGTCAATTGAGACCTTTGCATTTTCCTCGGGGGGATTAAGGACTACAGTCAATGAATCCGCTCCTGGAAGGTGATTACTTCCATTGCAACTTCCAAGTTGTGCATCAATCAAGAACTGGTTAGTGAGATTATATGAAGCTTCATCTCTGGCAACACCCTGACCGTGGTAAAAAACAGGATCAATTTGAGAGCATCTATGCCAGGAGAAATCTGAATTTGCTTGAACGAAGCTTTGGCAAGGAAGAGTTGAGTTTAATTGTGTGGATGAAATATGAGCTACCAGTCCTCCGGTTTGATCCTTTGCCAGAGCATCTCCATAAGAATTCATTCCTTGCTTCCAAACTCTTGCATCGTTGATAAATTGTTCATTTGAATACGCAAAATCCACGACTATGTTGCCACGAAAGAGAGTTAAAGAGTGTTATCTGAAACTGAAAAAATGATTAAGAAAGCAATCTGAATATACCTGATATCGGTGAAAGTTCATTACAAGACGGATGACGCATTCCGTCATAAGACCGAGTGTGTGGACGGAGTCCCATAGGCATGGATGCAGTAAGAGATGGAGGAGGCAACTGCATTCCTTGGTAGCTGTTCAGCATATTCAGAATACGGGGATTATAGTGAAGTCCATTTTCATCTGGGAAGGTTGGCGACCACGGCATACTTGGGAAAGCTTTCTTGGTGAGCTCGAGCAACCGGTCGTCGCATTGCAAAAGCTTCTCATAGTGCTTGTCAAGTGATCCGGGTGGAAACACAAGATAGTGCGTCCTAAGCATAAGCCATTAGGTTCGTTAGGTATTTATTAAATTCCATTTTTACAGAATGTTAAGGGGCAGATGATGTCCAGACCTGCATTTATTAGCATGCCCACCAGTAAAATCCGAGGTTGAACTCCAGATGGTATGCTTTCTCGGCTGTGGATCAACTTCCACGAAAAAGGTGGGTCGCTCATTTAACTGCTTCAACTCAATATTACGGAGTCAGTGAGAAGTTCCATTCATTTTGTTTGCAAATTAAAAGGAAAAAGAAAACCTCAATTTCCAGAACTGCGGGCTTCTTGTCCTGAATGTTAGCTTGAATGGCTATTATATTAGTCCATTGAATTTCAATCTTTCTCTTCAACCTCCCATCCAAAATCTCCCACACCAACTTCCTTTTAGCAAAATAACACTTGGCCACCAGATCACCTTCATTTCGCGACACTCTCTGCAAAAGGAAACAAATCTTACGAGAAAAGAACTAAGTTGTGCTATGATTGATTGATACAGAAGTCTGTGAACTTTTTACCTCCCACGATCCAATTCTGAGTAGTGAAGCGGTGAAATTAGAAGCCTTCATTCTGCCGAGATCTTCATCCTTGACACGGTTTAATAATCCACGACCGGTTTTAACCTCAGAAGCAGACAGCTTCTTATACTCACGGAAAGAGGAGGTAAGATTGAGTCTCAAACCGAATGGTCGCAAGTTCAAAATTTTATTACCTAAGGTGGTCTGTAACACAAATTATTAGCAGCATGTAGCGACACAGCATACATACGTCGAAGTCAATATAGAGACGAAAATGTAAGTCATATGAAAAATGGACAAAATAGACATGGAAGTGTGTAGAAAACGTGAAATTATAGGTACCTGTTCGTCTTCCTTCTGATTTTCAAGACTTTTCATAATCAACTCGTTTGCAGCTTGAATGCATTCAACCCCATTAACAAAATTGTACGCATCTTTTTCACAATCAAAATCCTCAACATATTGAACAACGTCACTAAGTCCAGCATAACTACCAACTTTACCACCACCGACGCTGATCGATGTCAACGCTTTGTTACATTGAGGACCACTACATTCATATCCAACATCACCGGTATCACCACCATCGGAGCATATGAAACGCTGAGGCACTTCAACATAATCTTCATCCATTGAGAACGACCAAGTTGTTAGCTCAAGCAAAGCAAACGTGTTTGGTGCTTGAACATGCTTTTGTTTTGTCTGACCACAGGTTAAGCCCGGGTCCGAACCACCACAGTGTTAGCTGAAGCAGGGGAAGGAGATACGATTCTGTACAAAAAAAGAAAAGGAAGTGAACACGTGTGAGTCGACTTTATCGGGTTAAGAAAGCTAGGGACCGAAGCATAAGGAAGAGTGAAGCAGGTAAAACCAAAATCAGAAAAAGCAGAGTAAGAGAAGAGTTCATACGGATACAGACTGCGTTGAAAGAGGAGTGACAGTTGGAGTCAGTGTCGAATCGAAGGTGAGCAGGGCATTTTAATGTGGAAATTTCATTTTACTCGTAGTCCAGTATCAAAGTGTCCTATTAGCTGTAAAAGACTATTCTTTTTAGTTATGAATCCTTATCTCTCGCTTTGTGTGGTTTATTTAATCTCCTACAAAATTATTTCGATGATTTGTTAGTTATGGACAAGCCTATTTGTCAGGGAAATAGCACTAACTTAACTTTTTTTAAATTAAAATTTGGTGCATGTATATGTATAATATGTATAACTAAGCAAAATTTAGCTTACTGTTTATCTAAAGTAAATAACCATCTATATGTGTATAATATAACTAAGCAACATTTAGCATACTATTTATCTAAAGTAAATAACCAACTTCCTATATTAGATTTTGGGAAAGTATCTTATTACAACGTGTGGGTCATTTAGAAACAACCTCTCTGTTAATTAGATCAACTCGAGCGCTTTTCAACATAATGGAGAAAAAATCAACTCCAATTTATTGACAATTTTTCCGTCATTTTGGAAAAATGCTACAGTGTCATACCAAGCATCTCTCAATTATTGTTCATGTTTTTCCTTTTTTTCCAAATTTTCAGCACTTTTTTCTTTTTTTTCTCTTTCAACCTTTTCTTTCTTCCTTTTTTCATTCATTCATTCTTTTTTAGTTCTTTCATTCTTTATTTTGTTATTTAAACAATATTCCAATATTTTCATTATATGTTAATTTATGAAATTCAATAAAATTTGATGTTTGATAGTACGTAATTATATTGTTATTTAATATATTTAAATAATATGAAATAATGCAATATATCTCATATATTATTTCATTTAGTATTATCAAATAACAAATTATAGTTTAATTGAAATTTTATTATTTATTATTTATTAAGATAACAATATAACAACAATAATA
Source organism: Erythroxylum domingense (assembly GCA_025594535.1). Classification (NCBI taxonomy): domain Eukaryota; kingdom Viridiplantae; phylum Streptophyta; class Magnoliopsida; order Malpighiales; family Erythroxylaceae; genus Erythroxylum; species Erythroxylum domingense. Next base: position 6,912,835 of record JANQBM010000007.1, read on the forward strand.
TTGTGAGTAAAAATGTACATGAAAAAAAATTGGGTTAATTTTATAAAGTAATTTTAATAATAAAAAATGAAAGGTAAAAAAGAATATGTTGAGAATATTCTTTTTTTATATTGTAACATCTTTAAAAATGGAGGAAACTTTTCTCTATTTTGGATAAATGGATTGGAGATGTCTTTAGAGGTAAGACTACGTACTACTGGACTTTTCCAGACTTCGAGTCTTAGTGGAATTTCTACTAGGTATTAATAGTAATTACATATGGGTTAACTAAAATAAAAAGCTAATGAACTGTAACTAATTGAAGCAAAAAAGGTAAGGAGTCTATCTAGAATGCAAAATCGTCATATGCAATTATTTAGCAAACAGAAACACAGTAGTGTGGTTGGTGACTTATTTGTTATAGATCATATTAGCCAAGAAGTTGCTTACATGGAAACCATTTTTAAAATTTTCTTTTCTCAAGGAAAAAAATAAGAGAGAATTGAAATGGTTAATTGTGCAAAGACTTAGGAGAATTTGCAATCCAAATGTTAACATTTCATTAACAAGCTACCGTAGTAGCTATATGGTGCTTTAATAAACATTTATGTGACTTATAAGCAAACCATGCAATGGGTCTCATTCTCTTTAGACAACTCTTTCAAGATAAATATTGCATCTTAATCTAATACTTAGAGAGTATAATCTTTTTGGTTGTGTTATTGAGATTTGGAGACATCATATAAGCTTTTAAATATATTTACATTAAATGTAATATATAAACTGCAAAAAAATCATATTATAATAGCAAAGCAACAACAATTTAAATTTTATGTTTTTGATCTATTAAGAAAAAGAATAATTCAATTTATTCAAGGCTTTGATATTTTAATCACATCATGAAACAAAGACAAATCACCTACTACATTAAAATTCACAAAAAATAGCAAATCTTATATTTTCTAACCATGTTACTTGTACTTGGATTTTTATAATTTCAAATATATATCAAGTTTCATATCAAATGATGTAATATCCTGTTTCTTGAATTGTTGAGGGATTAAAGTGTTATATTAGTGAGCCTTATGAGTTGCATCATATAAAATGAATTTGGTTCATTTATGACATGATTTTATGATTTCAGTCATATGCATGATAATAACATATACACATGAATTGTGATTTAGACAAATTGCACTCAATTTATATATTTCGGGATATGAAAATAAAATGAATGTGACATGAATCTGCACTTCCAATATCTTGTACTTTGGTTTACCAATAACAAGAATTGATGGATTATAATTAGCAATTTGGAATTAATTGTTACAATTGAGAGATTGATGAATTAAAATATAAATTTAGTCTTAAAAAAATGTCAAGTGGCAAGACAAGTTGTTACATGGAAAATTAGGATGACTAAGCCTATAAAATAAATGACGTTTGGCATGGAAAATTAAGTAACAAATGGCTTAGAGGTTGAGTGACAAATGGCAGTACATTTAAGTGACAATTGGTAGCCAATAAAAGGACATGTGTACCATTTAAGGAAAAGACATATAGCTTGTTTCCTTATAGGACAAGTGTCCTTAGAGAAAAAGACACTTATCTTAACTCATCTAATGACACACGTATATGGCAGAGTCTTTCCTTAGATGTTTCTATTGTAATTCATTCTTCTTCCTCCCTCACATTACCAAAATACACACATAACCCTCACAACTTTGAAATTCTGCTTTACTTCTGTTCATAGTCACTTCAAGATCCATATAAGATTATACTTAAAGACAATTATAATCTGCTATCATCTCTTTGCCTTTGCTAAAATCATTCTACTCCTATCTTGTAATTGGATGATCTTGCATGCATGGAGGGTTAGGTTAGCTTGATCATTGAGGTGAAATTTGAGCTAAACAAGTAAAGTATTGTTCTTTGTGGCATGTTGTGATAGAACTTAATGATGACTGAATTAGAGATGGATTGATGGTGATATTGGAGTGAAATAAGTACTGGAAAATGATGCATGAATAATAGTTTCTATTTTGTTTTTGCATGCATGAAAGATAATAGTTTATGAGTTGCCAAATGAATGATTTTGAGTTAGAATTGGAGCTAAAATTGAAGAGGAATTGACATATAATTAAGGTATAATTGAGATATAATTAATGGACTATCATGAAGGTGTTTTGAATGTGGAATGAAGGTGTTAGAATATGGAAAAATTGAAGGAAAATGGATAGTGCACATTTGGTTCACTTATCCCATGATCGTGGACAATTGCATTAGCTCCTTCCCACAATCGTGGTAATGCTTTGAAATAAAAAACTTCTGTTTTGTGTAATTGTTGAATCACATAAGGTTATGTCACTTTATATTGGTGTATTTGGACTTGATTATGGCTTGAAATAAACCTAAATTGTGACTTAATCAATTGGTTAAGGGTTTGATAAGTTTAGGTTGTTAATTGATTTCATAACTTAAGGAATGGATTGTCTTGATATCAATGTATTGAAATCGGGAAATTATGAGCTGTTAAAGGAATTAAGATCTTCTTATGAAAGCAAATATGATTCCAAGGATATGAGTAATGTGTATTAGATATAAATGAATGAACATTTAGTAATTGTGAGTGAGAATTGGATAATTATATTAACTTATATGTTTGGTGAATAAATCAAGCTTACGTAAGGTATAATCCTAATTGGAAAATGGTAGTATACAAGCTATACAGTTTGAATGATATGAAAGCGTATATGTAACACCCCAACTCCCGCCGGACACGAACCCGATATCGACAGTGATACCCGGATCCGTGCCCCGCGAAGATGGCA
>JANQBM010000007.1:6921350-6956539 GCA_025594535.1 Erythroxylum domingense
GTTGTCCTACTTTCACTGATTGACCTCACTTGTACCCGTTTCTAGGTTTTAACCCGTTACATGAAAACGGGATGTTACACATTATAGATAGGGCATTCAAAAATTTGGGGCCGAGTACAACATGATGCCCTACACCTTTAGTAAGAAGTTAGGGTTAAGAGAGTTAGTACCCATAAAGATGTTGGTAAAGATGGCTGACATAATAATGCATCAATCGAAAGGGATTATTAAGGATATGCACGTCAAAGTTGATACATTTATCTTTTCCACAGACTTCTATATATTGGACATGGGATAAGATATGGAGACCCTTATGGTTCTTGGACATCCGTTCCTAGCCACTGCTCGTTCAATCATTGACGTTGATGGGAGTGAACTAACTCTGAGGGTAGGTAAAGAGCAAATAACCTTCCAAATGTCAAATAAAGACTAAAGTTTTCCTTTACCCCCAACAGATATCAAGGAACCCGAACTTCGAGGACAATGGGAAGATATTGAGAATCCTGGGAATGCATTCAGAAAGAAAAGATCGCATAGAAGAAGGCGAGGGAAGGAGAATTATAAGGAAGGTGGAAACCGTAGCATGGTAACTCAGGTACAAATTATGAGATTAGTAACTATGCTACCATTGCACCATTCATTCCAACCACCATAAGCCTAAAAAGAGCGTCAAGCTACCAACATTAAAAGAAGCACTGCATGGGAGCCAACCCATGGAATATTATTTCCTTTGACTGTTTTTGCTAGAACGTTTGAATTCTGTAGTATGATTATTTTGTTTTCGAATAAAATCAAGAAGGAATAAGATCTCGGGATAAAGTGGATAATTGATCAAGTAAGCAAACGAAAGGTGAAAGGGCCACAAAAGAATGAAGAAGTGAATTCGAAAAAATGTGAAAAGAGCAAAGGAAGAAAAAATGAAAAATTGGTGGAAGGCCACGATCGTGGCCCGCAACTAGACAGAAAAGGGGAACACATATTTTTAAAGAAAAATTTACCATTTTTACCCTCCAACCATATATATATTTATTTCTAACTTCACTTTTTCATTCACTTTCACTTTTACTTTATCTCTCTAGAATTGAAACATACAAAAGCTCTTACATCTCTCTATAAAAGTTTTAAACCTCTAAAATTTCTTCCAAACTCTACCTATTCACAAGAAATATGTCTGGGAGCAATCATCGGGACAAAATCAAGTTGCGGTATGAGAGAGAAGAAACAGAGCAACAAACTTCGAAGTGCCCTTCCCGATCTACACAGAGGAGGAAGGTATTCATTTCCAATCCCTAAATACTAGACAAATAGTAGTTCTCAAATATTTTGATTTTGAAACACTCGATAGGTTAGAATTGCGCAAGAGGGTAGAAAACTTAGCTGAAAGAATTTAGTGGGCTAGATTTATACATTTCTAATTTCCTATTTACCAAGAGCTCACTTTAAAAATTTTCACTTCCCTTTCCTATAACCGTAGGAACCCCAAGGAAATGTGGAGGTTGAGAGGAAGAGCTTATGAACTGAACATAGAAATCATCTGTGATATGTGTGGGTTCCTCGAATCCTCCATTATCAATCAACATGATAATTTTTATCCTTCTCGATATTGGAATGAGCTCACTAGGATGGAGAAATCTGAAGCCAAAAATGCCCACAACAACATAATACCCACGAATACTTGTTGTCGCACAAATTCATATGTCAGCTGATTTTTGATAAATCAGAAACCAACAAGTGTTCCATAAAGGAACTTTTTGTGTTATGGTGCATAGACTACAAAATTTCAGTGTACACATCAACATATATGCTAAATGTTATTATTGCGACTTTGCGTAAAAGGAGCAATATAGGATATCTAGTGTCTGACATTGCTGAATATTATGGTATGGACCATAGTGAGTTAATTGTTCACCTCCTTGATTTCCTATAGCCATCACCATTTATGACAGACTGAAATCCTTAAGTCCCACAACATGGAACTTAGTGATATCAGCCAAAAGACATTTTAAGATTAGGGTTAGTCAGGTCAGCTCGACTTTAGCACCACCTTAGTAGGCAAAAGAGGACTCAACCAGTGAAGAGTCCAAGAAAGAGGAAGAGACAGAAGAACTAAGATGGAAGAAAGGTCTAGACACAATCTTTGCAAACAACGCGGTGATTACAGATCAACTAGCAGAGAACTCCAGAATGAGAAGGGAGATGGTCTGCACTCAATGATGCTAGAGTCAGGATATACGTCGTATCCATCGATATTTTGAGGCTTAGGGCGTTCAATTACCGCCTCCGATACCATCCCTGCCTCCATCTCCATGAGATGTTATCTAACTCATTTTTTCTTTTTCAAATTAGATTTCATTTTTATCTTTATTTTTATTTTCATTTATTTTCTATTTACTTTAATTTATGTTTCTTCTTTTTTTTATGTGCTTGTTGTTCCCTTCTCACATTGAGGAAAATGTGTTGTTCAAGTGTGGGGAGGGTTATGTGTTTTGTTTTGTATGCGATTTTGAATATGGTATAATAGTTGTTAGGTTACATTTTGTGAATTGTTTGAATATGTCAATGACGTAGATGGATTGAAATTAATTTAATTTTGAGCATAGTCTAGTAGGTTATGTAGAATCATTAGCTCGCAAAATTAGTAAATTGGGATCTTTGGATAAACATACAACTTAATTAGGATTTAGTGTAAGTTTAGCACCCTCTAAATTTCCACATTCATTCATAATTTGAGGCCTTTCAACTTAAGTAGTTTTACTAGTATTTTTTATGGAAACAAGTAGCTAAAACAACAAGGTAGGCAATAATTAAAAAAAATTGTTTGTTAAATAAATAATTATTCCGCTGACCTTTGGGTTATGAATAGAGCTAGTAATTAGTTGAAAACGTGATATAGTTGAGCAACCGGATTGACACGCATCACAAATGTGTGCCTCCGCTTCAAAAAGCTATAATGATGTTTCAACCAAGTTGTTTAATAAAAATGACTTAGTCAAGTAATCGGATCAACATTCATCACCAATGTTTGCCTCCGAATAAAACACTAGGCCCTTGTTTAAATAAAAAAAAGTGTGTTCTTAATAAAAACCTACCGGACTTGTAATAAGCTTAACTTTTCATGAAAATATACTTAGGAACAGTTACAGAGTATGAATGACCAAAGAATTATTAATGTGTATGTGCAATTGAAAAAGAATAAATAAATTAACACTTGGATCTGAGTTAAGTTATGTAATTAGTTCAAGGCCCCTAGACATAGATTTTGCTTATTAATGATTTGATATAACTTGAGTGATTGTGTTTAAGATTAAATGTATTTTATGAAGTTGAATTCATTGTCTCATTACTACATTGTTTGTTTTGTGTTTGTTATATGTTTGATGTTTTGTTTGCTTGAGGACAAGAAAATGTTTAAGTGTGGAGATGTTGATAAGTGTGATTTTCATCATGTTTTAGGGTTTAATTTGTTAGGTATTAAGTGTTAATTTGAGTGTTTAGCATGTGTTTAGGTTAGAATTGTGTTAGTTTGTGTATTTAAGTGTTTTTATGGGTTAGTATAAGTCTTTGAGCTTAAATATTATGTTTTTGTGGTACCTTGATGTGTTTGTTAGTGCTTCAAGGTCAACATCGAAGAACGGAGAAATTTTGGAGACTTTTGGACTAAAACCACGACCTAAGGGACACGATTATGGCAGAAGACTCTGCCACAGCCCACGATCGTGGCCTGTGTTGGGCAGATGCGTAAACAAAAGAAAAAGTCAAATTTTGAGGGATTTTTCGGGCCGTTTCGATCAAGGAACAACCAAGGACTGCCAAGGTATTTAAAGAACATAAAAAACATAAGAGAGGGCTTTTGCATTAGCCACCATCCCAAAACCCTAAAGAGCTTTATCGAGAGATTGAGAAAGAGACAAACGAAGAGAGACACGGAGAAGAAGCCTACGTGAAGTACTTCCTAGAACAGGAGGTTCTTGTCTTTGCTGCCTCTGTCATTCGTTACACTCTTATTTTTCAGTTTTAATTTCAATTTTATTAATGTATAGAATTGGGATAGTTGTTGAGAATATGATTGTTGAATGTTGAGATTTGTCTAAACTCACCTTCGGAAATTTTTTCTTTGATATCAATGAAATTTGATTTTCGTGTTTTTATTGGATTATTTGTGATTTAATTTCTACACTTCATAATTCAGTAACAAACGGAGAGGGTGAACCAAGTGAAAATTATTCAATTGGGCTAATGAGAGTTAAGAAATTTAGTAGACCAAGAATTAAATCAAACTGGTAAATTTGTGTAACGAGAGATCTTGCATAGGTTTCCGGTAGTTTATTGGACAACTTAAGATCTAATTTAGGTTTGGGATAAATTGTGAATCGAGAGGTTGCAATTTCTCATAATCTGATTAAGGCTAATGATTATAACTCGAGAGAGAGTAATCAACCCTAGGACTGTCTAGAACCAGCAATCTAATAAATTTAAAATCAGTTAGGTTTTCATTAAAGATTAAAATCTCCTTTCTCTCAATTAGTGGTTTTTTAGGTTATTTTATGATTGGGTGTTGCAATTGCTATCTTGTTTATATTTCCGAATTTGATTATTGGAATTAATTGCGTGATTGAATAATTTCTTATTTTAGTTTTGGTCGTTGAGTTATTGGTTGTGTTCAGCCTTAGATTTCAGGATTAGATTAAACCTCTTTGTGGGATCGACACCTTAGATACTACGTTAACGACCTGTGCGCTTACAGAATATCGAGGTTTAAAAATATTAAAACTTTGTCATATCGGAACTGCGATCATGCTCCTCTAATGTTCCAGAAAAACATTGTCATCATTGTCATTTAGATGAGTTAACTGGGTGGGAGCTAATGATCTTGTTAAAATGGTCCTGGGCATGTTGAAATAATTTTTTAAGGTCTTCTCTTTTTAGATTCTTTGATTGATTTTGCTTATGTATCATACGTTGACATCTTGTCGTCATATTCACTACTAAATTGTTTGAAACTTTGAATCATCTCATACTTTGGGAGTTTCAGAAGTACATATTGGTCAATATTAGAAACATTTCTTTGTAATACATTAGGCTTTAGTCACTGATCACAAGATAAAATAGGATATTCATGTGCTAAATGCAGTCATTGAAGCCAATCTATACCTTGAAGTTCTGAAAATAACTAACTCTGTTTCATCTTCTTGATGGTTTTGTTTGATAATCAAAGGATCATGAATCACTTCAGTTGTTGATTTTTGTTTGTGAATTAAATAATCTCCGGTTATCAAGCCTTTAGGCTATTGGTTTACAATGAAGGAGAATTTCTCTTGTAATAGTCCAAAATTATGTTTACCAATGTCCACTTCCAAAGTAGGAGCCTCAGCAATAGACGTGTCGATTTCTTTTTCAAATTGCATCCACACTTTTTTTAGTTGATAAACCTTCTTGAAAATCACTGACTTTACTGGTTTTGAGATAGCTTTTAATTCTGGATGTTTGACTTGACAAATATCCTCGGAGTGCCAACATGCCAACAATGTAGACCTTCATCTGGTTCTATTTTTTTCCAGAAACCTATCTATTCTTCCATCTATATCCATAAATGCATAGGGATTGGCTTCATCAAATCGAACTCTACTTGTAGCCTAGCCATGTTGGGTCTTTTAAAATTAGTTGTAGCTGAATCTAATCGATGGGGCTGGCTAAAAGTTTTTGCGATATTGAACAAAGCTTCTTTGTTCATAAATTGAATTGGCAATTTAGGCAAAGTAAATCAAATTGGAACCGCCAATGATTTACGATCAACATGAAAAATAAGAGTTCATTTAAAAACTCGCATTGGTTTGCCATCAATGTACCAAATTTCACATGAATATACAAGATGAAAATATGATTCAATATCCATCTTCAAAATAATTTGGCGAGAGTAGAGTAATCTGATTGTGGTTTTGATATCCTAAGACATAAAAAATTTTCAAACTATATCCAATTCGGGACTACCTGGGAAAATTTTCCAACAAGTGCAAAACAGAATGGGAGGGACATCTTATCTATGATTGCTTTTGGAAGTATAATTGATGGCTCACCACGGTGTTTGGTGGTTGTTGGCTACTGCAAAAAAGAGTTGTTTGCTGTGGACATGGTAGCTGGAGGTGTCATGAGTACTTGAAAGAAAGAAGGACAATTTGGAGGTGCTAGTGGATGGGCATCGTCAGCAAGATTGTCGACCATGACCAAGCAAAGAAACTAGAAGTGGCACAGTTAGCGTTTCAAGGGAAATCATTTTTCTATCGTCCTCCTTAACTAGTGAATGTGATAAGCTAATTCATGTATAGTCTAAAAAATTTTCATTTACATATGGTCCATAAAGTATTGTAGAATCTGAAAGGGATACCAAAAACATGTATTATGTTTAACAGACGTGAATGTCTAGTAGTTAAGATATATATGAATGTTGATTATGTAACATCAGTTATTGACAGGAGATCAACTTCAGTATATTACACCTTTCTTAGTAGGAATCTTGTGAGATGGAAAAGTAAGAAGTAAAATAAGGTAACACAATCTAGTATAGAGGCATAAGTTCAACCAATGACTCAATATGTGTGAAAACTATTTAAGTTGAAAATTATCTTAAAAGATTTAAAGATTATATGGAATGACCCAATAAGACCAATGAACTTATAAATATATGATTGGTATAGCTTATAACCTAGTATAATATGATCAAATGATTCACATCGAAGTTGACAAATAATTCATAAAAGAAAACTAGAAAGTGTTTTGATTCATATACTTCATATGGCTACAAAAGCTAACATACTTACCAAAGGGTTAAGTAGTTCAAATTTTTAAGAATATTATATCCAACTTATAATTGGAGAATAATTATTTACCCACGCATAGAAGAGTATGAAAAATATGATTTGTAACTAAATTCTTGTAATCCTAAAATAAGGTTGTTTATATTCTAAAGATATTTTATATCCTTATAACTAGCTTGATAATCATTTTTATTATTAAGACAATTTGTATATAGTTAACTTTCTTGAACATTTACAAATAATTTAATACAAAGAGAGATAATCGTCACGAACAAAATGCTCGATATATCCAATGACACATAATGTACATATTAATTTAGTTGAATGGTTTTGGAAGTTTGAGGTACCTTTTTACCAAAAGGTGACTGCACACCTCTTTTAGGAATTAGGAAGTGCGATTGACAAGTGTTAGATGATGTGGCATAGTCTAATTCTCTGCACACGAAAAGTCTAAATCCACTGACATCATATATATGCATGTGCCCATTTCCCGTTCTGTTTTTTATCTTGTACAAATGTCCATATCAAAAGTAGAAAAAGCCACGGTTGGTTACTAGACTAAAGAAAATCAGTTTAATTCAAGCAAAATCTAAAACTATCACTAGCGGTCTAGCCTATGTGTGTGGATCAACAAAGGTGGCTTACATATTACTGGTCTCACTTCGTACTTAGCTGCCATTTTGTGGGAAATAAAATAGAGGTGTCCATGCTTTTTGACTAAAAAAATAGCAGTGACCTAATCATACTTTTCTTATGAGAAAGCACAAAGTCGATATGGTGATGGTTGGAAGCGGCCATTTCATGACAAGGTATGTGTATGGCTTGAATTGATCTATTCTCTTGGGTATTAAATTTTCTTTGGTGGACTGTGACCCAACATGGTCCCTCCAAATCTTGCTTTTGATCATTTCATTCTCAAGTCTTAGCCATTTCTTCTACAATGTAATGAGGTGACTGACTAGTGGGAATTTCACGATTGGATATCTACTTGTAGGATGAAAAACTCACATGGGTCTTTGAGATTGATACGAAGTATGCAATCTTGGTGGGATCTTCAAACTTGCATTCCCCTTTTTGGGTACTTGCAAAATGAATTTCTACGTCTTTTCCTAGCATAAACATCTTCTTTTGCATCCATTGGAAGTTAAATACTCATCTTTTTATTCTTAACTATACCTATATTTCACTAGTGAGTTAGTACAGTATGTGAATTTGGAAATCTATCAAATTAAAGCAACAACTTATAATAATATTATGTCATCGAAGTCAGTCGAATGTTGTGGCCTTAATCAAATAAACTAGACAGCTCTCTTCAACTTTATAAAGGCAAGCAAATCATAGGTTGATTACGAGGAGATATTTTATCCACATCCCTGTACTATAGATTAAAGCAAGCCATTAGATTCGATCCACATTTGTGGATTTGTTTAGTGAATTTGTGAAAACAATTTCCTCCACAAAAGAAATAAGTATGACACGCACTCAAAGCTGAGTGATCGTTAATATCAAAAACGGTTTGCAGCCTCCTCCAAATTATAATGGATAAGAGGTCTCTCCATGTCAAACCACTGGGTGGTGGTGCGGTGGCTACCAAAGCCAAGGAGTCAACTTTCAAATCACCAACAACCCACTTGACAACCACCCCAATGATTGTTAATCGTATGGGATTTGCAGTTTGCTTTCCACACAAAAAGTGAGCCTGTGGAGTCCCTTCTGTTTGTCATTATGGCCTTGGATTTTTTGCCTTTAGTACATTTAACAATCTTGTGAAACGGGAGACTGATTGTGGTAGGACGATCAATAAACTACAGTTTATTCTTCACAGGCGTGCTGCAAGTATGCAACTGATTTTTTTTTTTTCTTCCCTTCTGCGGACTTAAATTCTAGACCTCTGAACCTGAATCCAAAGAACCAAAAGCTCTAGTTGTTTAGCTTCAAAGGGACTGTTAAAATGTAATCCATTTTTGCACCGAAATGATCATTGCTAAATCCCTACTTCACTTCAGGATTGAAGAGTTTGGTGTTGAACCAAAAACAAAAAAAACAAGATAAAGGCTGTATCAGTAACTTGCAAATTGTCAATCCAAGGATGAGGATAAAACACAAGCTGAAGCCACTAAAATATAAGTCGTTCTTTTGCAAGCATGAGAACATACATTTAATGACCTTAAAATGGAAATTACATTTCTTACAAATGGGTGGTTTTAGTATACATTAATGAAATAAATGAAGAAACAATGGTGTATCATCTCCTTGGTATTCGGGTGGTGCCCAATAAAACAATTAACTTCAGGTGTATTCTTAAGGCCTAAATAGATCTAACTGATCATAGTACAAAACTGGACTGGCTGCAGGTGAGAGTCGCAAAGAATATCTCAAGAAATCACAAGGAAGAAGGTGGCTCATTTGTCTTGACTCTTGTCGTAGCCAAAGGCTAAATCAAATATCTGACTGTAATCATCAACAAAGTGGACTTCAAGGCCTTCTTTGACATTTGGTGCAAGCTCATCATAATCCCTCTTGTTAGCTGAGGGAAATATGATAGTCTTCACCTCGCTCCTCCTTGCTGCTATTGTTTTCTCCTTCACCTGTGTTTAACAAAGACAAGAATTTGTAAGTTTTTGAAATGCAAATCTAAAGAAATGACCAAGGGCATTACAACTAAGATGAGAGAGTGAGTTTTAAGATATTCTAATTACGAAGCTTTCTAAGTGATATATATATATATATATGGCCAGCAATGCAAGTCGCTTCACACAAACAATAAGTTTAGCAAAAGAAGGAAGATGAAATCCTTCTCCAGTTTTGCAAATGGTAAGAGACACGAAATATCACACATAAGCACTGAGTCAGATGCTGCTAAATAAATGGTTTAGTTACTAATGAGGAGAACAATAGAGGTTGAACAAATAGTTTTACGTACCCCGCCAATGGGGAGGATTTTCCCAGTTAGTGTAACTTCCCCAGTCATTGCTAGATCTTTCTGCACAGGCTTCCTCATGGCTAATGAGAGCAGGGAAGTAATCATAGTGCAACCAGCACTGGGCCCATCCTTTGGAGTAGCCCCTGCAGGAACATGGAGATGTAACCTGGAATTGGCAAAGAAGGGGTTCTCAGGATCCTTTTCAAGCAATATCGCTCTGGCAACAGTGTGAGCTATTTGGGCACTTTCTTTCATAACTTCTCCAAGTTGACCTGTAAGATGTAGCGAACCTTTACCCTCTTCTTGCTCGATATGAGTGGTCTCTATATACAAGGTGGAACCCCCCATTGCAGTCCAAGCAAGACCCATCACAACTCCCACAGGAGTCTGTTCATAAATGCGCTCTGCATGGAAAACTGGTTTCCCAACAAAATCAGCTAGGTTTGGTGTGTCAACCAAAACCTTTTCAACTGCATTAGTTGCTTCACTCCCCTCAATCTCCTCAGGTTCCTTTGCACCCTGTAAAAATTTTAAATATTTTTATCAAACATGTGAAAATGTTAAATCATATATTTCACACTTTGAAGATTGCTAATCCAACAACAGTAAAAATTGTTTAAATTGGTTTCACAAAGTTCCCAAAGATGCAATCATGCAATCACTTCGTCTTTGTTCCAAAAACATTATACTTAATTTTAACTAAAGACCATGTCAAATTCCTCAAAGCATCCATGTTTTCAGACAATCATTCAAAAAATTATAGAAAAAGGGCAGAGAATATTCTACCTTGATGAAAGAAACTCCAAAAAACAGTTACAAAAATATTTTAACATACCTTAGAATCACCAGGTTCATCTATTGGTCGCTGGCTTTGATCAGACGGGTGATCCATCTGTTTACCCTCAGCTTCTACAGAGGTTTCCTCAATTTTGTCACTGCTACTGTCCTCCACTGATGCTCCGGAGATTACAACTACTTTTTCTTCATTCTGCTTGTCAACATGATCTGCTGAAGCTGAAGATTCACTTATCACTCCTTGTCGAACAAGTTTCAATGCTATCTGTGCAATCATACAAATTAAGAATCAATCCACCGCAAATGTCCTATTTTATGCATGTTTATACTTATGAAACTTTTATTTTCTTGTATACAAAATCTATGCAAAATGCACAATCCTTGAACCAATGGAATATCTCCCTACCTATACCCTGATAAATCAACTCGATGCACAGCACACAAATGTTTAGAAAAGAAAAGAACCTTGCGATAAATTTTTTCTATTTGCTTTTGAAGGTTCCTAACTCCTGCTTCTCGACAGTAATTCTCTACGAGTTCAAGAAGAGCAGCTTCAGTCACTTCAACCTGGAATAGATTACATTGTCAACGTTCTATCACGGAGAGATATATCCATCACTATTACAAGCAACAAGTAGGTGCTATTTGCAGTTACAGAACAAACATCCATAAAAGATCATGTCACAGACTACAGGACTGTTTCTCACTATTTATATTAATTGTTATTCCTCACACTTGTGACCAAGATGGTGGAATAAAATAGGTAGGTAGGAGACAGAGTGCTACAAAGAAGTGACAGACCTGTTCAGGCTTAATTCCACATGCTTCACGTGTAGACTTCTCCAGATAATCTCTTGCAATGTGCAATTTCTCGTCAGTGATATAACCAGCAATAGCAACTACCTCCATTCTGTCTAATAGGGGCCCGGGTATCATGTCCACGACATTTGCTGTGCAAACAAACAGAACCTGCAATAAAATGTCCAAAGGATGAATCTTCAAGTCATAGAATAAAAGGAAAATATAAAACAAAACCATGTAACCAAAGACATAATAATTAGCATGCCTGGAAGTCAACATCTTAGCAAACCTTTGATAGGTCAATTGGAACATCGAGATAGTGGTCCAGAAAATTTGCATTTTGCTCTGGATCAAGAAGCTCCAACAAAGCACTTGCAGGATCACCAGAATGTCCTCTTCCCAGCTGACATTATGTGCAGCATAATTATAAAAAAGAAAATCATTGCTAGAATAACAGGCATACAAATTTGTTGCATGAGGGAGAGAGAAATAACATTAGCAAAACCATCCTAAATCAATGAAGATTTAGAAGCAAGAATTATAAATAAATAAAACATTCAGAACTGCAACAGAATTTTTCTTTTTCTTTCTTCGTACCCTAAGTTGAAAGAAAATAGTTGGGAAAGAAAATACTTTTAGAATAAGAAACTAAAAGTTCCAATATGTACCTTATCAATCTCATCGATCAGAACAAGAGGATTAGCGGTTCCCACATTTTTGAGGCATTGGACCATCTTTCCTGGCATTGCGCCAACATACGTTCTACGATGCCCCTACAAGTGACTTGACTCCGTGAGCAATGCACGTATATTGTTTCATATGATTACTTAATTCATTTCTTACAAAAAATGCTTTAATACCTTAATTTCAGCAACATCTGATAATCCTCCTACAGAAAACCGAAAAAACTTCCGATTCAAAGCACGTGCAATTGAACGACCAATGCTAGTTTTGCCAACTCCAGGCGGGCCCGAAAGACAAATGATTTTACCTGTAATACATTAATGGAAATGAGAACTTTTTTTGCGATGGGCCAACAATGATGTATACAAGTAGATAGATGCAAAGAGAAAATGCAATCATCATTAACATCTTCAAGACATCCAACAAACCTTGTGATATTCCTCTGAGTTTTCCAACAGCAATAAATTCCAATATCCGCTCCTTAACGTCGGTCAATCCATAATGGTCTTCATCTAGAATGTTTTTAGCTTGAAAGACGTCAAAATTTTCATCACTGCAGAAAATTAAAGAAAAAAATTAAATGAGAAAGTTACACGAGCAGTAATCTGGTTATCTCAAGAACTGACATAGTACAAACTATTATGAGATGATTTTCCATTATCATAGCAGCTTTATCAAATGGATACTGCTAAGATATGCAATAGACCAGATGTAGGACAAGTCCTACTACTGGAAATTCAAGGATGGGAAACTTCAGGGGAAGGAATAGAGAACTGATGGGGAAAACAAGGAATAACGAAGAGACACAATAACAGAACAGGGTGAACGCAACCTAATAGAAGGATAACAAGAGAAGACACATACCTGTAATCTCCCCAAGGCAAAGCAGTCAACCAATCCAAATAGTTACGAGTTACATTAAATTCACTTGAACTAGCCTCTAAAAGCTGCAATTTTGTGAGCTCTTCTTCCATAACTTGCAAAACTTGAGATGGGATTTTCTCCTTCCTTGGCTCAATCCTTTCCCTAAACTTTGCTGAGCAAGGGGATATAAAATATTGATAGTACACACAACAAAGTCAGACTTGTAATGTTTCCTTTAGTGAAAGTGAAGGCAGGAGCACAAGAGAAATTAGACATGATAAAGCAGCAATTTAAATCAGCTAGATTAAGCAAATTAAATAGGCAACAAGCATTCTAACCCTCCAGTCTAAGTCCTTGGTACATTTATACAATTCAATTGCCAAGTCCTCTTTCCTCGAGAAACCATCTCATACTTGGTGCTTTCAATCACACAGTACGACTACTAATGCCTTTGAGGTGGTTAGTCAATAAAACTATAGTTATAAGTTAAGAGTTACATTCACTGACCCCCTCTGTGATTTAACATATTATCAATCTATCCCCTGACTTTTAAAAACTATTAATCTCTCTATATTTTTGGTTTTATAACACCTGTTCTCCTTGCAGTCAACTTCTGTTTAAAACCTAATTGAAAACTCCAAAACTTTATGATATATGGCACTACATGACATTGTTTTGAAATTCGCAGTTAAAGGTTTTTAACGGAAGTTGACGACAAGCAGGATGAGCGTTATAAAACCAAAACTATAGGGGGTTATTGATATTGTTAAAAAATTAGGGAGTACACTGATAATATACCAAACCAAAAGGGGTTCAATGAATTTAACCTTATAAGTTATTTTCATTAGTAAATACAAAGTTCCAAACATTAATTCAAACTCCATTAAAGGGAAACCAAAATCACTGTTATAACATATTATTTTCATTTACATGTAACTAATAATTCAAAACTGTGGATAATTGGTTATTAACTTCAATTTTTGGTTGAATCTAACTCTCTAAAGCGTAGATTACACTTTTTTAGGTATGGAATTTATATTATTTATCAAAAGGTCACCTCACTCAAGAATTGCTGAGCATCAAAACTGTTTTATATGCCAATATAGTTAATGTATTTCTTGGAAATTTAGTATGCTAAAACTTCATCATTTCTAGCAATCTTCCACAAACAACTCCGTGTTACCAAAACAAACATGTCTTGTAGTCAATAAGATCCAATTAGCAATAGTCTGAGTCAAAGACAAGCTAATCAAAGCAGAGTCTAACCAGAAAGAGCCGTCTTGTCATCTGTCTCCAGCCCTAGTTCCTGAACAGGTGATATTTAACCTTAAGTCATTAAAAATGCAAACTTTGGCACTCACATGAAATCTTCATCAACTTGGACTATTTAGATTCTAATTTCATTTGTGATTTAGATTTCAATGGGAATGGAAACCTAAACATAAAATGATACAATTGAAAACAGGGTCCAATTACCTTCTTTATAGCCTTCAACTGCTCATTTAATAAGTAGCGGCGTTGCTCTCCACTTATCTTTTCTTCAATTGCTTTTGCAATTGATTCCTAATTATATAAATAAATAAACAATGAAATTCAATACATTGACAATGCTCATTTTTCTAATAGAAGTAACAAGGATACCTGAATCTTGGTAATTTCCATTTCTTTTTTCACCAACTCTAGTGTGAGCTTCAAACGTTTATACACCTATCTCATCAATGTACAATATCAAACAAGATACTGTAAAAGCTTATTTTTAACAACCCAAAGGATCATAAGAAGAACAGCTTAAAGCATGCATCACATAAGAATGTTGCTACAACTTACATCTAGCTCTTCAAGAACTTTTTGACATTGCAATTTGTTTGCACCAGATATTGCTGCCCCAAAATCTGCTAACCTTGGAAAATTAAAGTCGCCTATATGCTGCACACGTTAAGGAATAGATTCCCTAACAATCAGTCATATAGAGGCCATTGATTTCTATTGAAATATGAAACAAAAATAAAGAAGACCAACATAAACACACATTTACATAGTTCAGATATAAAGACCTACTAATGCAAAAGAGCTTAAAGTATATAGAAGAAATAAAAGAGAAAAAATTAGTCAACCGCAAACCTTAATTTAGTGAGATGAGGGTTGGAAATTAAGTCGATAACAAAAAATAAGGGCTGAAATTTCGATTATGTTAGGATTCCTTATTAGATAGGAAGTAGTAGTTTTACATACATTATCCTAATTGTTTATAACTTATAGAATTTTTATTTAAATAGGATTTAAATTTGTTAGGAACTCTTTCCTGCAAGAATAAGAGTGTTAAGAATTCTATATATCTGTGTAGTCAGCCTTTCAAAAGAATAAACAATCTGAAATTTTTCTACAAACTTAAGTTTTCGACTAAGAGCTGTAGTTCTTTCTTCTAAGAGTGATCTTAGACCCTAGGAGTGATTCTCAATTTCCTACTATCCATAATCCATTGTTTGTGTTCCTTACTAAATTCCAGCAAACCAAACCTAGCTTCCAACATATTAAACCCTAAAATCGTAAGCTTAAATTTACAATAATCAAATCTTTAATTCCACCAATACAAAATCTAAAATTTCAACATTCCTAGCCAAAATCCAATCTTTAAATTTGATATTCCAGCAGCCTAATATCAATCATATTTCTTAATTTTGTGATTTTTAGCTAGTAATTAATATTTCTTCTATTTGGCCTACATCAATTTGCTATCAAAGCTTTGGTTCATGATGGTAACAAGTAGCAGAAGAGCATATAGAGGGATATTTAGGGATCAAGAGAGAGGAAATACTTCTAAGAGTTATAGAAAGATTGGACCTTAATGACCCTCGATCACAAGGTGCTCCAAAATTGGTCTAAAAAACAATATCAGACAACAAACTACACTTGATGGTGAGGGTGGAGAAAGTGAAATTCAAGACGAAGAGGCTGACACTGATCAATAGCGAATAGGGTTATGAAATTGACGCCTACCGATTGATCCAAGACAAAGAAACCAATAAACAATACATGGAGAGCGCATGCGAGCCTTTAGAGGTCACGATAGAGTTGAAACACACAAAGAACTCAATGACATTATTAAGAAAGTTCATGTTGAAGCCGTTGATTTGCAGAAAAGATGGATCCACACCTATTCCTAGACTGGAAAGCAACAATAAAAGATTTCTTTGACTGGTACCATATGTCAAAAGATCAAAAAGTTCAATTCACAAAGACGAAGCTAGTTGGACACGTTAAAATCTGGAGGAGATCAATAGAAGATAAACTTTGAAAAATAGGCCAGCTAAATTATCAAAAAAATAATTACCATTTCATTATCAAGAAGATCTCCAACATCAACTCACAACTCTTAGACAAGGGATTATGTTCATAACTAAGTAAACGAAAAAATTTGATGAACTTTCTATTCGATATGAATGGATGGAGTCGGAACGACAATTTATATCCCGCTACAAAAATGGCTTAAGGGCATAAATTTGCAAGGAGTTGATAAAGCAAAAACTTTATAGCCTTGAAGATGCACATCACTTGACTTTAAGAGCGGAACTATACTTAGGACAACAAGTAACTAAAAAGTTTTAAAGTCAAGCTGGGGAGTTCGACATGAAGAGAACTACCACAGTGCAAAACTTTAGACCAGCATCTAATGCATCAAAATCTACACCACAAAACAACTGCAAAACTTCTCAAGGAGTTGAACTTAAAGGAAAAGTCATAGTTGAGACTAGGAAGAAAGGAGGCAGTAGTGAAAAGAAGGGTTGACGATGCACATGGATAGGCCACTTTGCTTATGAATGATATGGTGGGAGAAGAAGAAGAGTATGACTTAGTAAAGGCTTGCATATGATGGGAGAAGAAGAAGAGGAAGAATTTGATGAGTACATGTGTGAGCATAAAGCTGGAGAGGAGTTGGAAGGAGACTCTAGTGATGAAGTAGCTAATCCTACAAATCTTAATGTAGTGAGATGCATATTTACAACTGCTAAAGCAGAATAACAAGAAGAATGGCTTTATAATGTTATTTTCTTTGCTAAAGTTAGATGTAGAGATAAAGTATGCAAGCTTATCATTGATGGAGGAAGTAGTATGAATGTGATATCTAAGAATATGGTGAAGCAATTAAATTTACTCACGGAAAAACATCCAAATTCCTACAAAGTTGCTTAGGTAGATGATAATACTATACCAATTGCTCGAAAGTGCTTGGTGTATTTCAAATTAGGAATATAAGAGGACTCTATTTCGTGTGATGTCATTCCTATGAAAGTATCTCACATTTTACTAAGGTGACCATGGCTTTATGATCGTGATGTGCAACACTTTGAAAAAGCTAACACCTATCAATTTATATTTCATGGGATGAAGATAATTTTAAAGCCTAGAAGGTAGACATGGTAGAAAAACAAAGAGGAAGTAGTAACAACAATACCCAGTATGAATCCTAGAAGGAAGTAACAAGACAGCTATAAATGCTGAGAAAAAGCCGCTTAATATCCTTAAAGGAGAGAAAATCTGAAGCTATTAGCAAGGAAAAGGGGATTGTATTTGTAATGGTAGAGAGGGAAGTAATAGAAACATCACCTGAAACACCCTTTACCTTACCAAAAGAAGTGGGATAATTGTTGGCTGATTTTTCAGACTAGAAGTGAAGAGAAGCAACGATATTTGACCTATAATAAGGAATTTTATGCAATAGTACGGTCTTTTTACAACTGGCGTCATTATCTCTCATACTAGGAGTTTATTATATATTCGGATCATGAATCTCCTAACACTTTTAAGTCCTAGAAGAACTTGAACAAAAGGCACACCATATGGAGTGAATTTTTTGAGCAATTTAATTTTGTTATTAAACATCAGACAAGAGTTGAGAATAAGGCAGTAGATGCATTGAGTAGGAAGAATAATTTGCTTAACACTTTAGTAGTAAAGTTGTGGGGTTTGACAAAATAAAGAGAGAATATGCTTTAGATCAAGATTTTGGAATAATTCATTCAAAAATTGCAGCTGGACAAAGAGACTAATACCTTCTTTTGGTGATCCACAATGACCATCTTTTCAAAGGTAATTGACTTTCCCTACCTAATACTTATAGGGACTATGTGATTTGGGAATTACATGGAAGAGAAGCAGTATGACACTTTGGAAGAGATAAAATTATCACAATGGTTGGGGATTGCTTTTATTAGCCCTCTTTAAAATTAGATGTGTCTATGGTCATACGACAATGTCAAACATGTCAATTAGTTAAAGGAAGGAAACAAAATTCTGGATTATACATGATGTTAGGAAAGATCTATATTAGACATTAGGAAATATCTAAATTAGGAAAAGTATGATCTGCTCTTTATTGTGTGATTTCCTTTTTATTCCTAAGATCTTTTCCTTATGTAATTAGTTCTATATAAAGGCTACAAGGGTCTCGAGTTATTATCAAGCCCTCAGTTAACTATTCTATGATTTTTCACATAGTATCATAGTAGAGTTAATTTCCAAACCTAAAAATCTTCTTTACTGTAAAACCCTAACATCTTCTAACCTATCCAAAACACTTATCTCCACTAAACAAAACCAAAAAACAAAAATACAAAAGCAACTAGGAGGTGCCGGCGACCACCACAATACCGACAGTGTAGCCAAAAAATTACCAACAACAGCATGATGGGTCTATTCGCCTCTTTGTCCTAAATGGAGTTCTGGTCTTGTTTTATGTCAAAACTTACCAGAACATGGGTATTTTGATAGTAGTAAAGTCTTTTATATGTTTCAGAACATCGTCAACAGTGTTACTAGTGTCTATTCAGCCAAGAAATCTGTCAACTATACCTTGGAGATGTCAAATTCTAGTAGTAAATCATTGACAAACGTTCCAACAATGGGTTCCTCAACTTTACAAATCACCAAACAATGTTTGAACAGTAATAATTAATTTTTTTGGTCTAAGAATGTAGAATTGTTTTTAAGAGTTCAGAGAAAGTTGTACCATCTTACATCTGATCCCCCAACTAATCAAAAAAAACAAAAAAATTGGCAAGCTGATGATGCACAATTACTACATATTCTTTTTAATTCTATGGAGCTTGAAATCTTGTCCTATTCTCTCATGTTAGCACTTGTGAGCAAGCTTGAAACTAGGCTAAGCTTCTTTACTCCAATAATATGCTTCGCATGTATGATATTTCTATCGAGTTATTTCAATCCAAATAGTAGGAAAGTTTGATTGAATACTTTGGAAAAGTGAAACGTGCATTTGAGGAGTTGAATTCTCTACTACGGATCACATCTGATATTACGGAGATGCAAATTCAAAGAGAGAACTTGGTGACTATCATATTTTTGGCTGGATTGAAATCCGCGTTTGAGCCTGTGCGAGCACAAATCTTCGAAGGAGTAGACTTTCCATCCTTAGTTGAAGTATATTCTAGGCTCTCTTGCTCTATGACTAAGGCAAATCCACAAAAGCATAACTCTGACAGGTCAGCACTTGCAACACAATCTGGCTCAAAAGTCAAAGGAAGTCATGGAGGAAGTTGAGGAGGACGTGATGGCAGAGGAGGTCGTGGCAGAGGCCCACAACTCCATTGCACACATTGTGATAGAGGAGGACATGATGAAAAGTCTTATTGGGATAAATATCCCCATTTGCGAGCTGCTTATATTGCATCTCTTAAAGAACATTCTTCAACTACAACTTCACAATCATCTGTTACTTTATCTCATAATGAGTACACTAATATTTGTAGTATTAGTCAACTCAGCAGATATCATCTTCTTCTATGGCATTTGTGACTCATCAAGGCAACCCAACCGTTTGTTATTCATCTATCCTTAGAAAATAGCCATGGGTAAAAAATTCTAGTGTCACTGATCATATTTTAGGTAAAATAACCAATTTAAACATATGGTTCCTTTACCTGCCTCTCATAATGATAAACATACTATTGCTGATGGATCTACTGCCACCATTAAAGGTGTTGGATCCTCTCATCTTTGTTCTTCTCTCCCATTACCCTCTACATTATTTGTACTGAAATTTCCTTTCAATCTGATGTCTATGCAAATTGACCAAACAACTAAATTTTTCTGTATGTTTCTACCTTCATAATGTCATTTTCCAAGATTTGAAGACCAGGGTGATGATTGGAGAAGAGCGTGAATCAAATAAAATGTACTATTTTGGCAAGTTGCAATCATCCATTGCATGCCCAATGTCAGTCTCTCCCACTGATATCATAGTCAATTGGGTCATCTGTCATTGAAAAATCTCATGAAAGTAGTGTCGTGGTTAGATTCTATTTCTACTTTAAATTGTGAGCCGTGTCAGCTTGGAAAACATCATCGTAGTTTGTTTTTCCCTCGAGTCAATAAAAGAGTTGAAAAACCTTATATGTTAATCCATACAGATATTTGAGGTCTTAGTCGTGTCAAGTCGAAGTTGGAATTTCAGTACTTTGTAATTTTTGTTGATGATTTCTCCTGAATAACTTGGTTATATCTAACAAAAAATCGTTCAAAACAATTCTCTATATTTTGTTCTTTCTGTACTGAAATTCAAAATTAGTTTAATACCTGAATCAATATTCTTCGTAGTGATAATGCTAAAGAATATTTTTCTAGCTCAGTCTCCAGCTACTTGAAACAACAAGGTATTCAACATCAATCTTCCTGCCACACACTCCTCAACAAAAAGGGGTATCAAAGCAAAAAATCCAACATATTGTTGAAACGACTCATACCTTGTTAATCCACATGAATGTACCCAAAAGTTTCTGGGGAGATGTTGTAATCACTGCATGTTTTCTTATCAATCGAATATCATCTTCTATGCTAATGGGTAGAACTCCATTCTCAATTCCCTTTCCCTATCAAGACCCTTTTCCATTAATCCTGGGGTATTTGGTTGCGTTTGTTTTGCTCATCAACTTCAACTTAACAGAGATAAATTAGATCCAAAAGCTATAAAGTACATTTTTCTAGGGCAATCTATTTGCAAAAAGGATATAAATGTTTCAGCCGCTCAATGAATCAGTTTTTGTCGTTAGCTAATGTTACATTCTTTGAAGACACACCATATTTTTCTATAGTCTATCTCTACTGAAACTGATGAGTGTCTACTAATTCCTTTTGTTCCTTCCCAAACAACTCCCAATTATGTTGCTCCTGACACTAATCCTACTCCTTTGGAATGCCTATCCCGTCCTGATTTATAGGTTTATACTCGACATACTCATCATAAAGTATGACCAGACGATTCATGCTCGTCACCATTGTCTTCTCCATCTTCAACTCCATCATATGATAATCTTGATTGGCCCATTGCTCTGTAAAGAAGGTCTTGCACATCTCACCCTATTTCAAACCTTGTTTCTAACAACTTATTATCGCTGTCATATGCTACTTTTGTATCCACGTATTGGGTTTAAATTAAGTGCAAATGGGCCTAAGCCTTTGTTGTAAAGTTATTTAATAGGCCTTGTCTTACAACAAAAACTCAATCCAATATAAATTTGTCGATTACCAAAACTTAATCTTTTAAATTTTTTTGTACAATTCTGATCTTTATTAAGCAAAGATTTTTAAGATCTAATTGAAAAAATAATTTGAAATGTTCAAAGAACAGTTTCAATTTGGTCAACTTTTTTAATAAAAAGGACTCATTGAAGTTATAGTAATTGCTCATTTTTATACTATATGAGACATCATAATTTTGTCAATTTCACACCTTAATTAGACTCGAAATGATTTATGCTCATTAACAACTATTGACTATTCAACGAAAGATATTAATTTAATTATTATTGATAGGAATCCATATCTCTTCCTTCCCTTAATCTCCTTTCTTTCAAGAATCCTTTTAGCATTCTATTCTTTTGACACCAAGTCAGACAATTTTTCCTCATCTTCTATACCTGTAACTAAGTCTGTTTCAAAAGCTTTGGATCATCCTGGATAGAAACATGCCATGGAAGACTACATGTTGGCTTTGCAAGCTAATATTACATGGGACTTACTCTTCCACATGGTCAGACAATTGTGGATTGTCGTTGGGTGTTCAATGTTAAGGTCAATTCTGATGGTATGATTAATTGTTTAAAAACTCGCTTGGTAGCTAAAGGTTATACATAGGTGTATGGTATAGATTATACTAAAACATTTTCCTCCTATAGCCAAACTGATATCTCTTCATGTTTTCATTGCATTGGCAGCCACTCATAATTGGCCTCTTTATCAACTCAATGTGAAAAATGCTTTCCTTCATAGTAATCTTCAAAAGACTATTTTTATGGAGGAACCACCAGGGTTTGTTACTCAAGGGGAGACTAATCTAGTGTGTCACCTTAACAAATCTTTGTATGGTCTAAAACAGTCACTGAGAGCTTGGTTTGGGCGCTTTAGTACAATGGTTATAAAAGATGGGTATTTGTCTACCTCAAAGAAAGTATGTCCTTAATCTTCCAGAGGAAACAGGTCTGTTGGAAACAAGGCCAATTGATAGCCCCATGGAACCAAAATGTAAAACTTAATGCTGATAAAGGAGAGCAGTTAGAAGATCCAAGGAGGTATCGAAGACTTGGTAAACTGAATTATTTGACTGTTACTCGTCTAGATATCTCATTTGCTACAAGTGTCGTGAGTCAGTTTATGGAATCTCCATGAACTAGTCATTGGTATGCAGTCATTAGAATTTTGAAATATTTGAAAGGCTCTCCAGGGCAACGTCTTCTTTACCAAAATCAATGGACAAATTCAGATTCAAGGGTATATAGATACAGATTGGGCAGGCTCTTATGACCAACATTCTACTTCAGGCTATTGTATAATTTTGGGTGGAAACATGGTGTTGTAAAAAAGTAAAAAACATTTAGTTGTTGCACGTTCTAATGCTGAGTTTGCCATGGCATATACTACATGTAAGTTGATTTGGATGAAGCATCTTCTTAGGAAACTTGGTTTTGAGCAAATCCAGTCTTTCATAAGAGAACCAAACATACTGAGGTGGATTGTCACTTTGTTCGTGAAAAGCTTCAAGGATTCATTGAGATACCATATGTCTAGTCAGAAGATCAACTTGTTGAAACCTATATGTAACAAGCTTGGAGCTTATGATATGTATGCTACAGCTTGGGAGGAAGTGTTAGAAAAGATCTACATTTAGACAGACATTAGGAAATATCTATATTAGGAAAAGTATGATCTCTTTATTGTGTAATTTTCTCTTTATTCCTAAGATCTTTTTCTTATGTAATTGGTTCTATATAAAGGCTACAAGGATCTTGAGTTATTATCAAGCCCTCAGTTAACTATTCTCGGATTTTCACACACACGCCACTACCTGTGCCTCATCAACCATGGAAAGTGTTACAAAGGTTTTCCTAAACACTAAACTTATACGGAAGTTACGACTATTCCTTTGCACAACAATTTCAATTAGGCCTGTTTAAGCAAGACTTAGCCTTTTTACATGACCATTGACCAACAAAACCTTGTTCTCGAACTCCTTATGACCCTCGAAGTGTTTAACTCACACTCTTGCAAGAATACGACAAAAGAATTAAATAATCATAGACAACAATAAACAAACAAGAGTCACGGCAAAAACTAACTTTTATTACTTTCCAAAAGTATACAAGGAAATGCTTTCTCTCAGTGTGTTTCCTTCCTCTCTATCTCTATTTGGAGCAAGGCCCAAATAAGCTATTTATAGGCACTTTTGACTTTACAATTAAGAATCCTAATTGACCTGACCTAATTAGATCACCTCTTATCCTTATCAAATTACATCATACTAACCAATTAAATGACACCTCCATCCAAATAGGTCTCAATCTAATAGGATAGGATTTAACTACATCACAACTAAGAAGATAAGAGATTATATTTAATTAGGAAAGATACATCCATATCCATTAAGAACTCTACTATCTTTAGATGATTTTTCCACACGGTTTTATCTTCAGAGCTGATATATATATCTATTGTGATCTTATTCACCATATCATCCAAGATCTCCTCACGATCTCTATCCGTTGAAGATGAGTCATCCAAGCCCAAAGCCTTTTGTAGTACACTAGTTTGGTCTACTATGTACCCCATGTCAAGTCCATTAATCATGGTCTGTCTATTTGAGCACACATTAAGTCCTTAGAGCTATCACATGTCTCCATCTCAAGTTATCTTTTGGTCTCATACCTAAATCTTGCATCTTGTTGAAGATTTCTGCCAATTTGATCCAATACATGCCAACTAATCGACAATGCTTGTTTTCTTTACCTACTCACAAGTCTTTGCCTTGTTCTGTGGTCCTAAGTTTAAACATCGGTCAAGGCTCACTAATGCTTGCACGATTCCATATTAGAACTTAGGGGTCTAACAGAAGGACATAAGTATGGATTTTGTTTTGGGAATTCCTAAAATTATAAGAGGTTATGATTCTATTTTTATGGTGGTGGATAGGCTTTTCAAGATGAGTCATTTCATTCCATGCTCCAAGACTTATAATGTTGTCCATCTTGCTCTTCAAAGAGGTTTTACATCTCTATGGATTACCTTTAACCGTCGTCTTTGATCGTGACATAAAGTTTATGAGTTATTTTTAGAGAACTCTATGAAAAAAATTTAAACACTAAGCTTTAATTTTCTAGTTCTTTTCATGCCTAAACCAATGGACAAACAGAAGTGGTGAATAAAAGCTAAGGGTACTTGTTAAGATATTTGATTAGAGATAAATGTGAAAATTTGGGACCTAATTCTTCCTATGGGAAAATTTGCATACAAAAGTTCTATAAATAGGCCTACTGGTAAGAGCCCTTTTGAGATAGTTTTAGGAGTTCAACCAAGGAAGCCTATCAATTTGGTTCCTTTACCACAAACAATATGAGTGCGTGTTGAGGCTAAAGGTTTTGCACAACACATGAGGGACATCATTGATAAGGTACGACAAAATGTTGTTCAACATCATCGATTAGTGGAATTCAATGAAGGGGTGTTATGTGCCCGTGCTTGGGATTGAGTCCAAGGACCATTCTCAAGAACGTTAATCTCTTTCCCCTTATTTATGTTGGTTCCCTTCCTTGCAGAACCTATTTTTGGAGATGATGAACTGGCAGCACTTGTCAAAGACAAGGTCTACCGAGGTTGGCTAAATTACGCTACTCCTAATTAGCTAATTTTTATGATAATTTCTTCCTTACTTTATTGAATAACGTAATAGCCTTATAGAGGCAAAGAAACACTAAAGTTCCACCTAAACTAGGACTCCTAAAAGACTCCTATTGAAGCTATTTTAGGACTCTTAGAAAGACTCCTATTCAAGCTGTTATTATTAACATAACTATAACATAAACTAGTGCAAAGATAATAGGGAAATAATAGACTTCTACTAAAAATAAAATACTCCTCTAATAGACTCCTCATAAAACACTCAAACTCCTCTAATAAATTCTTAATAAAACACTCATCCGTATCATTACTCCCCTCTTCGACATCAAGCTTGCCCCAAGCTCGAAATCAAGTTATGCCAGTGATGGTATGCAAAAATATCTCCTCCTCTTCTTCCTCAGAATCTGCCACCTCAATCCAAAATAGTCTCTTACATTTGTGCCCCACCGAGTAAGACTCGTCGCAATTGTAGCACAACCCCTTCTCTCTTCTTTCAGCCATTTCTACTCTGGTTAAGCGTCTTCCCATCGGGGGTGGAGTACTTACTATACTAGAAGTTGTTGTTTTAGCCCTTGAGTTTATCTTACTTCCTAAAAGTGTGGCTGCACTCAAGTTAGTGTTGTTACCTTCATTCATGAAATATTAGACCTTATAAGATCATTAAGAAGATAAGTGTTAATGCTAATGTCTTGGAATTACCAAGTTACATGGGAATAAGTCCTATCTTTAATATTGTAGAATTGACCATTTATCATGGACAAGATGAGCAATCCCCTATTGCAGCTATAAGAATTCCAACCACTTCTCATCTTAAAGAGAAAATATAGTATGTTCTTGATAAACAAATTTTAGTTACAAGAGATGGAGGATATCGACAATTTTTTGTCAAGTGAAAAGGAAGACCAATTTCTAACAGTACTTGGATTATAAAATTAGATTTTCAAAAGTTGAATCCAGACAACTATGATTAGTATTTTTCATATTCTACGTCAAGGAAAACTTCAGACAAGCCGGAGAGAATTGAAACAAAAGAGCTTAAGAGTATATAGAAGAAATAAAAGAGAAAAAATAAGTCAACTACAAGCCTTAATTTGCTGGGACAAAATTGGGAATTAAGCTGACAACAAAAGATAAGGGCTGAAATTTAGATTATGTTATGATTCCTTACTAGATAGGAAGTAGTAGTAACATATGTTATCCTAGTTATTTAGGACTTACAAAATTTTTATTATAATAGGATTCAAATTTGTAAGGAACCCTTTCCTACTAGAATAAGGGTTTTAAGAACTCTATATATATGTGTAGTCAGCCCTTCAAAAGAATAAACAATATGAAATTTTTCTACAAACTTAAGTTTTCAATTAGAAGGTGTGATGCTTTCTTCTAAGAGTGATTCTTAGACTCTATGACTGATTCCTAGTTTCCTACTATCCGTTGTCTGTGTTCCTCACTAAATTCCAATAAACCAAACCTAACTACCAACATATTAAACCTTGAAATCCTTTCCAGTAATCAAAAGTTAAAATTTCAACTATACAAAATCTGAAATTTCAACATTTCGAACCAAAATCCAACCTTGAAACTAGATATTCTAACAGCTTAATAACAATCATATTTCCTAATTTTGTGATTTTTAGCTACTAGTTAATATTTCTTCTATTTGTCTTACATCACCTACACTCACAGATATAGAGACCTCAAGAATTACATCTTTCTCAGTAGACTTTCCATATTTATAAGGAGGGCTGATATATATATTTAGTAACAATATCTTGATTTAAAAAATAGTACTCATCACATTGAAGATTCCACAACAAACTCTAATTCTTATAAATAATGGGAAGGTGATAATAAATCTTGAAATATTTGAATACTTCCCCTCACATTGGAGTGTGGATCTTCAACTTGTTACAAATAGTACTCTAAATCTATATAATTCATTTTACCCCACTTCTAGTTGGAATCTTCTCTATATGATTCTTTATCTTTATAAGAACTTCATTGAAATGCACTTGCTTGAACCGCCATTTCTCAACTCAATTTCAAGATCATTGCCTCCATTTCATCAATAAAAAAAACCAATATAAATTTTTTCTCACTTGGATGGATTCAGTGAGAATGAATTATCAACACCTTTACATAGCAAGGTCTTTCACACGTCGAGGATTACTTTAGGGTACACAAACAAGGTGAACATCATGTTAGAGAATGAAATTTAAAGGAAAAAAAAGAGCTTGGAAGAGAGAGGTGAGCATAAGATACGTGATTTCAACATAAAGGCCTACATCCCCGAATACAAGGATTGCAAGTGTTGCATCTTTCTTATTTGACTAGTTTGCTTGTTACATAACCCATGAGGTTCAATTTCAAGGATAAGTGATTGATATGTATAGGTAACACTATTTCTTTATTGACAAAACAAAATCATCATATTCAAGATTCTACAACTAATCCTAATTTTGGTGAATCAAGAGATAGTTAAAGTACATCTTGAAACATTCTAACAAGTTACATAGTTAAAATTTTGGCATGGAGAGATATTTACACAAAATCTTAGGTTTAGTAAGTTAATTGTCAAAGTTTTGAAATCAAAACATCACAAGAAATCATTAAAGATTGTTTTAATTGTTTTAGGCTTTAGTTTTTGTCTAAGTTCAAAAAGGAAAATGAACTTTGGTTCTTCCTCTTCCACCTTCTTCCATTTTACCTCCGCTTCAACTGAAAGCTAAATTATCCAAACATAGGTATTTAGGACATACAACACAAATTTAAGGTAAGGTTATCAACAAGTCACAAGCTAGCAAACATGATGATATCATTAAGCCAATAGTCATTAGCATGTAATTTCCAACACGCAAGAAACCAAAGTAGAAGTGATAAAAAGCTCCCAAAGAACTCTATTAAGCAGCAACAAGTAGAACTACCAAAGACTTGAAGCATAACAAACCTGAGTGTATGTCTGAACATGATCCCTCCACAAGGAACTAGTTTTCAAAACATCTCTCAAGGTTGCTATGACCTCAAAAGACGTAGCCTTTATGATATTATCATCCTTGTTATATGGTTTCTCCTAAAAGGAAGAGAAAGGTAAGCCAAAGATGAGGACCCTTAAATATGACATAAAGATAGAAAATTTGGAAAACAGAGGTAAATGAAACTCCACCTTCAAATGGTCGACTTTGACAGTAAGTGGATCCTCACTGACCTGTAGAAGAGCCATGTTCATCCGAACTTCAAGAACTCTATATGTGCAGCAGAATGGAGAAAAAAAAATCATTCGCACTCACCATCTCTGTTATTCTAAGTCGTCTATGGCCAATAAGGATAACCTGGTCTCCTTGGATAGTGGTAATCTGGTTTATAACATTGTTAATGTAATGTTGTTAAGATATCTACGTCATTTCCTGATATGTAAAACTTTTGAAGTGTTGAAAACTAGAACAAAAAGGTGAACAGCAAAATTAGATACCTGTGCAAGCGTTCCAACTTCATGAAGCCGATTAAACAACTCTTTTCCCTTAAGGTCATATATGTTCTTCTCTGATTCAGAACCAGATACTACACTAGGATCAGTCCCTGGTTCATCTTTAAGAAGAAAAGCACCAGCATATGGGGCTTGCCTTTTCAGGTTTTCTTGTAAAGCTGCGAACAATTTTGGGTCCTACATTTAAATGACAGACACTAAAAAGGTTTGATTCATCATAGGAAATCAGCAGCGCACAACAACATAGTTTGGCAGGGATAAAATTGAATATAAAAGTGAGAGCAATACTTTGAACCCTTATATAAATAACTTTGCACCTAAATGAGCATACTATACAGTTCTGTTCAAAATATTAGACATTTGATATAGTAATCTATGTGTGCTGCAGCATGAAAAACTTATCAAACCCAGTATCCTTTAGCATAGCATACAATTAATCTTACAAGGATGAGTTAAGGCATTTTTAAAGCAATTCAGTAACCTAAAACCTATTATACCTTCACATAAATTGGCATGTAGAATCCCGGAAATAGAGGTCTATGTGGCAATGGTAACGCCAGTACCTGTAACAGAGTCAAATAGAACATTGATCCATCCGAAATGATGATTGCACATGATTTCAATAGGTCACAATAATGCTCACCCAAAAAGGCATTCAGAAAAGGAATACCATGTCAAACTTGCTGTCATTAATTCCACTAAAACTAAGACTAACAAATGCAGTAGAAGAATATGAAGTAAAACCCTTCGGATCTCCATTATGCTTCAATCACCATATCAAGCCTATTTTTCAGCGGCATATTCCATGTTTAGATTTCAATTAGTATTCATTGTGCTCCAGTAAGAAGAAAATAATATACCAAGCATGTTTTCGCAACATCTCAAATGTTAATATCTCAATTAGTAAAACTAAACTCGTGATTTCACTCATGTCAAAACATTCCAAGCTTGACTCAAGGAGAACAAAAATTGACATAAAAAATAATTCCATCAGATCAATATTAAGTAACAAACCATAAAAATTACAAGAAATAAATACAAATTTGAAGAATACAGGTACAAGTTGAAAACAATATGAGCATATAGTAACTTATTAACACATTTATCGGTTCTTCTCGAAACAAAGTGCTGAAAGAAGAAAAAAAATTAGCATAATTTCCCCGCCTCACTTGGCCTCAGGCACACCTGATAATGAAACTATCTCAACAAATAAAACTTCACGCCACTTTTTCCATTCCCCACAAGACAAGAAAATTCCCAAACAAAACTTTCAGTGCACTCACTGTCAGACAATCTTCCGGTTTAGGATTGGTAGGCACAATTGCCGACATATTACGGGTGTCTGCACCATCTGACTCAGGCTCACCGCTCTTCACCTCCACCTCCACCACCTCGCCGGTCCCATCATTTGAAGAACCCGAGCAAAAGAACGCCTTTTGATAAGAAACCGGAATCCTACGGTTCTTCTGAGTCAACGCAGTGATCGAACTCAGCGTTTTGAGCAACGGAGTCGTTGGTGACTCGGTTGAGAGTCGAAGGCACGGAGAGGCTACGTGGCTGTGGAGCTGGCGCGATGCAGAAAAAAAGAGCAATTTCAGCATTGGGTTGGGCAATGATTATTGAGTAATTGGAGGGAAAAACAGCAATTCGGAAGATTGAAAAGGAGGGCCTATTGTTGAAACGCCATGAAAGTATGAGCTTGGCGTGAAAGAAGTAGTTTCTGGGAGTTGGGTGACAGAAGCAAAGCCCTTCATAAACCCTACATAGAACAATGGTCCTCTAAAATATTTACGATGTGCAGACGGTTTTATCCTTGCAAATGAATATCTAATCCTCAACTCCAAATCAACCTTTGGCTAGGATATGCTATTATTAGTGGCCCGGTCTAATCCGGTTTGTGGTCAACAAATTTAATCCGGTCAAATCAGCCTAAAGGTCGGGCCACGGGTCAAATGAGTATAGCTCGTGGAAGGCCAGGCCAGGCCATGGCCCGTAAAGCACAAGCCACAGGCTAGAGTGGACGGGCTGCGGGTCAGCTCGTGGCCAGTGGAACTGGTGGACGGGTCTACCTATAAGCTAGTCTGACCAAGTTGGCCCGGGTCCATGACCACCCCTAAGTTAAACATAAAACGATATCGTTTTGTTCTAAATAAAATGATGTCGTTTTATGTAAGTTTAACTCATTTCTACCATAGCTTAAACGACGTCGTTTTGCTTTAAACATAAAACGACGTCATTTTATGTTGATAACGTTAAAAAAAATAAGGACAAAACGACATTATTTATGTCTTATGTTTTGATTCACTCCCACCCCTCTCCGACTCTCCCACCCTCGGCTCTCCTACGCCCTTCGACTCTCCCACCCAGACTCCCACCCTCGGCCCTCCCTCTCCTTCGTCATCAATCGTCACCCTCGACCCTCCCTCTCTGTCGCTCTCATCGGTCACGCCGCGTCTCTCCGTCGCTCTCTCGGGCCGCCAGCATCTGCTTGTTAAGGTTGATACTTGGTTTTCTCGTATTATTCATTTATTCATAAACATTTAAACTTGTATGAATGTTTGGAGAGGAATGTGGACTGCTTGGTTGCGATTTTACTGGGGATGAGGAGTGATTCTGATTGTGATTTGAATAGTTGTACATTATGCCCTATACATGTTAAGTGTTTGATGAAATGATTTCTAATTTTTCTGCTTTCTTTTGAATGCATTACTAATGGTGCTTGTCAATTGAGCATAATGAAATGTAGTTGTGAATAGGGGAAGCAATGAAATGTATTTGAGTGTGAAGTTAACCAATTGATAAAGCATATAAGAAAATTGTGTGAATTGCATTGGTTTTGTCGGGCAAATGGCGCAATGACCACTGAGAGTCATCATATTAGGGTTGATGGACTGTAGTAGTCTAAAATGCATCTCTTTCAAGATCACAAGGGCATAATTTAAGATTCCACGCAACATTTATATGCAACATTGAAAATTATGTTAATATATTCAATCATTTTATCATATAATGTTCCAATTATATATAGAACATGTCATTAATGTCTACTCTATCTGAGTACAATCATATTAGTTCTCCACCATTAGCAATTGATTAAATTAATGATATTTGTAAACTATTTTACAAAGTTTTATTTCACCTTGACCAAGGATTTCCTAAATCGATACTAATTTAGAAAAACGGATAATTCTCCCTAATTACATTAGGTTGATGAATCATATATTGATTGCTCAACTCCCTACATATAGTTTATGCTACATACAATAACTACTGACTGGGTTACCCCTGACTAGAATAAGTCATAAATAGTATTAAAACATAGTAATTCCTATATAAGATAACTTCGATGATCTTAAGTCAAAGTATCACTTATACAATAATCACAATAAGAATTTTCATGGACATACAAGTAATATTTTAAATAGATTTCTCATATCGGGTTAGTTAGTAAACTTGTTTTCTAACAAGTATCCACATGTTTGTTTAAATATCTCTATATTTTAGTCTAGGAAATCAACTACTTCTTTCATAAAGAAAAATATAACGTGTTCTAGCTTTTTGACCTTATATTAATGTCCAGTCTTTATGGAACAATGCCTAGGAATAAATTTAGGGATAATATATAAATGCAATATGAATCTTATAATTATAATCTCCTTATAATTTCATTTGCAATGTATAATTATGTCATAGATTTTATCACATACATCTAAACATTTACAAAATAAAGAAATGTATTTAAATAATTATCACTTAACTGCAACTAATGCGGTTGAAGTAAAAATTTAGAGTGATAATTATGGTGGTCTCGTGATTCAGGGTACATACAAGTTTTTCTTGAATTGTTGTGCATTTTCCATAAGATATTCCAACAAATGGCATTTTGTATGTTGTCAGGTGAGAATTATTCTTAACTTTCAGTTTCAGTTTTAATCTTTTCCATTTTGATTATCTCTAAGCTTTGACTTGAAATTTGTTTTAACTACTGTTTCAGTTTTGTTTGCGATGACATTGACGAGTGTTGTGTTCGGTAATTTAATCAAGGTTTTGCGATGGTAGTAATTGGGTTTTTAAAGTTTATTACAAAAAACAAATGTTTTAAGGAAAATTGTTGTGGTGCATATGAGTAAACATAACTTATATTTCTAATGAGATCAGTATTGCCGTCATAATGATGCTATGTCAATTCTACATGTTCTTTATATGGCTGCATTTCTTCTTGCTAAACATCAAACTGAAAATTTGAAGGATATAAATGCTGAAAATAGAATTACTTATGTCTCTCCAACATTCGAGTAATCTTGTGTTCTGTGGTTTTTTCTTTCACGTATTAATCAATTCTAAGGAAGAGGTTTGCTTATCTCTTTATTATAGTTGAGATGAGGTAATTGTTCTATTAACAAGTGGAAGGAAAAAAAATGGAGTTTGTAGCTGAATAACTAGTGAAATGACACACATCTTTACTCCAATCCTGTCTTGGAAGCATATTATTTTGAGATTGCGGGGAAAAAAACTAATAGAATAAGCATAGGTGCGTCTTTTTGTACAATGTGTTTTATTTATTTTTCTTCTCTAAAACTATTCTCGGACAGTAAAAGCTGAAGCCCAGAAGGTTAAAAATCTTGGGAAAACAAATTTTCTGTGTTTCAAATGAGTAAAGTTAAGTTTTTACGATTGCTTGTTAATAATTTCTTTTGATTTGGTGGATTTGAAGACCGACGAAAAAGGAAAGAAAAATAACGATCTGGTCTTCTAGGGTATTTCTTGACTTGCCTTTATTTTAATTGAGGGCTTCTTTTCTTTCGAATGTATGTTTTATTATTTCAACATATCACAAATTACTTGATATGTGAGTATTGTTTGTGAGATTCTAATCTTTTCTTTTTTATTGTTGCTTACCATGTTTTCCTTTCAATGCAAAATTGTTTTAGAAACACTATGTTAGTTATGTGGATTTACTGTTTGAGAAAAGTCTTGGCCTTTCGGTGAACTATTTTCTCTGGATTAGTTAGTGATCTGTAATATTCTTGTGATTGCGTTTATGAAAGTACGCTTGGCGTATTATGGGAATTTTCCTTAACTTACTTGATCTTACTTAAAGTTAGTCTTGACCTCATTATGAAAAATTAACTCCTATAAAGTACCAAAGGGGATGTTCATGTATTTCAAAATCGATATTGCTTTCTACGTAGTAGGTGGTGTTAAATGTTCAGTATGTTAGAGCATTTTATTTGCAAGTAGGACTTTTCTTATGCGTTTGGAACATCAAAAGCAAATTGCAGCCCAGGTATTTGATTATGTGTTTGATTGATTATACATGTAATTATACCTACTTGATTGGTTCTATTACTTTGTAAGTCCTTCTATCTATATTACACTCAAGTTGTTCGATGAAATGCTTCGACTATAACTTTATGGCTTCAGGTGATCATGATACTTTATGATATCTACGGTGGCTTCAAAGGCATTCTCAAGATACAAAGATTTCGGAGAATAGTATCCTATACTAGCGTCTATTTTGGTGTTGCTTTCATCAGTTTCTTCTATACTAATAATACGTAAGTTCATTACCATCTCCAACTTATTTCCTTATCTCATTCTTGGGTTCCTTTTGAAATTGATCTCCCTTTCCTTGTGGTGGGCTTTTCATGATTTCTCATCGTGATTAGGCTTAACATTTAACTCATTTGGCACTGGACTGTATTTACTATTTGACAGCATCATTTCATTTCTTTGGTGGGATTTCATCTGATTTCTTTGGTTATCATTCATCCATCCATGACATCCTTTTCCTTCTTTCTCTCACCTTTCCATTTATCCACAATATTTTCTATTTTCCTTTACAATTCTAGCTCTTCGAGAGTTCTATCTCACTGATACACTTCACAGAACTCGAGCTGGTTACTCTAAAGCTGATCAATTCTACGCATCTTACCCTGCTAGAACTGAGGTGTTAACTGAAACAGCTAAGGTCTGTATTCAAGGCTTTGATATATAGATGGATTTCGTGTTTGCTATCTAATTGGCATTTGTTGAGTTTGGTTGAGATGGTTTTGTCGTCATTTTGTAGTTATATAAAGCAGCTCTTGGAAATTGCTTTGAATCAGAGGAATGGGATCCAATTGAGTTCTGTATCATGGCTAAACATTTTGAACAATAAGGAAAATCACCATATGCCTATCATTTTGTAAGTTGTATCAACATGTATATAGTCAACATAGATTTACTATTGATCATTTCAAAAGTTTGGTCCTAGCATTTTGCATTGGTTGCCAATTTCCTTTTATTATAAGTTTACATTACTAAATCAAAGAAACTTATTGCACAAGTTCCTAAGCATCAATGGTTTTCTATTTTGCCTCTAAGTGCGTGCTGAAAGAATTTTACAATAAACTTTCAACTGCTGACGAATTGCTAGATTTTGATCTACCCACTCTTGGTGCTGCTACCTAATATTTTTAAGTTTTGTTTTACTAAGATGTTTATTTGTATTAAAGTTAGTAATCACGACGTGTTGGAAAAAGTGCCCAGAAGTACTTGAGTTTCCTCCTTATTGTACTTGCTTATTTCTGTTTATTAAGCAGGGGTTGTTTGGAAAATTTTCATTGTTGAATGTATGCTTGAAATGTGTTTGGTTCCTTTT
>JANQBM010000007.1:6956639-7000920 GCA_025594535.1 Erythroxylum domingense
CCCCCATGGCAGGTTGGATCACCCCGCCATGCAAGATGGCGGGTTAGGCCACGTGTTCCCACCCCGCCATCTTGCATAGCGGGTTAGGCACCCTGCCATAGTATATGGCAGGGTATTTGTCCACGTAGTCCACCCCGCCAAGTACAACGGCGGGGTGTTCTATATCCAGAATCTCCTCTTTTTTTCTCTCAAATCACGAATGGAAAAAATAATTTGTAACAGGTCGAGAATTTGGCCACTTAAGCATGATAACATAACAATATGCTAAATTCACATTTAAAGCAAAATACAAAACCCTCCCCACACTTGAACAACATATTGTCCTCAATATGAGAAGGAGACAAACAAACATACGTGGAAGCAAGTAACATAAAATAAAACTAAACTAAAATAAAGTTAAAAGAAAAAGGGTTAGAAACAAAACTTTACAATGATGAAGCTGGGGATTGTGTCAGAGGTGGCAGTTGTATGCCTTAACTCGAAGTATCGATGAATCCGGCGTATATCCTGTCTCTGATGTCGTTGTGTACGGGCCATATTCTTCATCCTTCTAAAGTTTTCCACAAGTGTGCCAGTAATTGCTTTGGTGTTGACGTAGATTATATAGAGCACTTTCTTCCATCCAAGTTCTTCTGTGTCTTCTTCCTCTTCAGACTCCTCGCTAGTCGAGTCCTTTTTTACCTGTTGAGGTGGCGTTGCGCTATAACTGATCTGACTGGCCTTGAAATTCATATGAGTTTTTTGACTGATGTCCCAGAGTTTCATATTATAGGACTTTAGGATTTCAGCACACCACAAGTGACAGTGATTTAGAAAATTAGGTAGGTAGATAGTTAGACCACTATAATCCACACCATAGTAATCAGCAATGGCGGAAACTAAGTAACCCATTCCCAAATTGTTACTCCTCCTATGTAGAGTCATAACAATAGCATTCAAAACATGTGTTGAGGTGCACACTGAGATGTTGTGATCTACACACCACAACAGAAAAAGTTCCTTCGTTGAGCACTTACTAGTTTCTGCTTTGTCAAAAATCATTTGATATATGAATTTATGTAACCACAAATGCTCATGACTTCGAATAATGTTGTTGTGGGCATTCTTAACATCGAACCACTCCAACCCAGTAAGCTCATTCCAATAGCAGCAAGCACAAAAGTCATCGTGTTGATCAATAATGGAAGATTCAGAGAAGCCCGCAAATATCACACATAATTTCAATGTTTAGCTCATAAGGTTATCTCTGCAACCTAAACCACATTTACCTGGGGTTACTGGGTTTGAACTACAGGGAAGTAAAGATGAGCTCCTGGTAAATAGGATATTGGAAGTGTATAAACTTGCTCCATTGAATTCTTTCTACTAAATTCTCGAACCCATCTCGCAATTCTAGCCTATCAAGCATAGCAAAATTAAAGTATTTTTGGATTGTTATCTATTTAACACTAAAGGAATAGAATCAAATACCTTCCTCCTTTGTGTAGATTGGGAAAGGTGCTCCAAAATTTGCAGCCCTGTTCCTCACCCTCGGCCAGAGGCTTGATTTCTTCCAGTTGATTGGTTACACTTCGCTGACTGCTTAATGCTTAGCATAATGGATTGCAAGTAGGTGGAAGTTGGAATAAAGCGAAATTTTGGAAGTTAGTTAGAGAGAAGGGAGAGCATTTGGAGGTTCTAAACTTAGAGAGACAAAGTTAAAATGAAAGTGAGTGAGAAAATAAAGTAGGAAATTAATATATAAGTGAAGTAAGGGTAAAATGGTAAAAATTTCATCTGAAAAACATATGGACACATTTACCCTGTTGCCTACCAATTCCAATTTTTTTCATCTTTCATCCTTATACACACCCTCCGAGATCCTTTACTAACTTCTTTTTAACACTATCACTTTATTACACTTTCCTTCCCGATCAGCTTTATCAAAATTAATGCTCTACTCTTTCATGATATTTATTTGGAACCTAGAACAACCTTAATTCGTAATTCAAACTATCTAAATCAAAAAAATAATTAGTAATTTAAAAACCATGGGTTGCCTCCCATGTAGCACTTCTTTTAATGTCATTAGCTTGTCCTTCTATCATTGGAAAGTCAGTCGGGATCAATTATGAGAGGCTTGCTTCTACCCTTTTCATGCAAGATCAGTTTTGTAGCCTATAAGTAAGCTACAAATTACAAAATGATCAAAAGGACAATATTGATAAAATTATGAAAACCAATTAAGCTCAGTAATGTCCTTTTTTGAATGAACTGTTAAAAAAACAAAGAATAATAAAACTCACTGAATCTTCCATGGAATCCAGTAGTTTGCTCAGTAAGAGGGTGATTTGTTCTCTTCTTAGTTCTTTCTTATTCGCCCTCATCTCATCTTTTTCTTTAGCTTCTTAATAGAGACCTCTATAGCTTCTTCAAACTTGATGTCTATTGTCAACTATTCTTCGTCCTCTTGTTCCTTCAAAGATTCGAGCACATCAATTTTTCTAAATGAGTCTCCCTCCTTTGGATTCTTTAATACATCATTTATGTTGAATGTCACTTGGTCATCACTAATCCAAATGATAAGGTTCTCTTCATGGACATCTACCTTAGTTTGTTCGATGTTCAAGCATGGTATACCAGGTTCTAGGGAACAATAGGGAGGGTTGTCATTCTTTTCTTTATCCTCTTTCTTCATTTCTTGGTCTTTTACAAGATTGGGTTCAACTTGATTT
Source organism: Erythroxylum domingense (assembly GCA_025594535.1). Classification (NCBI taxonomy): domain Eukaryota; kingdom Viridiplantae; phylum Streptophyta; class Magnoliopsida; order Malpighiales; family Erythroxylaceae; genus Erythroxylum; species Erythroxylum domingense. Next base: position 6,959,354 of record JANQBM010000007.1, read on the forward strand.
CCCACTAGTTTTTCTTACTCTTCCCTATTGCTAAGTATGATAGGCCTATATTTCTCTCGTTGATGTAACTCCATATTGCTCAAAGAGTCTTCTACACTTCTCTTACAAAATTTATGGCAAAGCTATCTTACTTAAATCTCCAAGTTATGAATAAAAGAGGCATGATTTTCTATTACTTGATCAAATTACTCTTCTAATCTCTTTTGGGTCTCTTCCAGGTCTGATAGCCTATCCATGATTTTTTCCAATTTGGAATCCTATGAACTGGACTCATCTTGCTAAACTCCTAACAGGTCTTGATGTCCCATGTGAGTGCTTACATTGTTAGATTGTTGATTGCAAAACCAATTACAAGTTTTATGTTAAAAATCGCAAGCATATGGGTCGTTACTTGTCGCAAAAAGCAGATATCATCCCACAAAGATTGTGCTTATTCACCACTTAATTCAGGTTGCTATTTATTTAAGACTCAAATTCGAATATTGAATTGAAAGGTAAACTAAATCAAACAAACTAATAATGAACAAACAACGTAATAATGGAAATCTGTCAAGAGAAATAATTGAGTTATAAAAGAGCAGATTTTACTTATTATTAATGCTAACCTAGCCAATTGTGTGTTCATGGGGTATCGGTTCTAGACGATGGTAGGGTTGATTACCCTCTCTCGAGTTATAACCATTCCTAAATTATAAACCTAATCGAATTATGGACTTACAATCTCTCAATTCACAAACTACTAACAATTCTAGTTAGTTCTAAAGCTCTCTAATAAATAATCGGGTCTTACATGGGATCTCTCTCTATGAAATTACCGACTATATTGATTAAATGGTCAATTAAATCACCTAACTCTCATTAATCCAATCTAATCATTTTTATCTGGTTCACCCTCTCGGCTTGTTACTGAAATATGTGCATACATCAATCAATCACAACACCCAACTCAAGTAAACAAAAATAAACTAGATTAATATTAAAGATAAGCAAAATCCCAAAGGTAAAGTTAGAACATCATTATTAACTCAAAATCCATAACCATACAACCCATCTCAATCTTACATATTTAAATGAATAAAAAAGTAAATAGGGAGGAAATGAAACTCAGGTTGGATGACTTGGGAGAGCGGCGGCATCAGGAGATCACCTATTCCAGGAAGCTTCGATATCGAAACCCTCTTCTTCTTCCTCTTCTTCTTTTCTCTCTCTTTTTTCGATTTCCAAAAGTAGGTAGAATCTAATCTTCTTTTTAAGGCTATATCATAATCCTTTTATAGTCTTTACCAATTAAGGTAACCCTAGTGTCTTTCTGGGGTCTAAAATATCCTAAACGTCTCTTAAAAACTCAATTCTGAAAGTGACTCCGCGTTTGTCTTTGCCCAAACCATGATCGTGGCCCCTTGGTGCACAATTGTGGCCAGTTTACCTACTCTCTATCACGACTGTGGCAAATTCCCCACGATCGTGGTCTTATCCTTAAGTTTTTGTCACGATGGGCCTATGTTGGTGCTTCTGTCACGATTGTTGTAGGTCCCCACAATTATGGCCATGTGTTTTGGTTTAGTTCTCCTCCAAAACTCTTCCAAATGCCCTGAAACACTAACACACTCATCACGTTACCTCATATATTTAAAATTGAAGCTCAAAAAATTCTTGTCACCCAAAGACCACCTAAAACACAGATGTTTATAAACTAACACAAATTTTAAGTTAAGCACACACTAAACAATCAACTCAAACACTAAACACATATCAAATTACCTATAAAAGTATAATGCAATCTACACCTATCAACATCCCCATACTTAAAATTTTGCTTGTCCTTAAGAAAATATCAAATGTAACCAATAAATTTCTATCACTTCATTTTCACAAAGATTAAATCATGCAATCCCTCAAACTTTGGCGAACTCAAGTGTCAAGCTACTACTCGCATCATCACTAATTTTCATTAGTGCACATAAGCAAACTCAACCTATGAAACCATCACTCAAAGAAAAGTATAAATTCAAAGTGAACCTTCCTTATAGATTTCACTCATTTCCCTCCAGTGTTTGATGATTAGTTTTTCGCTCAAACTTCTTATAGGAAACTACACTATCGTAGGCTTGCTAATACACCAATTCTTCTCCACAATAATTACATGCTAAGATAAATCAAAAGGGCTTTGTTTCTGGTTGTAATGTGGATAGGGTTAAGGTGGGTTAAATGGGTTTTAGGGGTTTATCACAAGCATTTATAAAATACAAGTGTACCAAAGGATGACAAAGATAATCCTCTAAGATATGCAAATAGATAAGACTACTTCTTCGCACTTATTGTAGCTACTACATGTTATTCCTTTTTATTTTCTTTTCTTTTCTTTTTCTTTTTTATTTGATTTTGTTATTTTCTCTTTTTATTTTTCTTTTTTATTTTTTAATAAAGAAATAATGAATGGAAAACAACAACTATATGCAATGTGTTCTTAACTTGTGATTCCCTACTTAAGTATCACTTAGCACTTTATTAACTTGTGATTGGGCAAGCTAATGGGGTTTTTGGGTTTTATAATTGGGTGATTTCAAGAAACAAAAGGTTAAAGGCTCAATGGTGCTAGCAACGGATAATAAAATGGTAGGTCATTTAAGCTAAAGGTTAAAGCAAGAAGGTCTTAGTCATTTCTATCTAGCATGCATCTACTAGATTTAAACCAATTCAAAGCAAGTTATAAAGGTAATTACCTAAGGAAGTATCATACAAACATGGAAATGAAATGACTATAGAATGGAGTTATAAAGGCTCAATTCTTCACATAGGCTACAATGAAAATCCATTATTTTTATATACATGACCTCATTGTTCAAGTGTCAAGTTCTGAGTAAGTTTATGTGGCCAGTTACTTTCACCACTCCACATAGTTCACTCTCCACTTAAGTAGCCTAATTTAAGTTCCGTATGCATTTAATCTCATTCCAACTAGCATGATAGAATGTCATGGCAACATATTTATCCCAAAGATTCAAATTTAAGGGAAATGACACACCTAATATTGATAACCTAACATGCATCCTAAATGACATGCAAAAATTGCAAAGACTAGCTCACTACACTTGAACAAACCATTGTCCTCAATGTACAAAAGAGAGCATCCAAAACTAACAAACAACATATTGAAAACCAAAACATAAAAACACAAGAAGAATAATAGAAGAGATTAAGGGCAAGATGGGTTTATGGTGGTGGTTCCGATATAAGTGATGCATTTTTTCCTCTCATTCTTTTTTCCTCCAACAAGCTATAATGCACAATAAATCTTCAAGTAATCTCAAAACATATCATTGGGGACCTAAAAAATAAGAGAATGAAGTGCAAAACAAGTTAAACCAAAGTAAATATTATCAAATCAAAACAACACCATACTAGCACAAAAGCAAACAAATGAAAGACAAACATGCTAAGTTAAGGTCATCAACTTGACTCTCCCATATAAAGTCATAAAAGGGTGAGCGAAAGGCAAGAAAGTACTTCGTTTTCTTATGGAAATGTCGCTCTAAAGTAAAGCTTGCATCTATGCCCATTAACTTTAAAAGTTTCGCCCTTTCATTTTCTAACTCCAACGCTCTATGGGAAACACTTGACTAACCTTAAATGGGCCACTCTATCTTGACTTGAGCTTTCTGGGAAATAACTGAAGTCGTGAATTGAATAAAAGAACCAATTCCCCACTCTTGAATTCCTTCTTCTTAATATGGCCATCATGCCACTTTTTAGCCCTTTCTTTACACAACTTGGCATGTTCATAAGCATCATATCTTAATTCTTCCAACTCATCAAGTTGTAACAATCTCTTTTCTCCTGTTAGCTTCCAATCCATGTTCAATTTCCTAATTGCTTAATAGGCTCTATGCTCCAACTCCAGTGGTAGATGGCAAGCCTTGCCATACACAAGTTGATATGGTGTTGTGCCTATGGGAGTTTTGAAAGTTGTCCTGTAAGCCCACAATGCATCATCTAGCTTCAAAGCCCAATCTTTCCTTAAAATGCTCACTACCTTCTCTAAATTTTTTTTTCAATTCTCTATTCACTACCTCCACTTAGCCACTCGTTTGTGGATGGTAAGGGGTTGCCACTACTTGATGAACATTATATTTTTTTTAAAAGAGCCTTAAAGGGTTTGTTGCAAGTGTGGCTCCCTCCATCACTTATGATAGCTTTAGGAACCCCAAATTGAGTAAAGATCTTCTTGGTGAATCATTGCACCACTTTACCATCATTTATTGGAGTAGATATTGCTTCGACCCACTTAGACACATAATCAACTCCAACCAATATATAAGAGTTAACTAGGGAATATAGGAATGGTCCCATGAAATCTAAGCCTCACACATCAAATATCTCCACCTCCATGACGTTTGAAAGTTGCATCTCATCCCTCTTGGAAATATTGCCCACTCTTTGGCATCTATCACAATGTAATATAAAATATTGGACATCCTTGAATAGGTTCGGCTAGTAGAATCCACACTTTAAAATGCAAGCAGCCATCTTGTTCACTCCATAGTGTCCAGAATAAACTAAACTATGACACTAGGTTAAAACTTCAGACATTTCATCTTTATCGACACACCTGCAAATCAAACTATCAGCACATATTTTATACAACACAGGTTCATCTCAAATATAGTGAGAACACTAAAATAAAAACTGCTTCCTTTATTAATGTGAGAGATTAGGGGGAAGAATACAGATAATTGGCAATACCTAGAAACTAAGGAAGAAAAGGATTTTATGCCATTATTAAAGCCTCGTCAAGAAAATGCTCTTCAATTTCCTTATCTTCTTCATTTTGTAACCCTTCAAGTCTCGACAAGTGGTCTGCCACAACATTTTCTGCTCCTTTCTTATCCTTAATCTCAATGTTGAATTCTTAAAGTAGAAGCACCTTTCAGATAAGCCTAGCCTTGTATTCTTTCTTTGCAAAGAGATAACACAATGCCACATGATCTGTAAAAACAATAACTTGTGAGCCTAAAAGGTAACAATGAAATTTTTCACATGCAATACCACTGCAAGCAACTCCTTCTCAGTGGTGGTGTAGTTCAGTTGTGCTCCTGTAAATATTTTACTGGCGTAGTAGATAACATGCAACTTCTTCTCCTTCCGCTATCTGAGTACATAGCCAATGGCATAGTCACTTACATCACACATGATCTTGAAGGCAAGTGACCAATCTGGTGTCTTCAAAATAGGCGTTGCTGTAAGTGTCGTCTTTACCCTTTTAAAAGCATATAAACAATCATCATCAAACATAAAAGGCACATCTTTAACTAACAAGTTAGTTAATGAACAAGCAATAAGAGAAAAATCCTTGATGAACCGTTTGTAGAACCCTGCATGACCAAGGAATGCTCAGATGCCCTTAATGTTGGTAGGAGGTGGAAGCTTTTCAATCACTTCAATCTTAGCTCAATCTCCCTCAATCCCCCTGCATAAGATCTTATGGCCTAAAACAATTCCCTCTTGGACCATGAAATGACATTTTTCCTAATTCAAGACTAAATGAGACTCCTTGCATCTTTGTAACACTCTATCCAAATTAAATAAACAATGATCAAAAGAGTCTCCAAAAATAGAGAAGTCATCCATAAATACCTCCATAAAGTCCTCATTCATATCTAAAAAGATGGCCATCATGCACCTTTGGAATGTTGCTGGTACATTGTATAGGCCAAAAGGCATCCTCCTGTAAGCAAAAGTCTTATAAGGACAAGTGAAACTGATTTTCTCTTGGTCTTGTGGGTATATGAACATCTGATTGTATCCTAAACATCCATCAATAAAGAAATAAAAAGCATGGCCAGCCACCCTCTCAATCATTTAGTCTATAAAAGGTCATGGAAAATGGTCTTTCTTGATGGCCAAATTAAGCTTCCTATAATCAATGCACACTCTCCAACTTATGATGGTCCTAGTGAAAATTTGTTCACCTTTTTCATTCTCCATCGCTATCATGCCTCCTTTCTTAGGCACGCATTGCACCGAACTCACCCGCTCACTATTTAAAATTAGTATATAATACCTGTATCTAAAAGCTTCACCACTTCCTTCTTCACAACCTCTTGCATGTTTGGATTTAACCTTCTTTGCCTCTCCCCCACTGTCTCACATCCTTCTTTAAGGTTAATCTTATGCATCACCACATTGGGGCCAATCCTCCTAATATTAGAAATTTGCAACCCCATGGTCTCATCCTTTTCTTAGTGGTCTCTACCACTTTCTCTTCTTGCTCAACATTTAATTGGTTGGGAATGACAATGGGTAAGGTGTGGTCTTTGACAAAAATGTGTATCTCAGGTGAGAAGGTAAGGGTTTTAGTTCTAAAGTGGGAGGCTTTACAATGAAAGCTGGTGTGGGTGCATCCTCTCTCTCTCTCTCACTTCTCTCTCTCACCCTCCTCACACAATTCCTCTTCACTCACACTCTCATCCCTATGCATTTTAGCAATTCTTTCAACTTCCTTTTCACTTTCCTTTTCAACCTACTTCACACAATCATCCATAACATCAATCTTCATATAAGCACTTCCATCCACCAGTTTCTTCAAAGATTTAGTCATATTAAATTCAAACTGCTCATCAACAATTCTCAAAATTAATTTTCCTTCATGCACATCAACTAATGCCTTACCAGTATTCAAAAAGAACTTACCTAAAATCAATGGACAATTCCTATCTTCTTCAAAATCTAGCACATCAAAATCAGCAAGAATTATAAATTTACCCACTTTTACCATAACATCTTTTACTACCCCAAATAGCCTCTTGATGGATTGATCTGCAAGTTGGATAAGCATAAATGTTGGCTTGACGTCTCCTAGCCTCAATTTCCTAAAAATAGACAAAGACATCAAGCTAATACTTGCGCCTAAATCACATAAGCATTTAGAAAATTCAAAATCATCAACAACATATAGAATAGTAAAACTCCATGAATCTTGTAGTTTTGAAGGCATTGTGCTTGTGATGATCAAACTACAATTCTCCGTCAAGGTCACCGTTTAATTGTACTCCCAAGTGCATTTATGTGTCAATATGTCCTTAAGAAAACTTGGGCATACACTCCAATGCTTCCACCAAAGACAAATTAATTTTAAGTTTCTTTAACTTCTCTAAGAATTTAGAGAATTGAGTGTCGACTTGATGTTGGCTCACCCTCTGCGGATATAGAATCTTAGGCATGTAGGGTGGTGGGGGTACATATGGTCTCTCTTCTTCTTTGTCGTGTACCTTTTCCTTCTATTGGCTATCTTGTTGAACATTTGGCTCCTCTAATTGCTTGCCACTTATAAGTGTGATTGCCTTAAGTTGCTCCTTTGGATTGGCCTCGGTGTTACTTAGTAAGCTTCCTGCATTTCTATAAGACAAAACATTAGCAAGTTGACCTACCTATACTTCCAAATTGTGGATGGATGAAGCGTGGTTCTTCACAATCTGGTCAAACTTTGCCTCCATTCTTTTCTGACTCTCTTTTTGTCTTTTTTGACTTTCCTCTCAGCTCAAGAACTTTGAACCTAAAACATCCATTAACTTGTCCATTTTGTTCTCAAAAGATCCAAGATGGTCTTGCTAAAATCTGAGAGGTCCTTATGTTCTCACTTGGCCACTTGCATTGTTAGTACTCCACGAAAAATTTGGGTGGCTTTTTCACCCAGGATTGTAAGTATTAGAATATGGATTGTTGTTAACTCTTTGTGGCTACAAGTAATTTTCTTATTCGGTACTACTCGCTCCCAACAAGAAACAGTCAATTGTGTCATAGTTGTCCTGCCCACATAATTCACATTGTGACTATATGGTCTTGGCGGTGGATGAAGAAGCTCCTTGCATGTTGCTCAATTGCTTGGTAAAGGTCATAATTTGTGCTTGCCAAGCTATCACTGAGTCAAGTGGAATCATTCTTTTTTGCTCCGTAGACCCTTGTCTGCTCTTTTTATTTGACCACATATAGTTGTTTCTTGCCAACTCTTCAAAAGATGATTTCTTCTAAAGAAATTCCCTCAGAAGGTTGTAATGAGAGCAGCTCTTATATAACTCTTTCAATCTCTACCAAGCTTCATACAGTGACTCCCCATCACTTTGTTGAAAGTTAGTGCTCTCTTTAATGATTCTTGTTGTCTTGGTCAAGGGAAAGTACTTCACTAGGAAAGCTTGGGCTAGTTTCTCCCAAGTAGTGATTTAGCTTGTACTGAGTGAATTATACTATGCCTTTGCCCGATCTCTCAAGGTAAAAGAGAAAAATCTCAACCTCACAGCATCATCCAACATTCCATTAAACTTAAAGGTATCACAAATCTCTAAGAAAATTGCAAGATGGGTATTGGGATCTTCGTTGGATAGCCCATAAAACTACACACTACTCTGAAGTATATTAAAGAGTGCCAGTTTGATCTCAAAATTATCGACTTAAATAGCTGGCCTTGCAATTCCTTGAGGACTAAAACCTGGCCTCATAAAGTCCATCACTATCCTCTCAGCTCTTTCTTGTTCTCCTTCTTCTACCATATTCCTTTGCATTCATTCTTGGTATCTAGCTCTTCTTAGCTCTCTTTCCTGCCTTGTAATATATGAACACTCTTCCTCATTAAGCTTGTTGGACCTTCTCGTGTTCCTTGTGTTCATACACTAAAAGAACTCAAGGAAAAGTATCAAACACTCTTAAATCAAAGTGACCTAAACTAAACAATATGCTAAACAAAACAATCCCTGACAATGGCACCAAAAACTTATTGATTGTAAAACCAATTACAAGTTTTATGCTAAATATCGCAAGTATACATGTCGTTTCTTGTCGAAAAAGGCAGATATCGTCCCACAGAGATTGTGCTTAGGCACTACTTAATTCAGGTTGCTCTTTGTTTAATATTCAAATATTGAACTGAAAGGTAAACTAAATCAAACAAACTAATAACAAACAAACAATGTAACAATGGAAATCTTTCAAGAGAAATAATCGAGTTATGAAAAAGGAGATTTTACCTTTTATTAATGCTAACCTAGCCAATTGTGTGTTCATGGATATCGATTCTATACGATCGTAGGGTTGATTACTCTCTCTCGAGTTATAACCATTCCCTAAATTATAACCCTAATTGAATTATGGATTTGCAATCTCTCAATTCACAAATTACCCAAATTCTAATTAGTTATAAAGCTCTCTAATAAACAATCGAGGCTTACATGGGATCTTTCTCCATAAAATTACAAACTAGATTGATTGAGTGGTCAATTAGATCGCCTAACTCTCGTTAATCCAATCTAATCATTTTTATTTAGTTCTTCCTCTTGATTTGTTCCCAAAATATACACATACATCAATCAATCACAACACCCAACTCAAGTAAACACAAATCAACTAGATTAACATTAAAGATAAGCAAAATCCCGAAGGTAAAGTTAGAACATCATTATCAACTCAAAATCTATAACCATACAACCCATCTCAATCTTACATATTTAAACGAATAAAAAAGTAAATGGGGAGGAAATGAAACTTAAGTTGGATGACTTAGGAGAGCAGAGACATAGGGAGATCACCTATTTCGAGAAGCTCCAGCATTAGAACCCTCTTCTTCTTCCTCATCTTCTTTTTTTCTCTCTCTTTTAGGTTTCCAAAAGTAAACAGAATCTAATCTCCTTTCCAGGATATAATCCTTTTACATTCTTTACCAATTAAGGTTACCCTAGCGTCTGTCCAGGGTCAAAAATGTCCCTTAAAAACTTGAATCCGAAAGTGACTCTGCGTCTATCTATGCACAGGCCACGACCATGGTCATGACCAGTTTACCTTCTCTCTGTCACAATCGTGGCAGATTCCCCACAATTGTGGCCCAATGCTTGAGCTTTTATCACAATTATGGTGTATTTGCCACGATCGTGGGCCTATGTTAGTGTTTTTGTCAAGATCGTAGAAGGTCCCCCACAATCGTGGCCATGTGTTTTGGTTTGGTTCTCCTCCAAAACTCTTTCGATTACCCTGAAACACTAACACACTCATCACCGCACCTCATATATATATAATTAAAGCTCAAAAACATGTTCTCACCTAAAGAACCCTTAGAACACAAATGTTTATGAACTAACACAAATCTTAAGCTAAACACACACTAAACAATCAACTTAACCACTAAACAAATATCAAATTACCAATAAAAATACAATGCAATCTATACCTATCATAGACCAATAGAATTATGGGTGATTCTGATACCGCAAAGCGTATGTGTTCATATAAAGATGATGATTTCTCCAACTAAATTGGGCCTCATTGAAATCCATAAGATTCTTTTACTCCATATAATATATATCCTCTATGATCATTCTTTTTATCTCTTCTTGATATCTAATTTTCTAGATTCTTCATCGTTGCCTTGTGATGTCCAAATCAATGTGTTTTCGAATTTTCGCCCAAACTTCCTACACTTTTTTTTCAGAAAAGATGGTGAAAAAGCCTTAGACTACAAGAATTAAACTAATCTACACCTCCCCGAAAATGGTGCTAAAAACTTGATCGTGTCGTTCGAGCTTTAAAATTTATAAGCTCTCGAGTACCGCAAGTGTATGGGTCACGATTTTAGTATAAGAGGTGTCGATCCACAAGGATGGGGACTAATCTAATCCTAAAATTTAAGGCCAACAATATATGAAACTCAAAATAAACAATGCAATGGAAAGTAATTATGAGAATTGAATTCAACCACTTAAATCAGAAATTAAACGCGAAGGAATTAACAATTGAGTAATAAACACACACAATGGAAATCAACCAAAGAGTTTACCAAGTTATGAGAAAGAGGATTTTACTTATCATTAATGCTAACTAGCTGATTTTGTGTTAATGGGTGTCGGTTCTAAACGATCCTAAGGCTGATTACTCTCTCTCAAGTTATAACCATTAAACCCTAATTGGATTATGAAATTTGCAATCTCTCAATTCACAAATTATTTAAAACCTTAGTTAGATCTGAAGCACTCTAATAAATTATTGGAATATCGCATGGGATCTATCTGCATACAATTACCAATATGATTTGTCACGGTTTCTATTAAATCGCCTAACTCTCATTAATCTGATTTAATCATTTTTCATTCAGTTCACCCTCTCAGTTTATTACCAAATTATGCAAGAACATAATCAAATCACGACATTCATCCAAATAACACAATCAACTAAATTATCATTAAATCAAAATAAAATCCTGAAGGAGAGTTAGAACATCATCATCATTCTACTATCTATCATCATACAATCCATCCCAAATTTATATATGAATAAAATTGAAACGAAAAGGAAATAGACACTTAGAATGGACAATCTGGGAAGGCGGCAGTGTCGAAAAACCTCCTGATTTAGAAAACTTCAAGACTGTTTCTTTTTAGCGTTTTCAACAGTGACTGCATGAAAAGCTCCCTTTTCTCTGCCTCTTTATTTTCTTTTTATGATCTTTTTTGTTTAGAGTAACCGGAGGATTTTTCGAGGTCCAAAAAATCCCTCAAAACATGAAGTTTGTGAGCATCTTCACGTCTACCTGATGCAGCCACGATCATGAGTCACAACTAAGCCTTTTGTCATGATCATGGCATGCAAGCCACGATCGTGGGCCATCCCCTAAGCTTTTAACATGATCGTGGCATGCAGGCCACAATCATGGGCCAAACCTAGAGCTTTTGTCATGATCATCGCCTACCTGCCACGATCGTGGGCCTATATTGTGGCCCAGATTCCCTCCGAAACTCCTCTGCTCTTCGATATGGACCCTGAAACATTAGCAAACACATCAAGATACCTTAAAAATATAATATTTAAGCTCAAAGACTTGTATTAACCCATAAAATACTTAAAACACAAATAAATCACAAACTAACGCAAATTTTACCCAAACATATACCAAGTGATCGAATTAATGGCTAAATACATATCAAACTATGCCCTAAAACACGATGCAATTTACATTTATACATACGCTATAAAATATTTTAATGGGTAGTTTAGTATGTGTTTAGTTGTTAAATTGATGATTAGTGCATGTTTAGGTTAGAATTATATTATTTAGTTAGATATTTGTGTTTTGATTGTTTTATGAGTTAGGCATGTTATTGGGCTTAAATTTTGTGTATTTGAGGTACCTTGAAGTGTTTATTAATGTTTCAGATCAAATGTCAAATAACAGAGAGAAATCACAGGAAACTCAGAGCAGGGCCCAAGGCCACGATCATGACAAAAACCTAGTGGTCTACCATGATCACGACCCCATATGCCATGATTGTGATAGAGAGCAAAAATTGAGTGCCACGATTGTGACTTGTGCGGATAGCCTTCCGAATGCGACTTACCGAGGGTCATTTGGGACTTTTTGGACCCAAAACCTAAAATAGAAAAGATTATATAAAGAAAGAAAAAGAACCTTAAGGGGAGCTCTAATTTCTATCATTATGGGAAAACTCCAAGAAGAAAGAAGAAGAAGAGAGATAAGAAGAAGAAGAGGAGAGAGGAGTAGGCTTCTGCTACTGCTGCTTTCTCGATCCATCCCGATCCTATCCAAGTGACATTTTCTTTTCATCTTGTTTTTTTTTTTTTGAATGAGTAAGATGGATATGATGATATTGATGAATTTGGGATTGATGATGATGTTCTACCTTTTCTTTAGGGATTTAAACTTGATTCAATGTTAATCCAGTTATTTTTTGTTAATTCATTTAGGTGTTATGATTATCTGTTATAACTTTATGCTTTGGTGATAAATCGAGATAGTGAATCGAATTCAAAATGATTGATTTGGTGAATGAGAGTTAATTGTCCTAATAGATCATGCAAATAATCAAATTAGTAATTATATGGAGAGAGATCTCGTGTAAGGACCCGGTTGTTTAATAGAATGCTTAAAATCTAATTAGGTCGTGGGTTGATTGTTAATCGATAGATTACATATTTGGTAATGCAACTTAATTAGGGTTTATCAATTAAGATTTAGGGATTATAACTCAAGAGAGAGTAATCCACCCTTCAATAATTTAAAACCAACACCACATTAACAAAAAGTGATTACGTTGGCATTAATAATAGGATAAATCCCTTTCTCATAATTTTGGTAATTTTTTATGTGATTTCCCATTGTGAATTTGGTGGTGCTCAATATTCGATTTCGTTTGTGTTAATTTTACAAATTAATTTTTTGTCAATCATCTTCACGTATTGACTTTTTTGTTCGTTTTTATTTTCATTTCAATAATTCTTTAGGCCTTAAATAACTTAGAATTAGATTAATTCGACAACTTTGAGAGATTGACATCTCGCATACTACACCCACGACCTATGCATTTGTAGTATATTGAGAGATTAAAATTTGCCTCAACAAGATTTATCTTAAACACCACTTTCCCAATATCATGAGGATTGAAGTGGCTACAAAGATAAGTTAATACCTTTTCAGATAACGAATGATTAATACAGGATTTGAGAATATGCATAATAGAGTAGCTAGTAGTAGGAATCCCTAACATGTTCTTAAAGAAGTCTAAAGCCTCTTGTTTAAGAACTTCTTAGGAAGAGACCATTTCTCCATTTTTCCTGATCAAAAAGCATATCCTATTAGTTTTGCATCTAGCTATTATTGAATTGCAAAAAGAAAATAAAACCTTATGCTTTTATCCCCCTCTTGGATTTGTTAAATATGGGACCTCTACTTAAATAGTGAATTGTGACAACATATAGCATTAATTGAAACAACTACTTTTGTGATATAATTGATATCAAAGTAAATTCAAATTAAGATATATGATGGCTTAGTAAGGGTGAATCCGTTAATTTCGTTTTTTTCCAGTATAATTAAAATAGTGGAAGTAAAATCCTAATAGTCTTAAAGAGTGTCATGGTGGTAATGAAAATTATTAAAATCGAAAATTTATATGTGCTATATCAAACTACTCAGACATAATATCACTAGATTATGGTGTAAGTGGCTGACACGTTAGTGAGAAAATGATGAATAAGAGAGGGCTGTTAGCGAGCAGAGTCCGTCATAACGTCAGGCTTATGTTAACAATGTATTTTTGAAAGCAGATATGGAAATAATTTGGAAGTGTGTTCTTCCAAACTTGAAACAGAAGGTTATAATACCATAATTTATTTACTTTTTTCATTTAGCTAGCGATCTCATGGATTCGGAAGGGTGCCCTTTCGTCGTTAGCTAGCTCTGGACTTATCTATCTATAATCATGGAAGATAACTATTAAAAGTTTCCACCGTCTTACCCAACAACGTCTATTAGCATTTTGCATGCAACGTTTGAAACGTCTTTGCCATGGTGTTGCTTTTCTCTGCCTCTAACCGACCATTACTTGCTTTCTTTCTCCCTCTATATGTCAAAAATGGATCATTCTCCCACTTTCTACCCTCCTCTCCTCTTCTTCCTGTGGTCCTACAGCGGCTATAGAACACCTTATGATCCTTCACGGAAGTATACAGTTTTTTCGAGACCTGCGATGCATTCAAAGCCCAACCAAGAACTTGGAGTATAAGTCTAAATCCATCAACATCCAGGAGGCGTTAAACCTTAGAAGCCCTTTTGCTGTGTATGTTCCCCATTTTCAACCTCAGCCCTTAGTAAGTACCAAAATCTCTGAACACATTCAGAATTTCTCCATTACAGTTGAGTCTTTTACATCAATTTCTCCATTTCAAAGAATGTACACAGAAAAGACTTCCCTGATTATAGCTCCTTTTTACAAAAGATTTCTAGACCGATGGTGTAACAGAGTCCTGCAATAAAATTATTAAGACCAATAACAAAAATGTATCGATACCGTACTAAAACCTAATTTGATATTAAAGCTGATACAGTATTCGTGACATTGGGTAATACGGGGAACTCTTTCGGGCAATTTTTAAAATTTATTAAATAGTTCTTGAATTTTTAAAAATTTCAAAATAGTTCGTTAGTATATTGTATTGTATACTCTATAAATTTTACAACAACCTTGTCTCCAAAAATCATAATAATAAAAACTTAACACAAAAAAAAATTATTTATTTTATTAACATTAATTTTCAAATATTTCACATCTAAATAATAACTATAATTAATATAAAAAAATCATTTAATCATCATGCAAATATAAATTTTAAAAAATACAAAATATTTAAAAAAGTACAATTTCATCGTATGATAAATAATAATTATATCGAAACATCAAATAATAATAATAATAAATATTCTTAACTCTTTAACTATTACAATTTACATCAAAAGTTCGAGATAAGGAAACAACTAAGTAGAAGTAAAATATAAAATAACAATGTTTACAATCACATTGCATATATAGAATTAAACATATATATCAAATATAAGTAAAATTAAAAGAAGAGGAGAAACAAAAACCTGAAATTTCATTCAATCGTATACAAGGAGATACTCGTTATAACTGTACTGATCACAATTCTCCTGCGGTACAAAATTCTCATCATTGAGAGGAGTCTCATGATCATCATAATTTAAATTCATTGCACCAAATGACATGTCAATGCTCTCCCACCTAATATTTTCTTTCAAATCACTCACATCTATCAAATCTGATTCCTTAAAAATCCAATCCGCCAAAAGATCAATATTATCAATGCAAATTGAATCTACTGAACTACTTGTTCTATTTAGAGTCATAGTAAAATATAAAATTTAATTAGTAAAAATTTTTAAGAAATTATATCTAAATTAATAATGATAATAACATACCTTTTCCGAAGCTTTCAATTATAACGAATGAATACCAAGTCATTCAATCTCTTGTGCTCCAATCAATTCCTTTTCTTAAAATGGATGAATTCAAATATGCTCCAGTTTCTTTCATAACCTGTTACACTCAAACAATGACTTAGAATTCGAATTGTAAACCTTTTCAATTATGGAACACTATTTCTAAATTGGTCCCACTAAGAAGTTGTAAATTGTAAGACAATAAACTAGCATTATAAACAAAATAAAGTGATAATCAATTTTTAGCAAGTAACAAAAGTGAAAAAATATATACCTGAATTATGTTGAATAGCAATTGGCATCATGAAATTCCTAAAAGACTGCTTATAAAGCTCCATTTGTGAGCTCAAGAGATCTTGCATCATCTCATGGGCAACAACTATTGTAATAATTAATAGCATTCCCTTATTAACTTTAGCTTTCTTTGAAAAATCTAGTCTGAAATAGACACTAGGATTCAAAAATTTCTCAGCTGCAAACAACAAAGAGTAAAGTTGCATTTCCCATCTGTCATTGATGTTTGCAAGATAAGGTGTGTGTAACACACCACTACTATAGAGCATATGCCCGAACATACAGAGGACATTTAAGAACATACCTTATGAAAATGGAAAATTAGAGTAATCACATCAACTTATTATGGCATCATACAAAACATAAGTACTTAAAAGATCAACTTTTCCCATTTCATTCACAAAAAATACTTACTTACATTGTCATACATCTCATACTCCATATTTATCCATAACATAACATTTGGGAGGCTAAAGCTCTATACAAAAAGTTCAACATAAAAGGAGAAACTAAACAAAAGTATTCTATCTAGACTCCTCAATATCAGCTGACCAAACCTTTGAGTCATTCTTGTTTCCAAAAAAACAAGCATTAGACTTCTAATCTATCACCTTAGAAGCTAGGACTTCCTTGTACCTAAAAATTAACGTTGTAATTTTGATGAGTTTGTGAACTCAGTGAATGAACCATTATCGATGTGCTCACTCATATCAAAACACAAGGACAATTTATAATCCAATTCACAATCAAATCATATAATCCAATATTGAATATTACATCACATTTTATCATGCTTCAACAAGTTCAACATGTATACAATATTTTGCATCAATATTTCAGAACAATCCAATAATTCAATTCAATCATCCATATGATACATATCAAGTTGTATATGCAAATACACATGTGATTCCATTCCTTTTTACTTTGTTGTGACCAAGCACCTATTTACTGACCCGTATCCATTATGGATATGGGCTAATTTCATTTATTGTCCCGTACCCATTGTAAATACCGTGCTCATTAATACACAATTCCTTTATCTGATTATGCATAACAATATGATGGAATGCATCGATAACTTTCATTCAATATGCACATTCATTTATCACAATCATCGGATCTGAGTCTGGCATTCAACTTTTAGTTGAGTACACATATTTTCCAGATTCACATACAATTGGAAAGAACTCTAAATATAGTCTCAAATATCAAACTCCTCAGACTGTCAATGTCTAGAATTATCACAATCACATAAGTAACGATGCAATAACTAAATTTTAAACCTAAACAAATTAATCATAGTGAGAAAACATCTAGGTTAACTCACAGTGCACTCCAGATAAGCTATTGCCTTAATGACCCAACAATGTCTGGATGTTGACGTTCTATTTGTGCTTCTTTAGTCATACAATACACACAATTTTCCACATTACTAAGTTGATTAATCATATAAATATTCAATCATGCACATGTATATGTGTCATATTCAATACATGCTTAATTGACTTTCTCGGGTATGTGTCCTCAAATCATGAGTCTTGATCATTCAAACATTATAGCTTATATATAACTAGTTTGAAATTTAGGTTTATATCTTAAGTAAACTTAATTATTCTAAATTCATCAACCATACATTTACTAACCCTTTTCTAGCATTATATAAATTCACACAATTCCCAATTCTTATTCATTCCTACTTAATTCACATTACTCATATCTCTTGGATCACAATTGTATTCATAAGACCATCTTTATTACTTTAACAACTCATAATTTCCAAATTTAGATACATTAATATTAAACAATCTTTTCCTTAAGTTATAACATCAATTAGCAACCTAAACTTATCAAACACTTAACCAACTAATCAAGCATCAAACTAGGTTCATTTCAAGTCTCAATTAAGTCCAAATGCACCAAAGTAAAGTAACTTATCCTTAGTTCTTTCAACGATCACACAAAACAAAAAAATTCATTTCCAAAGTATTGCCACGATCATGGAGGACCTTCCCACAATCTTGGGATGAGTGAACCGAGTGTTCACTCCCTATTTTCCTTCAATTTCTTCTTATTTTACTCCCTTCATACCAAATTCTAAATATCTTCTTAATACTTCATTAATTATATTTCAATTCCTCATCAACTTCACCTCAATCTCAACGCAAAATCATCCATACAAAACTCATAAACTATTGTTTTTCATGCACTCAAAAACAAAACATGATTATATCCATTTATTCATCAGTATCTCGGCACTCATTAAACGTCATTATCACAACCAATCCATCCCTAAACAATCATCATAATTGTTATGCTAACATATGTCACAATAAGTCAGTAATTTACTTACTTGTTCAGCTCAAAAGCCTCCTCAACTCATCAAGTTAATCTACCCCCCATCCCCCATGCTTGCAATATTATCACAAATTCAAGGTGGAAAAAGGTTGGGTTTTCAGCAACAAGATGAAGACAAAAAAATATTGGAGTGGCAAAGTGCAGAATTTTGACAAAAACTCAAAGTTGTAAGAGTTAGGTGTGAGTGTCGAAAATGAGAGAAGAAGAAGATGATAACATGTAGCAAAAATAAAAGAGAGGATGGTTATGTCATGTGTGTGTCGTGTACTGTAGGTGTATGGTGAGTGTTATGAACTTGTGATGACACTTGTCAAGTAAAGAACCATGCTACATATCTTCTACTTAAACTACCAATTGTCACTTAAATACTTAGTCCATTTGTCACTCCATCTTTGAGTCATTTGTTAACCATTAATCTAAGCCATTTGTCACTCAACCTGCCACGTGTTACTTATTTCTACTGCCATATATCACTTATTTCTACTGTCATGTGCCAACTTGTCTTGTCACTTGACATTTTTTCCTAGTCCAAATGTACATATTAATTTATCAATCTCCCAATTGTAACAATTAATTCCAATTTACTAATTGTAATCCTTCAAACCAAAATTCAAGACATAAACAATACACAATAAAATCATATTCATTTTAAGCCTTTCAAAACTCGTAATATGTCAATTGAGTGCATATATTATCCTTGTAATGTGTACGAAATCATAATTCATGTGTGTATGCTAATGATACGCATGTGAATCAAATGCACTTTTATAATTTTTCAATGATATTACTTATGTGTAATAGTTTAAGGATTTAACCCTTAGTATGGAAAACGAGCTATTACAATTCTCCCTCCTTAAGAAATTTCATCATCGCAATTCTTACCTAATTGATCAAATAGATGGGGGTATTGTTTCCTTATGTTCTCCTTAGTTTCCCATGTGGCTTCTTTTTTCGAATGATTCCTTCAAAGGACTTTACCAAACGGAATCACTCAGTTTTTTAATTGTTTGGTTTGATAACCTACTATTTTAACTGGTTCCTTAACATAACTCAAATTACTTGCAATTTCAACTTCCTATATTAGTAACAAATGTGTCGGATCTGACTGATATCTCCTGAGCATACTAACATGAAACACATTATAGATCTGAGCCATCTCTGCTGGTAATGCTCATTTGTAAGCTAACGGTCCTGTTCTCTCAGTAATCTTATAAGGACAAATGTATCTAGGGCTTAACTTTTCCTTTTTACCGAACCTCATCACTCTTCGCCAAGGTGACACTCTCAAGAACACCTTATCTCCCATTTGGTACTCCATATCTCTCTGGTGTTGATCTGCATAACTTTTCTACCTATCTTGAGCTGCCTTAATTCTACTACGGATCAGTTTAACCTTGTCAATAATATCTTGAATCAACTCTGGGCCTTCAACAATCCTTAGGCCCTCTTCATCCCAATACAAAGGTGATCGACACTTTCTACCATATAATGCCTCATATGGAGCTATACCAATACTAATGTGATAACGATTATTATATGTGAATTCAATAAGAGCTACATATTTATCTCATGCTCCTTAGAACTCCAAAACACAAGCTCTGAGTATATCCTCAATAGTTATTATAGTCCTATCACTCTATCCGTCTGTCTGATAATGAAAGGTTGTATTAAAATTTAACCTTGTACCCAAAGCTATTTATAAACTACCCTAAAATTTTGATGTAAATCTAGGGTCCTAGTCTGATACAATAGACATTGGAGCTCCATGTAATCTCACTATCTCATTTACATACTTTCGACCTAACTGATCTAGTGTATTATTCTCTCTCACAAGTAAGAAATGGGTCAATTTCGTCAATCTGTCAACAATGACCCATATGACATCATGCTGCCTCGGAGTTCTCGGCAAACCTATAATGAAATCTATAGTAATCCTCTCCCATTTCCATTCCAAAATAGGTAATGATTGTAACTTCCCAACTGGAGATTGATGCTCTGCCTTAATCTGTTGGCATGTCAAACATTTGGCAACATACTTTGCCACTTGCTTCTTCGTCACTGGCCACCAAAATGTTGTTTCAAAGTACTATTATACATCTTGGTAGTACCAGGATGCATAACATAAGCTGCTATGTGAGCTTCCGCCAAAATTTCTTTCCTTAAATCATCCACATCAGGCGCACATAATCTCTACTTCAACCACAATGCATCATTTCTCAATTCAAACTTAGAATTTGAGTTCTGTTTCACCTTCTTAATAAGTTTCACTATTTATGGATCCTTGCTTTCAGCTTTCCTGATCCTTTCATGCAATACCGGTCTAAGCTTCAATGTAGCCAACAGTACTTCATTTTGTCACAAATTCAGTTCAACATTCAATGCTCTCAGTTGAACTAGGTTTGGTAACCTTAATGTCTGAATTTGAGCCACACAATTATTGGATTTCTTGCTTAATGCATTAGTCATAACATTAGCTTTATCAGGATGGTATTCAATTATGTAATCATAATCCTTAAATAATTCAATCCATTGCCTTTATCTCATATTCAGTTTTTTCTGACTCAATAAATATTTCAAACTTCTATGTTATGTAAGTATCTGAAATGTTTCACTATACAGATAATGTCTCCAAATCTTCAAAGCAAACACCACTATAGTAAGCTCTAAATCATGAACTGGATAGTTGAACTTATGAGACCTTAATTGTCTCGATGCATATGCAATCACTCTACCATAATGCGTCAAAACACATCCTAACCCCTAGTGTGAAGCGTCACTATATACTACATATCCTCTAAATCCAAATGGTATAGCTAACACCCGTGTTACATTTAGCCAGAATTTTAATTCCTCAAAGCTCCTTTGACATTGATCGGTCCATCTGAATGGTACATTCTTTCTTAGAAGCTTTGTCAAAGGGGCTGAGATTAATAAAAATCCCTTAACAAACCTCCTTTAGTATCCTACTAATCTAAGAAAACTCTGGACCTCAGACACATTTCTAGGTGCCTCCTAATTCATTACTGCCTCCACTTTCTTTGGTTCTACCTATATACCCTATCCAGATACTATATGACCCAAGAATACTAGTTGATCAAGTCAAAATTCACACTTACTAAACTTGGCATACAATCGCTTCTTTCTCATTATCTGTAAAGTTAACCTTAAATGCTTATAATGTTCCTCTCTGCTCTTCGAGTATATCAGAATATCATCTATGAATACAATCACAAAATGATCTAAGTAAGGTTGGAACACTTTATTCATCAATACTATAAAAGTTATCGGAGCATTTATTAACCCAAAAGGCATCACCAAAAACTCAAAGTGCCCATATCTCGTTCTAAATGCACTCTTTGGTACATTAGCCTCTGCTATCTTTAACTGATAGTACCCTGATCTTAAATCTAGTTTACTAAACACTTGAGCTCCCTGTAACTGATCAAGTGAATCATCTATTCTTGGTAAAGGATAATTTTTCTTCATTATCACCCGATTCAACTACCTATAATCAATACACAATCTCAAAGTCCCATCCTTTTTCTTCACAAACAAAATCGGAGCTCCCCAAGGTGACACACTAGGTCTGATAAAACTTTTTTCCAATAACTCCTACAATTGGGTCTTAAGTTCCTTAAGTTCTACATGTACCATCCTATATAGAGGAATAGATATAGGAGTAATACCTAGAACAAGGTCAATAGTGAACTCTGTCTCCCTATCTAGGGGTAAACCCGATAATTCAATTGGAAACACATCCAAAAAATTCCCAACAACATGAATATCCTGTACTGTCTGCTCAGTTCGGGTATCAGTCATATAGGTTAGATAAGCCTTACATCCACCTTGAATCAGTCTTAAAGCACTCATCGAGGAGATCGATATGGCTGGCACTACTTAACTAACACCTCAAAATATTACTCTTGGTTGATTAGGAGATTTAATAATCACCTCCTTAGTGTAGGAGTTCATCACAACCTTATATGCAATAAGTCAGTCCATACCTAAGACAAAGTTTATTCTTTTAATTAAAATACTATCAGATCGGATTTTAACCCCTCCTAATCAACCTAAATCTTTCACCCTTTACACACTTCTCCAATCACTGTAGTACTACCTATCAGTTTGCTCACTTCTAAGCCACATTTCAACATCTTTCTCTCACAATGCAGTTTAAATGCTAAATGTAGTGTGATAAATGAATACATAGATCCTGGATCTAATAATGCAAATGCTTCAAATTGAAAGACATGTAACACACTTGCAACAACATTTGGGGAGTTCTGGGCCTCCTGTCTTGTAATAGCATAAATCCTGGCTTGGGACTATGGTTAGTTACTTTGCACTTCATTACTAACAAACACTAGGACATGTTGAAATTGTTCTGCTTCTGCCTCTCTGCCATGCTCCACTAGCTCTACTTTACTGGACAATTATCTTAGTCACTAATCCTCCTCTCACTACAAACTATGGCCCCAAAGTCGTGGGACATTCTATAAGTTGATGCTCAAAAGATCCACAGTGAAAGCAAGCTCCTGACACCTTTCAACATTCTCCACCATGTTTCTTTCAATAATGCTCATAACTAGGCATCTGTTGCGTCTGCCCTCCTGATACTTGACCTCTACCACTACCAGTATGATCAAAACCACCTCTCGGTCTAAACCCTAACTATCTCAATCTAATCTATGATCGAAATGATATTTTGGCGTTTACTGAATCTCCTACCAGAATCAACTTGAGACTCACCATGTCTCTTCATTTTGAACTCCTACCTATACTCTCCTTCTCCATCCTTCAGTAACTATTCAATTCGGATTACAATAGCTTGTAACTCAGTAAAACTACTCAAATTGGTGATAGCCAATCTCGTCTTGATCTCCATATTCAATGCATCCTCAAATTGCCTACACTTATCTTCCTCGGTCAGAATCAAAGCAGTAGCATACCCTATTAAGTCATTAAATTGTACCTCATACTCAACTACAATAAGACTTCCTTGTTTTAGATATAGAAACTCCATCTTTTTTGGTAAATAGATCTTTGGCATATAGTTAACCTTAAAAAGCCTCAAGAAGTCTTCTCATGTCAGTCTACAAGGCTGGACAGAACTGCCAGGAACAGTCTTCCATTACTAATAAGCTGAACCTTGAAGTAATGAAACTGCATAGTCAAACCTTTCATCAGACTCACAGTCCATTTGATCAAATACCCATTCTATTCTTTCCAACCAACCTTTTGCCTTAGCAAGGTCTATACTTCCATAGAAGTCTACAACCCCCTATTTCCTAAGTTTATCATATCTCTTTTCCTTCCTTTTAAGACCCCTTTGAGGAATTTGATCAAACTGGGGTACTAGGGACTCTTTATTGGCTCTTTCGGACTCAAGTCAGTTGACTCTACGACTCGATCTACTATAGCAGATGACCTATAACAAACAATAATTATGATCACTATACAAGTCTCTCACTATATATCATGTCTTTATGTTCTTGTATATCCCTATGGATGTTAAACCATGCTCTGATACCAAAAATTTGTAACACACCACTACCATAAAGCAAGCAATCACCACTACCATAAAGCAAGCAATCACATCAACCTATTATGGCATCATACAGAATATAAGTACTCAAAAGATCAAATTTTCCCATTTCATTCACAAACAAAACTTACTTACATTGTCATACATCTCATAATCCATATTTATACATAATATAACATTTGGGAGGTTAAAGCTCTATCCAAAAAGTTTAACATGAAAGGAGAAATTAAACAAAAGTATTCTATCTAGACTCCTCAGTATCAGCCGACCAGACCTTTGAGCCATTCTTGTTTCCAAAAACGTAAGCTTTATACTTCTAATCTATCACTTTAGAAGCTACGTCTCCCTTGTACCTGAAAATCAACGTTGCAAGCTTGCGAACTCAGTGAGTAAACCATCATCAATGTGCTCACTCATATCAAAACACAAGGCCAATTCATAATCCAATTCACAAGCAAATCATATCATCCAATATTGAATATTACGTCACATTTTATCATACTTCAACAAGTTCAACATGTATACAATATTTTGCATCAATACTTCAGAACAATCTAATAATTCAATTCAATCATCCATATGATAATATCAAGTTGTATAAGCAAATGCACATATGACTCCATTCATTTTTACTTTGTTGTGACAGAGCGCCTATTTACTATCCTGTATCTATTGTGGATACAAGCTCATTTCATTTATTGTCTTGTACCCATTATGGATACTGGGCTTATTAATAACTAAGTCTGTGGCTCTTTGTGCACATTTTTTAGCTTTAATCTCTATTTCACATTGGTCACTCCGGTCACAACTCCTTTATCTAATCATGCATAACAATATGATGGAATGCATCAGTTCACAAAATATGCTATCAATAACTTTCATTCAATGTGCACAGCCATTTATCACATTCATCATATTTGAGTCCGGCATTCATTTTTAGTTGAGTACATATATTTTCCAGATTCACATACAATTAGAAAGCACTCCAAATATAATCCTGAATATCAAACTCCTCAGACGATTAATGTTTGGAATTATCACAATCATATAAGTAACAATTCAATACTAAATTTTAAACAAAAACAAATCAATCATGATGAAAAAAACATCTAGGTTAACTCACAGTACGCTCCAGATAAGCTATTGCTTTGATGACCCAGCAATGTCTAGATGTTGACGTTCTATTTGTGCTTCTTTAGTCATGCAATACACATAATTTTACGCATTACTAAGTTGATTAATCATATAAATATTCAATCATGCACATGTATATGTGTCATGTTCAATGCATGCTTAATTGACTTTCCCAAGTATGTATCCTCAAATCATGAGTCTTGATCATTAAAACATTAAAACTTGTATATAACTAGTTTGTAAATTTAGGTTTATACCTCAAGTAAGCTTGATTATTCTAAATTCATCAACCATACATTTACCAACCTTTTTCTATCATTATATAAATTCACACAATTCCCAATTATTATTCATTCCTACTTAATTCACATTACTCATATCCTTTGGATCACAATTGCATTCATAAGAACACCATTATTCCTTTAACAACTAATAATTTCTGGATTTAGATACATTAATATCAAACAATCATTTCCTTAAGTTATAACATCAATTAACAACCTAAACTTATCAAACACTTAACCAACTAATCAAGCATCAAACTAGGTTCATTTCAAGCCTCAATCAAGTCCAAATGCACCAAAGTAAAGTAACTTATCCTTAGTTGGTTCAATTATCACACAAAACAGAAAATTTCATTTCTAAAGCATTGCCCACGATCGTGGAGGAACCACGATCAATGAGTGAACCGAGTGTTCACTCTCCATTTTCCTTCAATTTATGCAGATTTTAATACCTTCATACCAAATTCTAAATATCTTCTTAATAGTTCATTAATTATACTTCAATTCATCATCAATTTCACCTTAATCCCAACTCAAAATCATTCATACAACAACTCATAAACTATTGTTTATCTTGCACTCAAAAACAAAACATGATTATATCCATTTATTCATCAATATCCCAGCACTCATTAAACACCATTATCATAACCAATCCATCCCTAAACAATCATTATAATTGTTATGCTAACATATGTTACAATAAGTCAGTAATTCACTTACTTGTTCAGTTCAAAAGCCTCCTCAATTCATCAAGTTAATCTAGCCCTCCAAGCTTGCAAGATTATCACAAATTCAAGGTGTAAAAAGGTTAGGTTTTTAGCAACAAGATGAAGACAACAAAATATTAGAGTGGCAAGGTGCAGAATTTTGACAAAAACTCAAAATTGTAAGGGTTGGGTGTGAGTGTCAAAAATAAGAGAAGAAGAAGATGATAACATGTAGCAAAAACAAAAGAGAAGATGGTTATGTCATGTAGGGTAGGTGAATGGTGAGTGTTATGATACTTGTCATGACACTTGTCAAGTAAAGAACCATGCTACATGTCTTCTACTTAAGTTACCAATTGTCACTTAAATACTTAGTCCATCCATTTGTCACTTAATCTTTGAGTCATTTGTCACCAAATTATCTAAGCCATTTGTCACCCAATCCTACTGCCACGTGTCACTTATTTCTACTACCATGTGTCACTTATTTCTTCTACCATGTCTCACCTTGTCTTGCCATTTGACATTTTTTCCTAATCTAAATGTACATATTAATTTATCAATCTCCCAATTATAACAATTAATTCAAATTTACTAATTGTAATCCATCAAACCAAAATTCAAGACATAAACAACACACAATCAAATCATATTCATTTTAAACCTTTCAAAAGCCAAAATATGTCAATTGAGTGCATATACTATCCTTGCAATGTGTACAAAATAATAATTCATATGTGTATGCTAATGATATGCATGTGAATGAAATGCATTTTCATAATTTCTCAATGATATTAATCATATGTAATAGTCTAAGGTTCTAACCCTTAGTATAGAAAATGGGCTATTACAGCGTGTACAAAGAAGGACTATTTTTTATATTGGCCTTGATTGCTTCCTTTGGCCTCTCTATGGCATCAAAAAATAACTCATTGTTGCCTTTTTTTTCACTATCGTCCAAACGAAGCACCCTCACTAAAGGCTTACAAACTCATATGACAAATTAGCATTGGGAACAAAATTCAGTATCTTCAAGTATAATTCTGGAAACTTCCAATCCAACATTAGACCTAACATGATGATATGCAACCCACTTATCACTTGTAGACATCTGTCTTAACTCTTTCTTCATAATAATAAAATACTGAAGTGATAAGAAATTTGCTGCAAATCTTGTAAAAGTAGGATGACACAAATTCTTACCATTGGTAAAATCCTTTCTCATTAAATTCAAGACCCCATACATGATTATAGATGAACTTTGTCACCTTTTTGGCTTTCTACATAATCTCATCAATAATAAGAAAATACTTAGAGACCCCCAAGCATTAATTCATTGCAATATGTAGCATAAGGAGTCCAAAAAAAGAATTATACTTGCTTTGTAACCTTCTTCTTACCGCTTTATAAGCAGAATCATTATCAGTAATGAACTAAACAATATTTTTTGGCCCTACTTTATTCAAAACTTCATCGAATATTTCAAATAAAGTATCATTATTCTTAACAAGGTTAGATGCATCAATAAACTTTAAAAACATTGAGCCTTTTTCAAAATAAACCAAAAAATTAATAATATGCTCATATCTCCTATTTTTCCAACCATCACACATGATTGAAAACCCATATGTTGCCCAATCCATTGTTCTTTTTTTCAAATAACTTTTTAATTTCATAAACTGAGCAACTCAAAAGTTTACCTCTGTATTCATCAATAGAAAGACCTTTGTATCTCAAATCGTAAGAGGCTATAGCATCCACCATAGGCTGATAATAATAAGATTGGGAAACATTGAATGCTACACGGAAATCATACCACCATCTAGCCATTGTCATATCTACATTGTGAGTCGCTTCTCTTGATTGTATGGCACTACGAATTAAAAGCTGAGCTCCATGAGGTGTTCTTGGTGCAAAAAAATTCGAAATCTACCTTCTTCTTTTCCTAATATCAGGTTCAGATGCAACATTCACTTCTTGTCGAGAAGGAACACCACTACCATTACCACATTCAACATTTTCACTATCATTATGAACACTAACAAACAAAATTCCACTACCAGTTTCATAATTCAATATCTCCCTTATATCTTTCTTCAAACAAAGTTTTCATTTTCTACTTCACATCATGACTCACTTTTTTACAAGGTTCCAACTCCTTTAACCCTAATTAAATGCTTCGTTAATCGGTGGTTCCTCCACCTTTCAAATGTTTGTTACAAAACAAACAAATAGAATAATTCTTTATACCAAAAACCAATGCAGCATGAGCCCAAACTGGGCTATTGTATCTTCCTGAATTAGTCGAGTGATCAGCAGTACTTGAACTTCCTTCCATTTATCTGTAAAAGTAAATGAAGACATATATCAAAATAAAGATCATAAAATTTCATTATCAACTACTATCACAAAATATGTATTGTTTAACTCAAAAGTCCAAACTAACATAATTACAAAATACATATGTCCATCTTATATAATATAACTCATCTTGTATGATTAAATCATACTTAATTGAATTCCATCCAATACAATTCACTAATAAGTCAAAAACCAACAATTCAAGTATTCAACATACATAATTACACAATACGCATGTCCATCTTATATAATATAACTCATTTTGTATGATTACATCATACACAATTCAATTTCATCCAGCAAAATTTATCATAGGTCAAAAACTAACAATTCAAGTATTCAACATACATAATAACCAGTACATTTAATAGTCATCAGCTTGAATATGTTTGAAGACAAATATAAAAAGTTACATGCATGAAATGAATTGAACTCAATAAATAAAGAAATTTTTTGTTTAGTATGTATGACTTAAATATGATATTGATTTACATAGATGATATTTTGGCATTTTTATCTTCGATGAAACATCTTTAACATATTAAGGCATTCATTTACATTGTCAAAAACAATAGTCTAATAATGTCAAAAATCAAATTTAACCTTTTTCCAGAAAAGAAATAGATTTTTAGGACATTATATTCAGCAAGCTATATTAACAATTATGAAAAGAAATTTCAATTCAAGAGTAAATTTCTTGTTCAATTTATAGACAGAAAGTGATTTCAAAAAATTTTAGGAAGCCTAACTTATGTTATGAAATAGATTATGTAAACTATTATATGATATGTTAAAAAAAATAAACATGTTCATTGGACATAAAAATAGACCAAAGTAGTCAAAAAAAAAGTCAAAAGAAATATTAGAATATTGACCTTAAGGTGTGATTTTGATGTATATTGATATAAGCAAGATTTCAACTTTTAGTTTGATTCAATTGTAGCAATGTAATTGAATGAATTTTGTGCACTATAGTCTAAATACATTGCATTAGGACATTAACTAACTTCTAGTGCAAGTTCTACAAATCTTAGCATGTGGGTTGTGAATTGATACAATATATACAAGAAATTAATTACAGATTCAGGAACTAATTTGATTAAATATATTTGGTTAGTTTTTTTTTTTTTTGCAATTTAATCCTTAGAATAGTCAAATTTTATGATACCGACCTGTTTTTGGCTGGTATTTTTAATACCAAACAAAACTGGGCAAAACTTTCGGTACTAGCCGATACCCAAAACTAGTACAAAAGTATAATATTTCGTACTATTTTCGGACCGATACGATCCAAAGTTCACAGCTTTGCTTTTACCCTTGGAATGTTGAATGATTGAAGGCCTATGTTTAATAGCTGGTACTCTTATCATGATAGAAGATCTGCCAAATCGCTCACAGCCTATGTAATAATAGCATCAATAAGAAATGTTTCTGCCTGTTGACATTTCTAGGCTTGAAACTGCAGCTATTCTTATGATAATTAGCTCTTGTTTTTTGAAGAATAAATTGAGAAGGAACTTTTTTCTATAGTTCATTTTGCACATTTGACAGTAGCTATATGAACAGCCAAGGATGATATACAGTATTTCTTTTTTTTATTTCACCCACATCATATCAGGTAACTATGCTTTAAACTTTAACAAAAACCAGCTATATGATTTGCAGATAAATACTTGAATGTATCAGTGTTGGGATCTAAAAACTGGTCTCTCATCACTTGAAGCAAGTGTAAGACGGGTTCTGGCCTTGAAGAAGAAGAAAGAAATGCCAGAAGCTCAGAAACTATGTCACGCAAGATTGAAGGTGACTTGGCATGTAAGCGTCTTAAATGGTCAATAGCAATTGGAACCTCCCCAGCTTCTGCTAAATGTTTCAGCAAAACCAGATGAGAGTCTGAATGTCCTATGTCATATGTGAGACCAGATAGGAAGTTGGAAGCAACAAGATAGTGACCTGCATGGCACCAGTGCATTACTGAAGGGAGGATAGATGTTGTAAACAATACGTTGTACATATGAAAGAGACTAAAAAGGAACAATAACTTGCTATGCCAACTTAAGATTAATTACTAAGCAAAATAAGAGAAATCAACAACTATATTAAAAAAGCGTACCTTTTCTACAAAGATTTAAGACGAACGAGTTCAAGATACTTCTCGCAAGCTTTACATCCTGATCAACTGACTTGTTGAATACTTCTGCGGCAGCTTTAAAATTAGTTTCTTGACAAAGCCCATCAAGGAGCAACGAGTATGTAGTGGCATCCGGTAGCATACCTTTCTCCAACATATGACTAAAAAGCCTCAAAGCCTCTTCAACTTCACCTATTTCCAACAACTTGCCAATAAGAATATTATAAGATCTCACATTCACACCACACCCTATTACAAACATCTCATCCCAAAGCCTTTTAGCAGGACGCAACAGGTCTTCTTTACAACATGCTTCCATTAGGGAGTTATACATCGTAATATCTGGATCTAATCCTTTCTTCTTCATTTCCTGAAGAATATCATAAGCTTCTCTTACGTTCCCTGCCTTGCACAAGTATGAATACATCACGAGATAACTTTCCGTGTTAGAGAAATAATCATTGAGAGACAAAACACGGTACACCTCCAACAATTCATCGATCTTGTCATGTTTAAGAAGGTTTCTACTCAAGTTGCCAAGTGTTGTAACTGTTGGTAAACTCCCATTTCCAACAAGATAGTGGAAGAATACCAATGCGGAAACAGGATCAATGCTTGAAACAGATCCTATTAATGCATTCAAAACATCATCTTGCATAGGGAAATTGCCGTCCACAATAACCTCGCCAAGTTCTTTGGCTTCGCTTACTCGTCTCTCGGCGATCAAACTGAAAATGAATTCTTTGTAATCGTTACTCCTAGGTGCTACCCCTAGCTTTCTCTTCATCTTCAAAACCTTATTCACGTCAAAAACACTCCCCTTTGCTCTATAAGCTTCAGCTACAACCCGATAAGCAATGAAATCTGGTTTACAACCCCTAGTCCTCAACTCATTTAAAATCCACAAAGCCTCGCTCACCCTTGAAGCCTTGCAAAGCCCATGAACAATCAAAGTTGCAATAATAGAACCGTTAATCATTGGACTGCTCTCTCTTACCTTATCTAGCATACCCAAAACTTTATTCAAATCACCGCTCTCACAAAATCTCCATATGAAGACACCAAATCCAACAGTACTAAAAACAATATCTTTGCGAATCATTTCACCAAATAGCAAATGCGCATTGTCAAAAGACTTATCGGAGGCTAAAGCAGCTAAAAGAGAGTTACATGTGTGAGGTCCAACATCAGATTTAGCATCATTAAAAACCAAAAATGCGTTCTGTGTCTTCTTACTCCGGAGGAAAGCGTTAATAATTAAGCTACAAGTGGGAGAATCAATGGTCAATTTCTGGGCCTTGAGTTGCTTTAAAAGAGAGTCAATGGCATTGAATTGGCGAGACAGAGAAAGGGATTTAAGAATTGATTGGTAAGTGAGAGAGGTGTGAGCGAAACCAGGCTGTTGAGAGGCCCAGTTGAAAAAACCAAGAGCAAGTGAGTAGTGTTGCAGGAGGTGAGGGTCAAGAACTCGCGCCACAAGCGAAGGAGTCAGGGAATCGCGGCAACCGAGTTTATGGAGGGTTTGCTCCAGAGATGCATTCCATGACCTAGTAGGCATAGCGTTAGAGATCAGCGCTCGGCTTATCTGAGTCGCTAACTCAGTTGTGGGTCTCATACTTACTGAATACAACAGAACAGGCTACACCGACGCATGCATTGTTACAATCGCTGACTCACACTCCAGGGGTGGATGTGTGTTAATTGTGAGTTGAGGGTTTGAGTAGGAGGCAGCAGGTCAAGGTTCCAATGGCTGCTGGCACAATCTACAAGTTGCTTGACAAAATTATCCAAAACTTTATATCTTTTTGTCTTAAGTGATTTGTTCATAACTTATATAAGTTAATATATATATTAACTATGAATGCTAATAATTATAAATCTTACCGATATGGTGAAAAACTAGATAAAAATAGGTTTAATTAAAAAAATCTTAAATTTTAGTCAATTTTACAATTATGGCCTGCTTTTTACGTCATTAGAGTATCATTGTTTTTGACAAGTGACAACGCTACATCGGACATAAACTTGAAGCTTCTATTTTATATTTGCCTGCATATTTACATAAATACGTGGATAAGATTTAATATAATATAATTAAAATACCATAATCGAAATAGATATCTTTTATGGCTCTCTACATTTGAAACATTACTGCACCGATTTCAGTATTTAATTCTTTATTTATTTTGGAGCAGTGAACTTCCATTACCCGTACGCACATGTACAAGCTATATACGTTGACACATCAAACAAGTTGATAGCCATGTGAATTAAGCCACGAGTATTGGTTTCCCAGGCAAATTCTATACAGGATAACTTAATATCGCCTAAAAATCTCCAAAAGCAGAGAGTAAGGACCAAGGTGCATGTCTATTTACAGTGTTCTTGATCCCTATACACTTTTCTGGAGTTTATCCAACATTCATGTAAATACATTTACACCAAAGATAATTCATATGAAGTTATCGCGAGTAAGATCTGATCAGCTTGAAATTTTGAAGGCTCGAGCTTTGAAGAGGTTCCCAAAAAGGTAACTCATTCTTGTCTCTTGGGCGGGCTGTGGCTGTGGTGAAAGAAACGAGTTATGTTTTAAGAGCAGCATCGATTGTCCAATCTGCTGGCGAATTGAATCGATAATCTTAGGATCAACTGAGTTACCAGTCACATCAGTGACGTAGAATGTGCCTTTTGCTCTGCCGCACTTTGTTGTGATTGCTGCCCTCGTGATAGACAAACTATTTTCTCGAAATATCCTGGTAATGTCGGACAGGAGTCCAAGGCGATCCTCTCCACAGAATTCAAGCTCAAGGCCCTGCACATCAAAGTAACATATGTCAGCATAGTAATCTTCAAGTACGTATACTACAATCAAACTACATATTAAATAAGTGGAGTTATCTACAAACCTCAGATGTCCTCCTCTCAATGGCAGCTTCAAGGCATTGTATGACACGATCTCGTTCAGCATCTGAACTTATAGGGAGTCCATCTACATGACGAATATAGAATTCCTACAACCAAACACAATTTCTGGTTAATGGAAGAGAAACAAAAACACTCAACATTTAGTAATTATCAGAGTTCAAGAGGTAATATACTAAACTAACACAACTAAAGTGGAAATCCCAACAGACCGAAGATGGCACCAATACAAAAATTGCTTTTTTCCTAACATCCAAAGACCAGAAGATACCCTTGATCAGTTATTACTACTTTATTGACTTCACCTCACCTGATAAGCTTCCATCTTTCCTGTGTTGACCATTCCATGAAAGACTACATACTCCATGTCTGTTAAAGTGCAAACTATGTCAAACAGCAGTTTCGGCCGATCCTTTGACCTCATAGTGATGACAGTATAATCCTTCTCAATATTCAACAACGTAACATGGGATTTCAAATTTTTATCTTCAAGCCTCCCTAGTCCCACCCTCTCATAGTCTCTGTCTGCAAACATAATCTGGTGCAATCTTCTCTCTCTACTAGTTACACCAGGGGGTGATAGAGTCATTTTTGCCGTCTTCAAATCATTATTTCCTTTGAGGACATTGCAAAGCAATGTCCTTATTGTTGAGAGTCGTTTTGGATCTTTAATTGCACAGACACTAGAATCGTCAGTGACATGAACCACAGCAGCAGCCCGAGCATTATGGGTCCATATCTCAGCATTTACCACATTGCAGTGAAGGTCTGTAAGGACTGCACAAACTTCAGACAATAAACCGGGCCTGTCAGTACCAATAAGTTCAATTGAGGTATGTTCTTCGGCAGGCATAACCCCAACTGACCTTCTCAATGAGGGTGCAAAGCTTGCCTTACTTTCAAGTCTCTGCAAAATAAAGAAATGAATGGAAAATGAGGCACATTAAAAAGACGGTGAAAGGACGGTGAAAATAGCATCATAGTAAGTGAAAAAACAAATTTGTAAACAAAGATGCTTGACAGCAGAGAGCAAACAGGTCACTCAATCATGGATGAATGCCTTTCCAGCATTCCACTGCATTTGAAAAAGAAATGACTCCATAGACAAGGTTACCAGGTAATCAAAAAAAGAGAAAAATACATAAATTGAATCTTGAGGGGAACATATGAATGTTAACCTATTCTATGCACAAAATTTGAATTTGGTGGAACATTAATTGTTAATTGCACATTCGCTCCTCTTAAAACATATATAGCCAAGTAATGTGTGGAATAGAAAGTCCTATGAGATTATTTTTAATTCTCATTTTACATTTTTAAAAAATCACTTTTTAGGTCAAAGCTTCAATAAGGTAAAAACAAGCGAAGTTAAGCCTTACAAGATGGTTGAGACAATACTCATTCAATTTCCTCAAAAACTCTCCTCTTTGACCAACATGTAACATTACAGAAGAAAGAAATTATAATGAACTTAATTAAGGATCATAAAAAGTGACAAAGCATGGTAATAACAAAGGAAAGAAAGCCTATGTCTCATAATTGTTATCCTCAAACATAATCAACAAGGAACGAGAACAAGCATAATACACACTTATTGGTAAAATACGTGGCTTTTTAGGTTAAAAGCTTCAATAAGGCCAACACATGAGAAGTTAAAGTCCTTATAGGATGGTTGAGATAATACTCAAGTTCGAATTCTGTAAAAAGCATCTCCTCTTAGACAAACATGTAACATTACAGAAGACAGAAATGAAAATTAATTAAGGATCGCAAGAAGATCTGTATCAAACAAGTCCATTTGCCTTTTTTCTGACAAAGTATGTCAATAGCAAACAAACAAAAAAAAAAAAACCTATATCTCAAAATTATTCCTATCAAGCATCATCAACAAGAAACGGAACATGCGTACAACGTACAGTTATTGGTAAAATATATGGCTTTTTGGGTCAAAGCCTCAATAAGGCCAAGACATGAGAAGTTAATCCATTATAGGATGGTTGAGATAATACTTGAAATCAATTTCTTCATAAACTATTTCCTCTTTGACCATCACCTAACACTGATTAGAAAAGAAATGACCATGCAATAAAGGATCAAATACAGATTTTAATCATAAATTCCATGCCATTTGCTATTTTGCTGACAAAATATGGTAATAGAGAATAAAAGAAAGCATATATCTCAAAATTATTATTATCAAGCACACCTTTAAGAAATGAGAATAAGTGTACGGCATAGAAGTATTGGTAAACTACGTGGCTCAACTTCAAAATTTAACCAATTACATGATGAAGCAGATCAAGAAAGACACTTTGATTTGTTCTATTACTATGACAGCTAGGAAATCAAAAGGATAATAAAAAAGCATAAAACTAGTGGTTGTGTACAAGTATTTACTCTTTGAATACAATCAATAACCTCCTTATCTCTGATTTTCTTCCCATCTTGATCGATCACATTAAACACTGGAAAAAACATAAAGTAAGAAGATCTAATAAATAAGATTATAATCTCTTTATTCTACTTTTTCTACATTCTGAGTTGTTTTAAAGAAACTCACCATCCATGAACCATCCCCCATCAGATGATATATAAGCTTTTGTTATTGTAAGATTCATGTCAGTAAGCACCTGTACAACTTCGAGAAGAATGCCATGCTTATTGACACTGTCAACCTGATATGGCAAGTGAATCATCAATATTATTAGCACAACAACCCGTTAAACTCTACCTCATCGATATCTTCCGGATATCCATCTACTAAGTCAACAATTCAGTGATGCAAATTTATAATTTAATAGTATATAGCCAATTGCACCATCCAAGTAAGGTTGGAACAGATCTGCATAAGTGATATGAGTAAGTGGTGCATTACCTGGATAACTGTGGCATCTTCACACGCTTGATTATCAATAACCACTCTGCTTCCATAAACAACAAGCCTTTCATCTATTAATACAACAGCAAGGAAGCAATAGACAACAAAAGTTTCACTTTTTATACATCAACATTCAATTGCTTTGGCCAGGATTCCTCTATTAAAGGAGGTCGGTATAGACTGGTTAGGAAAAAGAAGAAAATGAAAACAAAACGACCTTGAAGTTGAAAACTTTTCAGACAATCAGGACCTAAAATAATGAAACTGCCATGTTAAAGACCAAACAATTCATAACTTGTGAAATGTGAGTCAAATAAGATAAAGAGTTTGAAAAAGAAATATATCCCCTTTACGAACCTTCTTTTTAAGCTTTTTTTTTTTTCACTTATCTGCAATAAAACCTTACTAACAGGGGAGCAAGTCAGGAGAAGGGCTTCATGAACGGTGGGGAATACAAAAAAGGATGATAACATGCAAAGGGTGTTGACAGTTTAACTGCTTTCAGAACTCGTCTTCAAGCGAAGGACTTCTTATAAAAAAAACTTCGAGTATGTTACTCGCCATTCAAGATTACACACCCAAGTCGTCAACTAAAAAGGGAAAATTTTCAGGAAAAAGAAAAGCGGAAGGGTTTTACAAGGAAACCCAAAAAACATAAAAAAAAAACCTGTAGAACACTGTATAACGACAATTGAAATGTTAAAAATATGATAGAAAAGAAAGAGGAAGGAACCTGGGTGGGTTCATCCTCCTGATCAGCCTAGCAAACTCATCATCCATTATCATAAAAGCGGACTCCTCTTGATCAACTCTGAAACAAATCCTTACATATCCAACTTAGCTTTGAAGAAGAATCACCACAGAAACTTCTTTACAAAACCATAAACAACCAAATTGAGTATACATGTGGAAAGAGAGATGTGTTTTGCTTTCTCATGCGACACAAAACAGAATCTCAACCATAATCCTGTCCGTTGAATTGTGCAAACGTGTCGAGAATCTATTGGCTGAACGAACTGTTACATATTTCCCTACGGTCAAGATGCTGGCAAAGGGCGTTTGGTGCGTCTTCAGATCTTTTGCAACCTTTTTATTCACTCAAACCTGCTGACCTTATTAATGATCTGTTTCTTTTCTTATTTTTTTGCTTTTTTTTTTAAATGTTAATGGGAATAATTTTTTGAACTTCAGTTTACTCCTCATATTCAGGTAATTCTCCAATCCTTCCTAATTACTACACTGGCCAGAACTAGAAGAGATGCTATACATGGGTCAATAAGGGAAGTCCAAGTGACAACGTTTATCACGTAAGAAAAGTCTACATTACTAAAGTTTTGGTCAACGTGACTGGTAGCTCTTGCGGGTATTTGGGACCCACCGCAGTAACTAATTCTGCGTTAGCTCATCCACTATACTCTTCCTTTACCTTATTTGGTCTTTTCGGAACAATACAAGAGAACAAAAAGAAAAAAACATGCACAGTAAACTAAATGTAATTTAGATGTTAGAATCTGATTTTGCAAGAAAGTGTGGCTTTTTATCTGGTAAAGAAAAAACATGAAATTCATTACTAGCTCATAATAATATCTACGGAGTTTCTTAGAAAAAAAAAAATATCTACGGCGTTCCAATGAAGAACGGGGTTGTGGGGCATTATTTTGTACTTTTCAAGCTCAGCTACCTATCCATGATCCTTACTGGATAATATATGGTTTGAAGAGTGATGTAAAAGCCATAAACGTGGAGTTTTCTGCGCTATACCATTTGGACGACCCCTCATTTTCTTTGTTGGTAATGAAATAGTTACATGCAGCAAATTCATATTAACTGCATTTAAAGTTCAAATTAACATGTTACAAATTCAGTTGAAACTTATACGTAACCTTGTTTGATAAATAGCTGATCAACTATTTTTTGGCAAATTGAGAAGTATTTGATTGTTTAACCATATCAAATCTTTGATAATCATATTTGATAATTAGCTGATTCGGTTGACAGATTGAACTGAATTCGTATTTTTTCTTTTGAACATGCCCTTCGTATGAGCATTTTGCTTCAGCGACTGACAAATTAAAGGAAGAAATGATAATTGTGCCCAAAAGTTATTACAAATTATTTAAGATATCATCTTTTATTATTGCTTTTCCTTCACCAAAAGTTATTTATTTATCTATTTATTTATTTTTCATTATTATATATTTTTATTTTTATTAGATTTATAAAATTAATTTTTGTGAAGTTAAATATCTAAAATCTAAATTCTTGTGAGAATATTCAACAAAATTCTAAGCTATAATACTCTTGTATTTATAAATTCTTTTTTAAAGCATGCACTCATAAGTCATTTTATACATAAACAACTAATTTTTTCAAACTTCTTTAAATAAACAACTAATACTTTCTACTGGTCAAATCAGTTGTATTAATCCACTATTAACTAACGGATAATAGAATCAGCTAACAGCTAATGCAATAAACTAATTGCTAAACTGACCTATGAGTTTGTTTAGTAAACAACTGATAAGCTATTTTTTAGTAAATTGACTCAAATTAATTGTTTGACCATATTACTCGGTTATAAGCTGGTTGAGTTGACTGATTCAACTTAACCAACTGATTTTTAAAAATCTTGCATGTATGAGCATTTTGGTTTGCAGTCAAAGGTGTATTAAACAGAAAGTTGATTTTACCCACAAATAGCGCCAAAATCTGTGGTGAAAATATGTTGCAAGACTAATTATGTTCTTTAGGTCACAAGTCAACAAAACCCAGATAATAAACACTAAGAATCTGAATTCACAATCTAATCCTACAAACCTATACTACAGATGAACCAAACCCACTCAAATTGAAGGAAGTCTTGTTGTTGTATAATCCAATCAAAACTTACACCCTGAAATAAGAACTTCCACATGTGGTGGTGGTGGTCTGGTGAGGAGCAGCATCATAATAGAAGTAGTGGACGCTCCCCCTAACAATCAATGACACAAAAAAGTGGATAGAGATTACCACTCCAACCATCATTCCTACCAGTAAAAGGAGAGTAGTTCTAGAGTTCCTCTGAATAGTGTGCAATAATCCATTGTAGGGTAAAGCCGATACGTAGACCTGATCTATATTTTGAAATGTTAGATGTGAAAATAAGCTGAATTTGAACAAGTTATAAGAATTGATAATGGAAATTGTTTCAAGTGATGGATGAGCCTATGTTTTCGTATGTCAAATTTTAGGAAAGATGTGCTATTTCTCATGTGATCTCCATATGCAAAGCAAATAAACTTAGTCATTCTCTTCTACTAGTTCATCTATCACAAATTACGTTCATCTATCACAAATTACATCCTTGTTATTGGTTTCATAGAGTTCATCACCAAAAGAATGTAGTTGGAGAAAGGCCTCGAAGCTATCGGCAAGTTGTGCTTCATTACATGATCCTTAAACTGTGACGCCAATGTCATTTTTCTGCATTTGCAAAGAACAAACATAGAAGATCAACGATATAATTATCTTCTAAGTAGTGATCTAAGGAATATCATCTCTCTCTCTCTTTCTCCTAATGCAAATGCAATTGCAACCATGTCAAACTTTCATCTAAAATTGTTATTGAAGAAGATATAAGCACTAAAATTCATAACTCTTCGAATTTTATCCTCTGATTTTGGTTGGAACTTAACAAAAATGGAAAAAGAATTGACCTGTGGATTTAGTACCTCTAAGTTTAGATTTGGAATACAAAAACAATTATGTACATAAATTGATATGCAGGTACTTGCAACAATGCTTAATTCACTATCTGCTTCACAAATTCATTCTTCCTTTTAGATTTTAACACTTATTACCAACTTTTTGCTCTTAAATTACGAAATTCCTGAATTGTTTGATGAGAAGATTATATTTATTTATTTCTTGCTTCAGAATTTGTGTCTTTTTATTAAAAATTGTTAGTAATCCAAACTATTTATTAATAATTATCTCTTTTTTCTTATCTTTTGGCTTTTGACATGGAGGGATTAGTATGTATATATAAAGAAGATCACAATCAAGAAACTTTACGCCATAGAAATTGATCTTCTTTTTGATCATCTTTCTCTATTACCTTTGCTTATTATTTTATCTCTTTTGCACTGCTATTACCTTGCTTTTCAACATGCCCTATCTATATGTTGGATAATTATTTTCTGAATTTTTTAATGTAGATCAACATGGCTCGCGCTCTTATTAACGAACGACTAAAGAAACTTTCAATACTTCAATAAACAACAAATAATATGATGATTTTCTTATTTCCTATCTATTATGTT
This sequence comes from Erythroxylum domingense, assembly GCA_025594535.1. Classification (NCBI taxonomy): domain Eukaryota; kingdom Viridiplantae; phylum Streptophyta; class Magnoliopsida; order Malpighiales; family Erythroxylaceae; genus Erythroxylum; species Erythroxylum domingense. Next base: position 7,000,059 of record JANQBM010000007.1, read on the forward strand.
ATCTATTATTTGTACCTTCAAGAGAAGATCTATGAAATTAAAAAAAGGGAAAAAAAAAGGATTGATAGAATGAGATGGATCTTTAGATTGACCATAGATTGTGATAATGCTTGCATTAGTGAACATCGTATAGACAAAGCAACCTTTAGGGTATTGTGTGATATGGTAAGAGATGTCGGGGGTTTAAAAGACACTGGGATCACATCCGTAGAAGAGGTTGTAGTGATATTCATATACACCTTAGCTCACCATAAAAAGAGTAGGATAATAAGCATACTTTTTCTCTGTAGTAAAGAAACTGTGAGTCGGCAATTCCATCAAGTTCTTTATGCAATTATAAGATTGCATTATATTTTGCTCAAAAAGTCGGAGCCTATTACTCAAGATTGTCAAGATGAGATATGGAAATATTTTTAGGTAATTAAACACTATAATTAACCTATAACATTAATATCATAACTTGCATGTGCTAAATCACCTTTTAGTTCTAATTTGTAGGATTGCCTAGGAGCCTTAGATGGGACACTAATTAAAGTAACATCTCCTAATGAAGATAAGCCCCGATATCGCACAAGAAAAGGATGTATTTCAACAAATGTTTTGGGTGTTTGTTGCCCAAACATGCAATTCATATATGTATTGCTTGGTTGGGAGGGCTCTGCACATGATGATCGTGTGCTTCGAGATGCGATGGTCTACAAGTCCCTCGAGGTAATTTCTATTACAATTGTAACACCCCATTTCTGCTGGATCCGAACACGATATCGATGGTGATACCCGAATCCGTGCCTCGCGAGAATGGCATGTCACATCACTTACCATTTAAAAACTCGGTATAAATTTTTTTTTGAATTTAAAACTC
>JANQBM010000007.1:7004384-7015646 GCA_025594535.1 Erythroxylum domingense
GAAAATTGTCATGAATGCATGTACAATAAATTTTTATGTGCACATATCACTGTTCACGAATGCATGAGCATGAGATGCGTTTTCCTAATTTCTCTGATTTATCTCACTTGGACCCGTTTCTCTGGTCCGACTCGTTCTATGGAAATGGGATGTTACAACAATATTCAATTTCGTTTCTCTTTAAGTTATGTTGCTCAATCATGAAGGATGTTATTACTTGGTTGACTTTGGATATTGAAATGCAAACTTGCTTTGTATCGAGGGCAACGCTGTCATCTTAAAGAATTCGATGGCCATTGACCAGAGATGACAGAGGAATACTTTAATATGAAACATTCCCAAGCAAGGAATGCTATTGAGAGATGCTTTAGATTGTTGAATGGAAGATGGAAGATCTTTGTATCCCTTCAATTTTCTCAATTCAAACCCAAATTCGCATTATAATGGCTCGTTTCCTTCTACACAACTTGATTCGCAAGTTCATAAGCTTTGATCCACAAGGGTCAATCACTGAAGATCAAGAGGAGAGTGAGGAAGATGAGAGTGATGGAGATGATGAAATGGAATACATTACGTAAATTAGTCCAACTGATGAGTGGTTGACATTTAGGAATAATATGGCAACCAACATGTATAATATATGGACAACTAGATCCAATGACAATGATGTAGATTAGTAATTTAAGATATGTTTGTTTCATATGCTTATTAGATTGTTGAAATCTTTTGATTTTGATTAATGTACTTGAATGTTGAACATCTCTTTTGTTTACTATTAGTAATATATAACTGAGAGTTATTGGATTAATTTTGAAATGCATCTATGTGAACATCTTTGTTTGGTTGACTATGTGTTCATGAGTTATTAGATTACATCACTGTATTTAGAATTTTCAGCAAAGTTATATTTGTTATATGTTATTTCTTTGATAACTATTATATTGTCGTATTTTTATTAGGAATGGCTATGCCTGCCTGTGGGAGGGGAAATAATAAGCAGTATTGGAAGGATGATGACGTTGAAGTTTTGGTCGACGTTTTATAAGAACTAGCTTGCGATCCTTTATAGAAAGTAGATAGGGGATTTAGGAACAATTACATGGTTGAAGTGCACAAGATGTTGCTGAGTAAGATTCTCAATTTTAATAAGGATGTCGATCCCCACATTGACTCTAAGATTAAATTGTTAAGAAACAAGTACAATCCAATTTCTGAAATGTGTATGCAAAGTGGCTGTTAGTGGGATGATGTCAAGCATAAGATCAATTATGAGAAACAATGGTTTGATGAATGGTGCTTAGTAAGGACATCTAATTCAAAAGTTGAATGAACTCTTATTTTAGTGGTTTCTTTTCTCATAATTATAACATTTTCTTGTTATTACATTTTTAATCTTCTTCTTCTTGTAATTCTTTTTTTACATAATCACAAGAATGCAATTGGAAAATGGAACTTTAAATTCCTATATTTGCGGAAACTGGACATGGTGTAGCATAAAGATAGAGTGGTGGGATTTAAAGTTGAGGATATAGTTGAAGCAAGTGCTAAAGCTAACAGTCCAAAGATTATGACAACGTGTTCTTCATCGGACAGTGAAGATGAAATTGTGGTATCTGATACACAAGGATCCTCGGCTATTCCTTCAAGCAGCCATGGAATAAAAGGTGAAAAAAATGTCACCAAGAAAGGAAAGTTCTTACAAGAAAAAAACTAGCAGCACTTCAGATTACTATTGAGTCAAGTTTAGATAGCTTCACCGTTAAGTTTGAGTCTATTTGTGAACAAATGGCCTCACAATAAGCAGCTGTTACAAATGCTTTTATTACAGAGTCTAAATCTGATTTTCTAACTCATGAGAAGATGCAAGAGCTCATCAGTGAGCTTCTTAATATTGGCATATCTCAAATGGATGTTGGTAAGGTTGCTGTGTTATTCTATAATGATCTTGCTAAAGTTCAGGTTTTTTTCACTTTGCCAAGTCATTTAAAAAGGTCTTTTGTACTTGGATTCTTCTATCCATCTTCTAGTATATGAATCATTCAAGGAAGCATATTAATATTTTTGTAAGTATTATGAACTTATGATGCAATTGATGTTGCCTAACCAAGTTATTTTGTATTAGTTGGGAATTTTTTAGTTATGATGCAAACAAAGTTTGTAGTGCTAACCTAGTTATTTTGCATCAATTGACAGGTTTTAGTTAAGGTATTGTGTATAGTTGTGATATTTTACATCATTTACATTATCAGAGGAATGTAAATTATATTAAACTATGTTACTTGATTTTACTATAGCAATGGAATGGTAGATATTATGGTTATATCGATGAATTTTATAATATTTTGGATGATTAAACTATATTTTGAGGATATTATGTAACTAATGATATGTTGATACAAGAAAATATTGTAGTATTTTTTTCTTCAAAAGCTATCGGAAAGGAAATACCACAATATACTTCATTTTAAACATTCTATCATTATAACTAGGGTGCATAAATTAAATATAATCAATTAAAATATATTTAAATTTTGATATAAAACAAAAATAACAAAATTTTATTTCTTAACATTTTTAACAAATCAACCATCATTAATGGTAATGGTAATCATTCCTTCATCTTAACAAACCATCATAATTATAATGATTATATCTATTCCCATTTCTCACTATATTCATTCCCATTCTTATTCTCATTTCCCTTTGTGAACCAAGCACCCCCTAAGATATAATAATCATGTCCTTATAATTCTTTTTTTTTAAGTTATGTCTTCATAAGTCATTTTACACATAAACAATAAATACTAAACAACTAATTTCACCAAATATCTTTAATAAACAACTGATATTATCCGTTGGTCAAATCAGTTGATATAATCTATTATCAGCTAACCGCTAATATAATCAATTAACAGCTAATACAATTCGCTATTTGCCAAACAAGGCCTATATCAAATGAGATCCAACAAATTCAAAAGTTTTGCACATATCAATTTAGTTATGAGAAGATAGGTTGATCATAGATGCATTTAAATCAATCAAATGTGAAAATGTGTTTAAAGATTGACTTTATTAGTTGTTATTTTTAAATAAATATTACACGTAATGTAACAAAATTAGTGGATTAAAGTAAAGAAGAAATAAGATGATATATTAAAAAACATAAAATAGTAGAGTGGTGAGTCAAAATTTTTCTTTTAACATTTTCTTTATTTAATAATGAAATTAATAATTTAATGTCTTAATCATTTACTAAAGTAATTTTTAATTGAATATGTTAAAAACCAACTAAGTCCACTAAAATTTACTTTCTTATTCTTGTCTATCAAATCTCTAAAGCCTATAAAAAAATTTTGAATAAGGTTTTCAATATGAGTTAATAAAAATTGATAGTTTTGTTGTACCTTTACTATATATTTTTTATATTATCTATTTTATTTGTTAAAATAAATATACTTGTTATATATATTTTTGTGTGTGGAACATTTGGAAAAATTGAATAAAATTGAACAGATTCTAACTCAACCATAGTGTAAAGATTTCAATACTGGTGGGAACTTGTTAATCTTGACCATATCTTTACAAGACTAACCAATGTGAATTGGTGTATTATGCCCTATAGTCAATTAGTTTGTTATAGAATAGTGACAAAATAATTTAAAGACACTTTTATCTTATATATATATATTTAAATAGTCATATCAATGGATCAGGTAGGGCCAGGCAGAGGGGCCACGATGGCCCATGGCCAAGCTTATGGTCTGTCGAATCACGGGCGGGCCGAGTTTATTTTTTAAAAGAAAAAATTCAAAAAGACATCGTTTCAAAAAAATGAGCTGGCCGACTATGGTCGACCCATGGCCCTTCCGTGACTCAGCTAATTCAGGCCAAAAACAAGCTAGGCCGGGTCATTATTGCCATGTCTATATTTAAATGTATATGATAAAATTCATAGGATAATTATACGTTGCAAATGAAATTATGATGAGGTCATAATTATGAGATTCATAGTACACTTATATATTATCATTAAATTATTACTAGTCATTGTTTCATTAAAATTGGATATTAATAGAACGAAAAAAGACTAGCACATGTTATATTTTTCTTTATAAAAGAAGTAGTCGAGTTTACAAACTAAAGTATGGAGATATTTAAATAAACGTACGAATGCTTACTAGAGAACAAGTTCACTGAAATGGCCCCATATGAGAAATTCATTTAGAACATTACTTTTATGTCTATGGAAATTCTTATTATGATGAATATATAAGTGATAATTTGACTTGAGGTCTTCAAAATTATCTGGTATAGGGATTGCTATGCTTTAATATTACTTATAACCTATTCTAATTTGAGTAGTTCAATAGATATATCATTAACTATATGGAAGAGTGATTAACATATGATTCATCACCTTAAAGTAATTATGGAGACTATTTATTGTTCTCGATTAGTATTGATTTAGGAAATCCTTAACCAATGTGGAATGACATTTGGTAAATATTTTACAAATGTCATTAATTGAATCAATAGCTAATGATGGAGAATTAATATGATTGAATTCAAAATAAAGTAGACATTAATTAGATACTCTATGTCTAATTGAAACATTGTATGATGAAATGATTGAATTTTACGAAAAAAAAGCATGCATTGAAAGGTTATTCAAAATCACTTTGATATTCCCAAATACTTGAGTGGTCATGATGTGTTGCTAGACGTCAATCTTGATCTATGAATATAAATTGTTTAATTAGGTAATTAAAGATAAATTAAAAAAGTTTAATTTATTTAATCCTAAATGTGATTTAGGTTATAATTTGTATCTATTGTCAACATTTACGAATCTAATGAGTCACACATAAAGAATGAGTTGAAGAAAGTAAAGATTAAAGTTTGAGAAACTTTATGATTAAATATAAGATATTTAATAAATAAGGATCAATATAAGATATTGGATTTTATTTGAGCAAAAATAATACTTTATTAAAATTATTTGTAATTCTAATTAAAGTTTAATTAAAATTATAATTTAATTTTAATTAAATTACTAAAATGTCTATAATATATTATAAATAGGTTCAAGCTCTAACAAGGCTAGCAATCTTTGCTTAAACTTCTCTATAATAGTTGCAGAGTTCTCTCAACTTGTTACGCAAAAATCATTAGAGGTTGGATGCTTATAAGATTATAGTGGTTAAGATGAAACGATTCAAGAAATACAATAAGAAAATAATAAAGTTTCGAAATAAAGTACGTATTGAGATTCACACTTTATTGTGATTTATGTGTTAATTATCTTATAGAATTAAAATGATCTTAATTTTTAAGAAATCAAAATATAAAATTTTTTATAATGTAGTTAAAATCGGATACTGTCTTGATTTTCCAACATTACCATCAACCAGTATAAATATGTATCTCCAGCCTTAGCAATCATTTATCCCGTTGAAAGGAACCATTCGTTATGGTTTGCCAAGTTTGCCGATGGGATCCATTTACTTCTTAATTGGATCTCCAGTGCTATTTCAAGAACAAACAAGCAAAACTTCTTTAAAGAAGTTCGAAACACGTGGCCGTTGCCATATGGTGTTTGGTAACTCAAAATATCTTACTAAAAAGGTTAGGCTCTGGTGGGAATAAAGTAAAGGAACCGTCCATTGAGATTCGGGGCCCATGCTTGGACTGTTTGGAATTACATGTACGTGGTTCCAGCTTCGCAAGACCGAATCAAATATAAATGTTGAGATTTGGGGTTGGGTCTACTTAATCTAATAGATACTTTCAACAAATATCAATAATTCTTTTCGTTTGTTATTCTTCTTCTGGGTTGTTGAGAAAAGCTCGTATATTCTATCTTTCACTAGCTAATGAAATAAAGTGATTCGATAACCTAATGGTGCAGAGCTGTTCTTATCATTAGGTCTCAGCGTCAAATCTGCAATAAATCCTTAGTTGTTTCTGCGATAAGCTTCTGGTTTATATTATGTTTTTCAGTCCTAGAATAACTATATCCATCAAGAATTAGATTTAAACTGAAATTAAATTCCCCAAAAGGATGTGCTCTTAAGCTTTCTAATCTTTTTCTTTTGCATACTTACTAATTTCAACATGACTTGTGCCTCCTTCAGTACTTTCTCAGGTCCATTTTTTATAATATTAGATCTAATATTGGTATAATTAACTTCTATTTTCATATACTTTAAACCAACGTGTTACATAGCCCCGAAGGTTGAGCAATCTCAATAAAATCTTAGCGAAATTATTCTAGTATATGCGATGAGTTTCATGGTAGGTCCTAATTCAAGCAAATAACATAAATGATAAATGTTGAATTGGCTTAAGTAAAATATTTTGAACATTAGAAGAACTGTTCAAGAAGAAGCTTTTCTATTTTTTTAATGAAAAGGTTTAAGTTAATATTCGAATTTAAATGTTGATGAAGGAGTTGGTTTTTAGTTTGGAATTGATTTAAATTGTTGGAATTTTTTTGGCCTGAACTACTAGCATGCCAATTTAACTAGGATTGTAATCATTTTAATTGAAACTCTAACACACTAATTTGATAAGAACTCTTAAATTCTTATTATGCTGATATCATTTCCTCTTTTTTTTTCAAAAGTATTTGGTGTTGAATTATCACTTATTTTATATATTATATTTTTTCTATATTTTTTTCTTTCATTTTTTAAAAATAAACTAGGGATGGTACCATGGGGGGACGGTTACCCTTGTTTATTTAATATTAAAAGTGTATATAACATATATGAGGGGGACATAAACCTTACCTCATAAGGTAAAAGTATAGTAGCGCAGGCGGATACCATTGCATCTTAAAGTTAACAAGTAACAAGATAAGAAAACCTAATGGAGATTAAAGAAACTAGCGAAACCATCTGATATAAGGAAAATGTTGTTTATCTAAAGCAAAAAGTCATTTGATGTGTCGAGGTAGGTATTCAATATTGCTAAATTCCATTGATATTTCCATTGAGCTGGCTAGTCGCGCAAGAGCATCAGCAACGTAATTGATTTCGCTCTAGATATTTGTGAAGTTAAATTCAAAACCTGCAGAGATGTAGAAATTTTTTACATAAGATCCTTATGTCTCCAGACAAGTCATTTTTCCTGTCACCATTTGAACCAAAAGCAAAGAATTTAATTCAATACATAATCTTCGAACCCCTTTTAACTGACAATGGTGAAGAGCTAATTTAAGAGATATTAATTCAAATATAAACTTGTTCCATGTTGAACATATCTTGAGCCTGCAAATTGAAAGCCACCATTGGAGTCTGTATAGCCAATTCCGTAAACACCTAGATTTCCAAGACTGGATCCATTGATATTTAATTTCAGCTAAGATAAAAGTAGAGCATTCCATATTAGAACTTTCCTCGTAGTGGTTTTTTAGATATTAAGCTATGAATCAAACCTGTTGGGACAAGAAGTTGATCATCTATTGTGTGCATCTTGAAATGTTTAATGATACTAGCAAGAAACAATTGCTTAAGAACAAGTCGTATCGCCGAACTTGCCACAGATTTTTGAACTTTAAAAAAAACTTTGTTTCAATCACACCACATATTCCAACATATGAAAATAAGTAGAAGTTTTCTAATTTCAATTGTTGCATTAGCAGGTATTTCGTTTTGTCACCAAATAGCTAGAGTTTCAAATAATCCAATAGTCAAATCGGTCTTTCTTATTTGCATGTTCTGTTTAAAGTAAGACCACACCTGGAATGCTATATTGCAAGAAAAAAAAGACATGGTTAATCTTCTAAATTCTCACAAAACAACATTTAGATATCATTGAGAATCCTAGTCGTAAGAGAGTTTCTTATAGTGGGAGCAAACCATTTATCATTCTTCAGACAAAAATAGATATCTTTGGTGGTATTCTGGTATTCCATATGTATCATAATTGATGTTTTTGGTCAGACCTCATTTTGATATACTGATAAGCTGATATGAAGGTGAAATGTTTAGAAGACGTTGGAATCCATATAAGACAATCTCGTCCTTCCCTAAATACTGGTTGAAATGTTATTAATTATTCTATAATCTTTGAAGGTAGTAGATGTTTAACGTTATAGAGATTAACGTCAACATTGTTGAAGAAGCCTTTTAAAGTAAAACCATAAGGTAGCTCATCTGGTCCTTCATAATATGAATGCAACATACCTTTTCCTGACTAGTTATCGCACCAAAAAGAACTTGATCCATCCGCTATTATGATTTTAATATGAGTTGCTAAAAATTAGAGGTTTGCCTAAGGCATTTCCATTTCTAACTTTTTTATATTCCTTGTGGTTAAGTCTTTAATGTTTTTGTCTAAAGAGAATTTCTGCAATGTAGATTCCACCATAATTTACAAATGGCTACTTGATCCAAATTAGTTAATGAAGAAAACCTCACTCCATTTTCATCCTTTGTAAGAGTAAGGCTCTTCTAATTCCGCCAATGTCTTTTATTCCTTTCTTTCATTCGTCCCTTAAAAATCTAGCAAATCATTTTTCAATTTGATGAATGACTATTTTGAGCAACTGGAAAGCAGAGAGATTATATAATGGAATTATAGACAAGACATGTTGATGAGAATCATTCAACCAGCTAGAGAAAGAAAATTTTGATACCAATTATTTAATCTCAACTCAATTTTATCTATTATGTTCTGAAAAAAAGATAGTTTTGGTCAGACCTTAAACAACATACAACCTAAGTATTTGAAAGGTAGCTAGTCCCTTCGAATTTTGGTGATAGCTGTGATTAAATGGGAGTGAGATTGACTCATATGCTTTAACGCAATATAAAAATTTTTGGTCATGATGATTTTTTGTCCACTTACTTCCGTATATGTATGCAAAAAATTCATCAAAGCAGTAAGAGATTGTTGATGCCCTTTGGTGAATGTACTTTTGTCATATGCAAAGCTCAAGTGCGTGACAGGAGTGTAACCTTTTGGTAATGCATAATACTCTAGCTTTCCTTCCACTACTTGGTGATGCTGAGTTTTAATCTATTTAAAACCTCAGAATATTGCAAGTGCACAGGTCGTGAATTGTAGTACTTGAGGTGTCGATCTCACGAGGAGTTGTCAACTAATCTAATCCTAATTTATCTAAGGCTTAATGAATTAATAAAATAAAAATAAAAACAGACCAGAAAAGTAAACATAAGAGTATGATTGATGAAAAATTAATTCTCAAATTAACACAAAAAAGAAATCAACTTGAGCAACACTAAATTGACAATGGCAAAATAAACAAGAGAATTTACCAAATTATGAGAGATGAGATTTTTCCTATCATCATTGGTAGCATAACCATTTATGTGTTATTGTAGTGTCGGTTCTATATTATCGAAGGGAGGATTTCAATTTATAATCACAAACCCTAATTAATAAACCTTAATTAAGTTCAGTACCAAACATATTATCTCTCAATTATAAACAACCCTAACCTAATTAGTTCTTAAGTTTTCTAATGAACAATCAGGTCTCACACAGGATCTCTCTTCATATAATTACTGATTTGATTAATTGCATGATCCATTAGATTATTTAACTCTTATTAAACAACCTAATAGTTTTGTATTCAGTTCATTCTCTCAATTTATTACTGAAACGTGAAGCTATAATAATAAATCACAACACCTAATTGCAATAACACAAAAACGATTAGATTAACATCAAATCAAGTCAAAACCCATAAAGAAAATTATAACATCATCATTGAATCCAAATCCACAAACATATTTATATCCATCTTACACATTCAATAAAGAAAGAACAAGATGAGCGAAATTGTCACTTGTAAAAGGATAGGGATGACTCTGGAAGGCAGTAGCTTCAGAAGCCCTGTCCTCTTCTTCCTCTTCTCCCTTCTCTCTCTTCTTCTTCTCTCCTCTTAAAAGGTTTTCCCAAAGTGGTAGAATGGAGAGCTCCACATTTTCTTGAAATTAAAATTGCCTATATGTTGTAATGTTGGCCGATTGAATTCACATATTAGAGGACTATGGTTAGAGGTGGCCCTGCTATGAATTTTCACTTTACTATCCGGGAATCTGGTGATTAATGGAATGTTGCATAGGATATGGTCAAGTCGCTTCCATGCACGCCCTTGAGGTATAGTTCCCATCAATGTATGTAAAGATCCTTAAAATGGAAGATCATAAACTGCTACAGTATGGAGAAAATTTTTGAAATCGTCCATGGTTCCTTGGTGTGGAGTAGAATTCCCTTTATATTCTTCAATATTAGATACAACATTAAAATCACCACTGAACATTCATAATTTATCATTCACATCCTTTGCAATACTTTCTAAAACTGACCATAGGGTGATTTTATCTATTCAACTACATTTGGCATATATCGCAGTTATATATAAAGACTCCAATGATGTCTGATCTATCAACTCCATATGGATAAATTGTTCATGACTCTTAATAATGTTAGTAGTATAAGAAGACTTCCACATAACCCAAATTATTATTAACATTGAAGATAGCTTCATGATATCCCAAAGAAACTTTCGAAGAATTCAACTTATCTAGGGGAACCATTGGCTCTATAATGGCAATAAAAGAGGGCTGATGAAGCATTTGTAATTTTTTTAGACGACGTAGCGATTGTGGTGATCCTGCTCCTCTAATGTTCCAAAATAACATTTTCATCATTTTCATTTAAAAGATATAATTGGGTGGGAGCTAATGATCTTGTTAAAATGGTCCTAAGTATGATGAAATGATTTTTTCTAGGTCTTCTCTTTTTGGATTCTTTGGTTGCTTTTTCCTATGTATTGTTTGTTGAAATCTTATCATCGTATGCACTACTGAATTGTTTGAAAATTTGAATCACCTCATCCTTTAGGAGTTTTGGGAGTACTTATTGATCAATATCAGAAACACTTCTTTAAGGCTTCAAATACCACTCAAAGTGTAGGAAACTCAAATCAACTAATCTTTATTTTATAGATTATTTGATTTTATTGTCTAAAGCAGATGCACTCTCTATATCCACATTAATGAAAGCTCTTAAAAATTTTCAAATATCTTCTAGATTGTAGGTAAATTGCTCTAAGAGTAGCATTTATCTCTCAAGGAGTGCTTCTAGTAGTAAGCAATTTTCCTCAAATATCACTTGCTTTAAGCAATAAAAGCTTATAATGAGATATCCAGTGTAACATCCCCTCACCAATATGAAGGGTATTTTAGTCATTTGCAATGTTTAGGAGTGTTTATAGTGTAGTGACAT
>JANQBM010000007.1:7015746-7053011 GCA_025594535.1 Erythroxylum domingense
ACAAGAAGGAATAGACTATAATGAAACTTATGCTCCTGTAGCTAGGTTAGAAGCTATTAGGATTTTGCTTGCATATGCTGTCTGTCATAATATAAAGCTATTTCAAATGGTTGTGAAAAATGCCTTTTTGAATGGTTTTATAAATTAAGAGGTGTATGTAAAGCAACCTCCTGGTTTCGAGGACTTTAAGAAACCAGACTATGTCTATAGACTTCACAAAGCTTTATATGGCTTGAAACAAGCTCCTCGAGCTTGGTATGATATTCTAAGTTCTTTTTTGATTAAAAATGGTTTTACTAAAGGAAATGTAGATAAGACCTTGTTTAGAAAATGCATTGAGAATGATTTCATTATAGTACAGATATATGTTAATGATATTATTTTTGGTGTAACGTCTAAGAAGCTTTGTTCCAATTTTGAAAAATTGATGAAAAGTGAGTTTGAAATGAGCATGATGGGTGAATTAAAATTCTTTCTTGGTTTACAAGTTATGCAAATCGAAGAAAAGATCTTTATTCATCAACAGAAATATATTAAAGAACTGTTGGTTAAATATGGTATGAATAAAGTAAAACTGATGTCAACTCTTATGCATCCTTCAAACCCTTCGTCTAAGGATGAAGCAGGTAAGAAGGTTGATCAAACACTTTTTAGAGAAATTATTGGTTCTTTACTTTATCTTACAACAAGCAGACCTGATATATTGTTTAATGTTTGTTTGTGTGCTAGATTTCAAGCAGATCCTTGAGAATCTCATTATATTGTTGTTAAAAGAATTATGAGATATCTATCAGGTTCTACTGATCTTTGCTTAATGTATAAGAAAGGTAAATATTTTAGGTTAATTGGCTACTGTGATGCTAATTATGCTGGAGACAGGATTGATAGGAAGAGTACAAGTGGAGGATGTCATTTTCTTGGCCATAATCTAGTTTTATGGTCTAGTAAGAGGCAAAGCTCAATTACTCTATCTATTGTAGAAGCTGAATATATGTCAACTGCAATCTGTTGCTCACAGACGTTATGGATTAAGTACCAGTTAGAAGATTACTCAATAGAAGAAGAACAAATCCCAATCTTCTGTGACAACACAAGTGCTATCAACCTATCAAAGAATCCAATTCAACACTCAAGGGTAAAGCATATCGAAGTAAGGCATCATTTTCTGCGAGACTATGTACAGAAGGGAATTGTCAGTTTACAGTTTGTTGAGACGAATCATCAGTGGTCAGATATATTCACTAAGCCCTTGAATGAAGAAAGATTCAAAGAAATCAGACGAAACTTGAATATAGTAGTGTTGAGTGATAAATTGTCTGACACGTCATGACCCAGAGGAAGTTACAGAAGGAAGATAAAAAGTCGTAAGTTCTCAAGAGCACAGTAACTATAAGTTAACAAACGGTAACTTTTGAGATGGTAGTATATAAGAGATATCTTCTTAAAAGACTCAGAACATCACCGACTTAAGAATACTCTTGAATACTTCTGAAACCGATGTTTGGGAAGCTCTCAAACAAAAGCTGTTCATTAGTCCTGATTTCAAACCCTTTCACTCACATTCTCATCTTCAGAAACCAATCCTATTACCTTATGAAAGTTCCTACTATCTAAAGAGCATAATGGATTAAGCTATAATTTATGGAAAACTCGTTGATTTCAACTCATTAAAGAAGAATCAGATGGACATTGAAGCAGAAGTCGAGGCAGCTGGATGGAAAAACTTCTTTCAGGTTCATGAAGCAGTTTATCTGAATGAAGTTTATGAGTTTTGGAAGAATATGAAAGTAGTAGACGATACTATAGTATCAATGGTGGATAGACTATCGGTTATTATGACATTGGACCTGATCAAGAAGGTTAGTGCATGTCCTTGTGTTGGAGAAGAGGTATCTCACAACACTAAATAGATGACTGAAATCTTTGTAGAGAAGGCACATGTCAATAAACAATTATATGGATGTGGTGACCCAAAGGACAAGAAGGCGACAAATCTTGTTCCGAAGGCTAGGGTTCTACATACAATACTCTTTCACTGTGTTCTACCAAGAACAAGATCAAAGAATGTTGTAACAAACATTGATGAACAATTCCTGTTCTATCTTCTCAACCATCAGTCAATCAATCTTCCATACCTGATTTTAGGGTATATGATGAAGACAAAGAGGGATTCCAATGCCTTACCATATGGAATGATGTTAACAAGAGTCTTTAGAGACTCTAGAATTCTTCTGGACAGAGGAAACAGGGTGAAGATGAATATCAAAAGCATTATAAATGCTTCCACTATATGTAGAATGAGATTGAAAACTCAAGAAAAGGAGGAGATAATCTCTATGGAGAAAGCAAGGATTGAGGGGGAGCGGATAGTAAGACGAAGTGGAAATGTTACTCCCACAGAAAGGAAGAAACCTCAAACCTCAGGAAGAATGCCTTCAGAAGAAAAGAGAAATAAATCGTCTGAGGGAGCAGTTAAAGATAAGACGATTTTGCAAAAAGAAGGAAGGCAGGTGCATCTACCTGAAAAACAAATGTCGTTGAAAAGAAAAGGTGAGACACTTAAAGTTGAGCAAATTAAGAAATCCAGAAGATCACCGAGGTTACTTACTCTCTGAAAAAAAGAGCAGAAGAGAGGAAAAGAATTAATTCCTGGTGAAGAGTTTGAGAAGGTAGGAAAAGCACCTCAGGCAACTAGGTCTTTGGTCTCAATCTTGCAACAACAATGTAACATCCTGTTACCTATTCGGCTAGAATAGTTATGCATGAGATATTTATATGACTTAAGACAAATACACGTTAGACATAAGTATTTGTGACTTACATATTGATTTGGCACATTGATAAAATTGTACATGCTTTCATTGGCAATTCCGGGTAAGTGGAATTACATATGGCTAATTGTGATTTTGACAAATAGTGAATCATTGGAGATAAATGGTACACATGAGGGATATACAATGGACCCACGTATTATATTGTCTAAGTTAGGAAGAATCCACTATAGTTTCCATTCTTCACTGAAACACCCCACATTATAATTCTCTTCCCTAATCTTCATCACCGAATAGCAATTTAGCAGCTTTTTGTGGTGTTGACTTCCATTTTAGTGTTAGAGCACTTATTAAGCAAGTAAGTGATTGTAATGTTGTTTCACTGTATAAATGAGCATGTGCATGTTGAATATCTATATATATATATGCATGAGAAGGTTCACAGTGCAGAGAATAGATATGAGGTTTCTGGATGTTGGTTAAATTGAAAAACAAATGCAGAAGAAAGAAAATGCAGAAATAACATGCAAGCATGAGTAGTAGTCTGCGATTTTAGTATGTATATGAGTTCTGACTTTTTGAGTTGTTTGATGTTTTGGAGCTAAGGAGGGAGTAGTATTCGTATAGGCACGAGAGATAATATGTTCTGCTCTTTCCCTCTTTTATATTGTATCCTTTGTGATGACGTCAATTTCCTCTAGGTGACGTCATCTTCCTCTGTAAGGATGTGAATGCATCCTCTAGGAGTCAGTCTTTGTTGTAAGTTATCTTACAGATGCAAATGCATCCTCTATGAATCATTCTCGGTCGTAAGTTAACTTCTTCTGTGAGGATGCATCATCTATCAAGATGCATTCCTCTATGAACCAGCTTCGTCTGTGTTTTGATTCCTTTGAGAACGAACTTCTTCTGTATTACTTTGTCTGTGTTTTGGTTTCTTCTATCTTTTGGTTCTTCTATCTTTTGCTTCATCCTTCCTTGGCTTCGTTTGTGTATTACTTCTTTTGCTTCTTGCATTCGTCCGTTTTCAACCTAAGTGGATGAACTTGTTTATGTTATTGATTCATAAACTTCGTCTATGTCACTGTTCATGAACTTCGTCTGTGTTACTATTCACAGACGAATGAACTTTGTCTATGTTATTAACTCATAAACTTCGTTTGTGTTACTGTTCATAAACTCCTTATATGTTATTGTTTATGAACTTCTTCTATGTTACTGTTCATGAACTTCCTTTGTGTTACTGTTCACAGACGAATGAACTTCGTCTATGTTATTGACTCATAAACTTTGTCTATGTCACTGTTCATGAACTTCCTCTGTGTCACTGTTCATGACTTCGCCTGTGTCACTGTTCACACGTATTGTCTGTGTTCCTGTTCACAAACTTCCTTTGCGTTACTAATTACGAACTTCTTCTGTGATGACGTCAGCTTCCTCTGGGTGACGTCATCTTCTTCTGAAAATCATCTCCTTCTGTGTTCAGCTTATTCTATTTTTCGTCTATACCTATCTTCTATCTTATTATTGACCCTTCAGAAGATAAAATTGGCCTTTGATGTCTTCATGGAGTTTGTAAATCTTGATACCCTCTTAAGAATCATATAAAGCACAATTCAATCTGATGTCTATAGGAAACGTTATGCAAATAGCAAGACTTCTTTTGTGATGACGTCAGTTTCTTCTGGGTGACGTCATCTCCTTCTGTAAATCATCTTCTTCTATAAGGATGCATCGTCTGTAAAGATGCACCTTCCGTAAACACACTTATATCCATCTCACTTTCTTAGGTTTACGAGAGACCTGAAAGAGTGCCATGCATGGAGGCCAATAAGGATTGAATCGTGATGTTAATGGTTTTCAATAAGTTTTGATAAGAGAGAGAGAGGTTATGAAGAAACCCTGGAAATTGCCATTGAACATGCATCGTGCATACTTTCTATACTTTGATATTTTGGTACGCTTGTGCAAAAGGTGATAATTGTGAATGTGTTCTGTTTGTTTTGGAGGAGTACATCGGACGACAGTAAGACATTGCCGGACCATCTAGGCAATAGCTTCTGGGAGCATACTATGAGTCAACCTAGATGAATTCCTAGGATTATTTGATTATATGTATTCAATTTGTTAACTACCAATATCATTGAATTGTGTGTGTGCTGGTTTTGAATTCCGGACCTGAGGTCTGAGGAGATTGTTCTGCGATCACATATTGGAAGTGTCTGATTGTTATGATTTCAATGATTCTGCTTCTTAACGATAGTTGAATGCCGGACTGAGGTCCGATGATTATGAAAACATTATCTGAACATTTGCGTAAGATTTTATGTATGATCTATTCAGTATTTTGATGCATTTCATAAATTGCATGCTCAGATAAAGGCGTTATGACTTGAGATGCCAGTTAGAAGCGCTTCCACGTAGAGCTTTGCTCCGTGATCTATATGTTCTGCACGTTGAGCTATGCTTTGTGAATTTGTTCTGATTGAGCCCTATGGGCTAAAACTTTGTATATGTTTGTGAAAGGCTCTTAGTCACAACAATAAGAACAAATATGAGTCTCACGCATGTCCCATGCAAATACGTGCGCAATGTTTGAACGATATGCAAGTTGAAATGAATGATCTTTTGTTATGCTAATCTCTGAATAAATGCTTATCTACTTGACTGAATAACTATGAAGTACGTGTTGTATTTGCCTAAACCGGTGAATTCATCAATGATGGTTCACTCATTGAGTTCGCAAAACTCATCAAAAAATTGTACCGTGGCTTTTCAGGTACGAGACAGGAGACCTAGATTATAGTCAAGACATAAAGTTTATGTGGATAGAGATATGGATCAGAGGTCTGTCTAATGACTCCCGAACTGACTCCCGAAGGAAAATTATTGTGGTCATTTTGTAAATTTTGTCTGAACCTGTATAGAGTTTTGTAAACAATCTCAGAACAATGTATATTTTATCAATGAATGAAGTGAATGTTTAAGAGGAAATGATAACGATTTCGAGTGTATTAGATGATGCCATGTGTAAGTTAAAATTGTTATTGCTCCAACATGCCATTATTGTAGGTTATGTTCCTAAAAGCTTAGGTATGTATCCTATAGTAGTGTGATGTTGCAAACAACAATCAAAATCAACAAAAGAGAACGAGATTAAGAGGAAGTTGGAGTTTGAGAAGAAGAGACCACAACCACAACATCCTTCTAGACTGGCAGAAGAAAAAAAGAAGTTAAAGACCAGTCAGAAAGAGAGTACTTCAACTGGTGTTAAATCGAAGGAAAAATCAGTTGATTCTCTTAGTCTTATCAGAAAAGAGGACTTGAAAATGAAGGTGACAGAAGAAATTGTAGCTGTGAGAAGCAGAAGCTCAATCATAATAAGAGAATCTGTGCAGAGGATAATCAAGGTACAAGTTGAACTTATCTTGGTCAATAATCGGTCTATACATCTTCTGAATCATGAAGAGAGAAGATTATATGGGATTCTAAGAGACAAAAAATCAGAACCATATCCCATAAAGATAATAAAGGATCGATATACCATCTACCCAGCTACAAGTAGAACACTGATCAAGATTGTACTTGATGTTCAACCTAAAGCTGTAAAAATTGTACGCAATGTAGAAAAATGGAAACAGAAGCTGTACCCTGAAGGAAGAATAGGTGACGTTATAAATGAGCAGATACAAGAAGCAGTGAGAAGCATAGATGATGCATGCAATGCAGAATAACTAAGAGGCATCTATATTTCACACCACATTTCAAAGGCATCAGGAAGTCATTGTGGACGCTTATCTACAGACGCAACTTCTCATGTAGTTGGAAGGGTGACTGAAGGACGATTTAGAACTATCATGGTCGGAGAAATTAGTTTCAACCTAGAAACTTTTGTGAACCTACTTATCCATCTTATACCTTTGAGTTGTATACCATCAATCAAAGATGTCCTTCACCTTCTTGGCAAACCAATACCAAAACTACCAAAATCTGATGACCTTGATCTCCCAGGTGGAAAATAATTGTTCAAACCTCCTGTGTTCAAAATCATCGAATTGGATGTTGTACCTTTAGAAACATATGTTGAACCAAACTTCTATCCATCAAATAAACCTCAACAAGTTCCTACAATTAGGATGGAAGAAGTTAGTCAGTCTCAGAAGTGGAGTCTAGAAGCTTTAGTGAAGGAGATGGAAGAAATGCATACTAATACTGATGAATTGAGGGATTCCATTGGTGATCTACATGAGGAAGTAGCTTATCTTCGGGTGACAATAGAACAAGAACAAGACCTCAAGTTGATCAGGACTGACATGCGATGAATATTTTCTGAAATCATGCAACATCTAAAAAAATAAACCTTTTTGATTAATAACAAATAGGGGGAGAAAAGAAGATTGAAGACGAAAGAAGAAAAGAAGAAAAATATAAAGAAGAAAAGAAGGAAAAGAAGCAGAAGAAGAAGAAGAAAGAAGAAGATAGTATATGTGTATTTTGTTTCAATTCATTATTCATTATCTGAATAAATCATTCACTTTTATTTTTCTATATTATGATTATTTGTTATCATCAAAAAGGGGGAGATTGTTAAGTCAGGAGGACTTTACGATAATTAATTTTGATGAAAATCAAATAATAATAATGTTAGAAATAAATGAACTAGTTTGATGAGTGTGTTAAGTGTACAGAAGAAGTCAAAACACGGAGGAAACAAAAGACAGAAGAAGTCGAAGACAAAAGAAGCAAAACACAGAAGAAGTCAAAATACAGAGGAAACAAAAGATAAAAGAAGTACAAGATAGAAGAAGCAAAACACAGAAGAAGTCAAAACACAGAGGAAACAAAAGACAGAAAAAGTCGAAGACAGAAGAAGCAAAATATAGCAGGAGTCAAAATATAGAGGAAACAAAAGACAGAATAAATCGAAGATAGAAGAAGCAAAACAAAGAAGAAGTCAAAACACAGAAGAAACAAAAGACAGAATAAGCAAAACACAGAAGAAGTCAAAACACAGAGGAAACAAAAGACAGAAGAAGCAAAATACAGAAGAAGTCAAAACATAGAGGAAACAAAGACAGAAGAAGTCAAAGACAGAAGAAGCAAATCACAGAAGAAGTCAAAACACAGAGGAAACAAAAGATAGAAGAAGTCGAACACAGAAAAAACAAAAGACAGAAGAAATAGAGACACAGAAGAAAACACAAACGATACAAGGCAGAAGATATATACGTCGAGCAATTAGTTAGTTGGAGTTAGTTACAAAACTCAACTAAATAGTAGTTTTCAAGAATCAAGAAGCAGTTATCAAGAATCAAGAAGCGGTTTTCAAGAATCAAGAAACAAGAAACAATTATCAAGAATCAAGAAGTGGTTATCAAGATTCAAGAAGCTGTTGGAGACTTAGACTATAAATACTGGTCGCAGTCAAAGACTAAACAATTTTTTGGTGAAATCCTTGATTCTACAACATTTGAGCGTTCAAGTGTATACTTAAAAATTCTGTAGTGCAATACTGTAGAGCTAAACTACTGTAACAATAACTCTAGATATCTTTCCAATGAGAGAAAGAAAAGGCTAAGAGCTTGGAGAGGCTAAGATGGCTGTAAAAGAATACTTGGTGTACAAGACCTAAAGAGGCTCGAGAAGAAAGAAAGAATACTTGTAATTTGCTAAAGTATAGTGAATACTCAGAAGAATTCTAAGGACTGGACGTAGCCCACGGTTTGGGGTGAACCAGTATAAATTCGCAGTGTCTATCCTCTATCTCTCTCAAACTTAGTATATTTTGTTCTTAAACAACTATATAGAAGTTACTTGCGATTTATCTCATAACAACTTTTTTGATAGTCTTTTAACAAGTTAGAGAAGTTCTTATCTAGAAAAATTAAAGAATTTGTATTTGAAAAAAAAGGGGATACATAATTCAACCCCCCTTCTTGTGTATATCATATATTACACATATTATCTATACTAACGTGTGATTTACTTCAATAATTAGTAACTTGGAATTAATTGTTACAATTAAGAGATTGATGAATTAATATGTACATCCAATCTAGGAAAAATGTCAAGTGGTAAGACAAGTTGACATGTGAAAAATTAGGATGACTAAGCCTATGAAATAAGTTACATATAGTAGTAGAATTGAGTGATATTTGACATAAATAATTGAGTGACAAATGACTTAGAGGTTGAGTGAAAAATGGCCTAGCATAATTGTGACATTTAGCAACTTATGGAGAGGACAAATGGAATGCATGCATAAGGACAAATGTCATTATGAAACGGTGACACCTAACACCTAATGAGTTAAGCTAATGCAGAAGTTGTTCTGTTATATTCATTCTTCTCCTTTCTTCCCTTTCACCGCCGAATTATCCACCCTCCCATAGACTAAAATTTTGCTTCTATTTCGTTCATCACCACTCCAAAATCTTGACAAGATTCTGCATCAAGAAAGTTATATGTTGCTGTCTTTCATCTTGCTGTTTTCTTATTACTAAAAACCATTCAATTCCCACCTTGTATTTAAGATGATCTTGCATGCATATAAGGCAAAGTAGACTTGATGAATTGAGGTGGAACTTGAGCTAAACAAGTAAGTAAAGTACTGATCTTTGTGGCATTAAGTAATAGAAAGTTTATGATGATTGAATTTGGATGGATAACATGTAGTGTTGATGATAAAGTGTGTTGGAAAATGATACATTAATTGGATACTTTTCTGTTTTGTTTTTGATGCATGAGAACTGTAGGTTATAGGTTTCTATATGGATGATTTAAATTGAGATTTGAAGTTTAAATGAAGATGAATTTATGCCAAAGAAAGGTGTTAGTGAAGTGTTCCTGAATTTGGAAAAAACAACTAGAACTATATATGATGAGATTAAATGAATGAAAGTTTTTGTTTTGATTTTGTATGTATGAAAGATAAGTGGTTTATAGGCTACCAATTGAATGATTTTGAGTTGGATTTGGAGATGAAATTGATAAGGAATTGAAGTATAATTAAGGTATAATTGAGGTATAATTAATGGACTAATATGAAGAAATTTTGAATTTGGTATGAAGGTGTTAGAATATGGAGAAATTGAAGGAAAATGGAGAGTGAACATTCGGTTCACTCATCTTACGATCATGAAAAGGTCCTCCACGATAGTGGGCACTGCTTTGAAATAAAAAATTTTTTTTTGTGTAATTGTTGAACTACATAAGGATAATTCACTTTACATTGGTGTATTTGAAGTTGATTGAGGCTGGAAATGAACCTAAATTGTTGCTTGATTCATTAGTTAAGGGTTTGATAAGTTTAGGTTGTTAACTGATGTCATAACTTAAGGAATGGATTGTCTTGATATTAATGTATTAAAATATGGAAATTATGAGTTGTTAAAGGAATTAAGATGTTCTTATAAATGCAAATATGGTTCAAAGGATATGAGTCGTGTGTATTAGATATAAATGAATGAACATTGAAGATGATGAAGTAATTGTGAGTGAGAATTGGATAATTATGTGAACGCATATGATTGATGAATAAATCAAGCTTACTTAAGGTATATACCTAATTGCAAAATGGTAGTATACAAGCTATAAAGTTTGAATGATCTGAAAGCGTATAAGTACAGTCAAGATCTTTGTATATTAATACATACCCAAAAAGTCAATTGAGCATGCATTGAAACATGATATATATATATATATATATATATATATATATATACATGTGAATGATTGAATAATCATATGATTGACAACTTAATGATGTGTGAAATATGTGTGTATTGCATGAAGATAGATACACAAGTTGATCGTCAACATCCAGACATTGCCAGATCATCAAGGAAATAGCTTAACTGGAGCGTATTAGGAATTAACCTAGATGTGTAAAATTAATTATACGTGTTTCTGTCTGATCTGTATGTTGAATGTGAAATGTGAGAACAACTGAATGTGAAACGTTGGAATAAATATGAAATGTGAGAATAATTGAATGTGAAATGTCGGAAGGAATATGAAATGTGTGAGCAATTGAATGTAAATTACTGGACTTAGATCTGATGAATTTGATACATATGACAGAAGCACACAGGAATGAAGGGTAATAAGACATGACATATGGAATGACGCATCACATTGAGATGCATGATCAGATAAAGGAGTTATGACTAGAGTGACCAATGTAAAAAAAAGCTTTAAGCTCAGGATTCTGCACAAAGAACCATAGGCTCAGTTATTAATATGCCCGGTAGCCACAATAGATACGGGACAATAAATAGGCGTTCGGTCACAAAAAACTAAAATAAAATAGAGTCACATGTGCAATTTTATATACATCCTTATATGTATCATATGATTGAATTGAAATGAATTATTGAATTGTTTGAAATACAGTTGAAAAGTAAATGAGGACTTATTGTGATATAAAATGTTAGTTTACCTTATATACTTACGAAAGTATGATAAATTTGATGTACTTGATAAGGTATGATGAAATGTGATGTAATATTCAATATTGGATGTTATATAATACTTGTTGAATTGAGATATGACTTGTCTCTACGTATCTGACTTGAGTGAATACATCGATGATGGTTCACTCAGTGAGTTCGCAAACTCATCAAAATTGAAATGTTGATTTTTAGGTTTAGAGGAGATATAGTTAGACTAATTAGAGTATAACTACTGCAATTGGACATGAGTTAGTGGTTGGGATTAGTTGTATCTATAGATGTCTCTAGTTATTATGCATCAAGAATATCATTCTCACGTATTGTCAAATATATATGTAACCTCTGAAGTGTAATGACAATTGTGATTTAATATGATTGTGAGTGAAATGATTCAAAATGAACGTTTGAAATGCTTTTGATATGTGATGCCTTAAAATGTGCTAATGCGATCGTCTGAATCCGCGTAGAGTATGTTCTCAAATAATTGTTGATACGTTTGGGCATATGCTCTACAAGAGTGGGTACGTTACATTCTATGTATCAACTAATATTTATGTTCCGTGTCATATGAATATTAATTTTATTTTAATGGAAGTAAGTCTTATTTAAGGTATACTTTGACTAACAATATTTTAAGTTAACATGGTTTCAATGTATCTTAAGGTTCAAGGTCAACATTAATTTATCTCCCGCTCCAAATAAACTTTTAGATTATTTATACTTTTAAAGGAGGCTATGTTCATCTTTATACTGCTAAGCTTCCATCCACACCATCTCGAACTCTAGGCTCCCAATTACGCCCAATAGCTCTCCTAGGCCTATGTAAGACCTTTTAACCTTAATTTCTAGATCATATTCATCAACACTTAAATCTTCATTCTCTTCCTCAACTTATATTGGGATAAACAGATTACGCTAATATTTCTTCCCTAATTAGGAATTCAAGGGGGTGATTTCCTTTAGAATTCATTAATTTGATGGTTTTGCTTCTTCAACACTGTCTTTTACTTTATCATATGTCATGTTCATCCTTTCAAAATGTTGTTGCATAATTGACACAAGAATAAATACTGTCTTTCGCTTTGTTCAGTGTTGAAACACTTTTCTAGGCATATTTAAAAGCTTAAAAAGAAGTTAGTAAAGGAATGTTTTTTTAAATGACTCATATTTTCATTATTTAATGGAATTACTATAAATCGATTTTCTCCTCTTTTCTTACTTTCATTTGTTTCATATGAATTTGCTACAATCATGAATTAAAATAAACAATTTATTAATTAGTTTTCTAATAGGACAAAATAAGAATACATATAATTTACCCCAACCTCTCGAGTGTCATGCGAGAACCAACAATTTATAACAAAGTGTAATTTATGATATTTAATTAATATTTTTTGTATTTTATTATAAAACTGAATATAAATTCCAGTTTAATATATAGTTTACTCTATATTAAAAAAACAATTAATTATACAAAAGTTGACCAGCAAAAGAAGTAGCTAAGTTTAGGGTGTTTTATCCTAACAGGATTGAAGACGCCATTATGAATACAACTTACTCGAAAGTAACTCGCTTTTTTAAATAAAAATTGACTCAGGCTTATTACAATCTAACTAGCTCAATTCCCAGGCAGTACCATAACAGGAACATTCACAAATAAAATGTCTCCCAGTTTTCAGATTACCCAAATGCAAAAAGAAGAAAACATCAATTTTCAAAAAATAAAGAAAAAAAGAAAACATCAGCCTATTAGTCAAGAAACATGAATGAGTTACCACTAGATGTCAATAATCTTTATGGGAACTGTAACTGCCATGATAAACTAAGACCCAGTGGGAAAATGGACAGAAGAAATAAAAAAACCACAAACAAAATTGATGTTAAAAAAAATGTAAGAAATTTAAGGTTTTGGAAAGGAAATAGTAGTCAAAAAGTATCTTCAAAAGGATAGATGATATGGGACAGAATCATTACCCATCTTATGAAAGTAAAGAACGAGGAATTTGATCAATCATGCTTTCAATAGACAATTTAAAAAGTAATTTCATTTTGTTAAAGATTTGATATGCTCCCAGCAACATCTCATACAAGATTCAAACGCATGAGCTTTTAAGAAAAGTCGTAGGAAAACCAAATATTTAATTTGGATAAAGTTTATACCCTGAAATCCTATTATATCTTGTTGGGTGTAAAGTGCAGTGAAAATATGCTTATATTTCTTGCATATACAAGAACAAGATTGCAAGAACACTTTAGTTGTTAATTCAGATAGCTGGTGATATCTAGGGGTTTAGGTAAATATAGGAAAGCATATGCGCATATTTTTATGTCATATTCAACTATAGGGACCGCAGCACCAAATTGCCAAAAAAAGGAAAGCAGAGATGAGTATAAGTATAGAAAAGCTACTCTGCATCAGATCAATGCCAACCACGGGAAAACTTGAAAAGACAAAGTCAACAATGAATACAGTGATGCTGCTTATTGAAAACTCATGAAACATACAAACTGTATTCAGATATATAAGCCTCCTGCTTAATGGATAGTATGTGCTGACACATTTGAAAACATAATAATCGCACCTTATCTCAAAATTCTCGACCTCAGATTTCTATCCTAGCATTTATTTTTCATTTAAGCGTTCCATTACAGAAAGCGTACAGTTCCACCATCTGGGAAATTAACTGTGTGCAGACTTTTAACTTTCCATGTTCTATCTGAACCATCACGGCAGCAAACTATCACAAAAGGCAAGACTGGAAGCAAATCAATGAAACAGAAACGAGTCCAGAAACATATGTAGCCTATGGGCGACAATTATACATCATATTAAAAGTTGAAATATGAACAGAAAACATTTTGACAACATATCAAACATAAAAGTTCACAAGTAAATAGTTTTATTGCAAAGTAGCCTGTTAAAGGAGAACATGTTCAAAAGGAAGGTTTTTCTACCCATTCATCATATATTACACATTAACTGTTCTTTTTAAGACATTGACATCTAAAACAATTATCTAGCTTGATGTAATCAACGAAAAACTACTTATCTCTAGTCCTTACTGTCAGATCATGCTATGCGAAATTATAAGCTTATGCCATAACAGAAATCTTGTTGTCCAGAATTCAGGGAACTATTAATTCGTATTCCTTTGACAGAGACATCCATTTCATTCACAGAAACTATCTTGAAAATTTCTTGCTTCAGAAAAATCGACAAAATGACTTGCCAAAAGAAATTGCCAGCAGAGACTGAGAGTAACAGAGTTAAGCAATGCGGACATCAACATATTTCTGACCAAGCTTACTTTCAGATTTGCGAAATTTTTATCTCAAATGAATGGATAGTTATCACAATGGGATGGAAAGCATACAGAAAACTTTGCGCATCCTGCATGCTAGTCCCTAGAAATAGGCTTGGAATGTAAACTGCTACCTAGGTTAAACAATTTGATCTCATGAAGTTAAGACACAAATGGCTTGCTCCGTAAAGTTCCAAGGCCATTGTCATATGAGTCAAAACAATTACGATTATAGTGCATGTATTGGAAGCTGTCCACCAATTGAGAAATTACAGCATTCTCCAGAACATTTATAAGAGTGCAACTTTTGAAAGAAATCAAGGACCGAGGACATAAATGATAGGAATCATCATGTATGGAACTAACTTCCCAAATGTCCAAGAGTAAGATATATAAATGGAGTTTGACTCCTTTAGGAATGAATCAAGTTATATGAGACAATTGCAACAGAGCCAAATAAGAGGGGAAAGGCAAACAAAATCTTTTGAAGCTTCAACGGGTGCTGGAATTGAGATATCATTTAATAAGCCAAAGGCCGAAAGTTGAATTCATGTGAGAGAAAGCCTATCATAATTAATTGCCCATCTAGTCACCTACCTTTTGATAATTAAAGGGTCTTACCACATCTAAGATACAAATTGGACAAGAATGGTTGTAGAACTCTGTTTCCAATCCCAAAACAAATTGATCACCTCTTCCTCCAGGCCAACAGAAGGATAGATAATTAAAGATGCCTTACATATAATGTACAAATATCTGAATCTCTAATATGATGATATGCCCAAATCGGAGCAAGTTGGCTGCTTACAAATCCACCTGCAGATTCCACACAGAGGAAAACCAGTACAAGTATTAATAGACCAACAAACTTCCCCAAAACCAAGGTCAAGAACAAAGAAAAAGCGAGAAAGAGTCACAAAAGCACCTGTATATAAGGGGTTGACGGATGCAAGTGAGGAGAACCAAGTGGCAAACTGAAATCTAGCCTCTACTGAATTCTCTGAGGCATCTCCTTCAGTACCTTCCTCTGACATTTAACAAAAACCAATTAGACAACAGAAACTGATTACAAAAGTCACTCGGCCACTCTCAAGTCTCTATAGCAACAATGCTTAATCCTTCATCCATCTATTACTGTCCAGATCCTTGAGAATCATCTTTACTGGTATTTTGCCGCTGCTCTCTGTCGTGCCCTAACTGCTGATAAATCTGGCTCAAAGCCTGTGGGTTCAACATCCCAATATGGCCATCTTGCGATAACCCAAGCTCCAACCCAGGCAACTGCTGACTAGTCGCACCCAACATAGAGGTAAAACTCATAGTACTCATGTTATTTCCAGGCAAGTCAAACCCAGGAAACCCAATTTTCGGAATATAACTAGAATTCTCACTCCCCAAATTTGAAGTTGATGGACCAGTGGTAGATGGTGTTTGGAAGCCGAAGCCCCCAATTTGGGGCCATAATCCTTGATGAGTTCTCCCAATATTGCCGCCTAACATTGCCCAACTGGTCCTAATAGCACTGGACCCACTCAATTCATCAATTTTGTGATGCAAACCAGCTGATAGAGAGGTAGCCTGGTGAGAAGAAACAGAGCCAGTAGCAGCAGCTGCTAAAGCAGATGCAGGCATAGTCCCACTACCAGTAGCTGCAATAATAGAAGGTTCAGCTTGTTGTAAAAGCCACTGAATGGTTTCTCCATCAGATTTGTGACCCAATTCTCTGGTCAATTGAAAGATTCTAGCGGCACAAAGAGCAGGCATCCTAATTCTGCGACCCCTACCTTCAACTTTGGTGTGCCTGTCTTTGTTAGAACTTTTTTTAGGTGCCAGGTGTTTCTTTTGCTCTTCTTTGTCTGCAATAACAATCTGGAAGTCTTTGATTTCAGCTGGTCTGTCGTTTTTGTTGTCTCCCATATTGGCTTGTCTTTGTTGGGGGAAGAAGTTGGAGAATCGTTGTGGCTGTTGCTCTACATGTGATGGTGGTGGTGGTTTTGGTGGTGATAGATTGGAGGAGACCTTGGGATCCATGTACAAGATAGAAGCTCAAATATTAATGTCTTTTGTCTTTGATTGAAGATAGTGGACCTGAAAAGTCTAGTCAGTCCTACACACCCGTTTAGTTTTTATTCACTGCTTTTGGTAAGAAGGAATCATAGTCATAGACAGACAGACGGCAATAACCCATTATTTATTATTATTATTGCAAAAGCAAGAGGAATTGCAACCAAACCAAATTAAAAATACCTAAATTTTCATTAAGGGTAAGATATTTGTAATCATACCCATATCTCTGATGGAAGGAATTGGGAAATAACTTATTTTTTAATTAATTAACAAGAAAAACATAACACAACTTTTCTGAAAGTAACGTACTTTTTTGAGAAATTAAAATAAAATTTCAATTAATATGTATATGTAGAGATTTACATTATCAACCATCTATAATCTGACACAAATATGCCCACGCACATGATAAACCAAATTTTGTAATGAGTCTCGTATCGTCCCAGTTCATATTGGGCGGTACGTAGCATCAGCTGAAAAATGATGCAAGAATAATGTTCCAATATCAGTCGTTCGTATCGGTCCGTGTTTAAAATATTGTCTTAAATTTTAAAAATTTAAGAATTTTTTTTTAAAATTTAATTCCTAAGTTTTTTTTTTTTAAATTTTCCCCCCACATCTTTCCTACTTTTACTTTTTTATTCTCTCTCATACTCTCGCTCTCTCGCTTCTTTCACTGTCGCCACCACCCTCTCTCCGACCATCTACCTTCTCTCCGACAATCTAGTGACCACCACTGCACCATCAGCAACAACCCAACGCCCCCAACCCACCACTGTAGCAGTCACAATCACGGAGTCTCCCATGAATCGCCAAATTTGAAATAGATTCAGATTCGAACCTGACTTGACATTGAATTGGTTTCTAATTTTTGGATATGTTTTTTCCTCTTAAATTTGAAAAACAGTTGCATCATATTTAGTTGTTTATCTATGTTTTGTGATGAAAATTAAGAAATTATTGGAATAAAAATTGTTGAAAATTTTTTAAAATGAAAATTGTTTATTTATATTTTGTAATCAATGTTATGAATATCGTACCTGACTTGATACCAAATTGAGTTCTAGTACGGTGCTATATCAATACCGGATACAATTTCGGGTAATTTTTTAAATTTATAAAATAGTCTCTGAATTTTTTAAAATTACAAAATAGTCTTATAGTATATTGTACTGTATTCTTTATAATTTTACATCACCCATATCTCTGAATATCATAATAATAAAAATTTAAAATAACAACAATTTATTTTTTATTAATAATAATTTTCACATATTTCACATATAAATAATAACCACAATTAATATGAAAAAAATCATTTAATCATCATACAAATATAAAATTAAAAACAATACAAAGTATTTAAAATTTTAAAATTTCATCATATAATAAATAATAATTACATCAAAACATCAAATAAAAAAAATAAAGATTCTTAATTCTCTAACTATTACAATTCATAACAAGAATTCATAATGAGTAAATAATCAACTAGAAGTGAAACTAAAACTAAAACATATATTATTTTAATTACTATCAATTAAATATATATTATTTAATATATTAATTATTAATAATAATTTAAATAATTTAATCTAATATTATCTATTTAATTAACTAAAATCAATTATTATTAAAATTATAGATAGCTTAATTTAATTTAAATTTTTGTTTAATTTATAAAACTAATTTAACAATCATCAATAAATATAATTAAATTTAAAATATATAAATAATGAAAATATATTTAAAATAAATATTATTTTATAAATAATAAGTTTTGAATTATTTATTTTAAAAATAAAATAATTTTTATTAATAACGTATTAATAAATATTATACCAAACCAAACCAAACATACCCAAATTCCCACCTAAGCAGGGTATGGAGAAGGTAAGATGTACGCAGTCATGCCCGCATCTCCGATAGAGATACAGAGACTGTTTCCTTAGAGACCCCCGGCGAGTATTAATAAATATTAAAATAAATTTAATTAAAAATAATTTATTTTGAGATTTATTTAATGTATAATAATTATTATTAGTAATAAAAATATTATTTTATTTTAAAAATAAAAATAAAAATTACAGTAAAAGTTTTTTTTGAAAAATTAAAAATTGAATGTATTAAATAAATGTGGGAGAAGGATAGTAGAGACTAGAGAGTCACTATTGGTACGGGGACTTTTAAAAAATTGTACTTTTTGCAGATCAATCCCTACATTTTTTTAAATTACCAACCAGTATTTGAATACCACCGGTACTGGCTAGTATCAAGCGAAACAGTTCGGTATTGGTATACATTTTTTAGTTCGTTGAATCCCATAAATGTCACAACTTAGGAGCAGCGTGTACATTCTTGGATAAGTACTTCCCTCTCACTAAAACTACGAAATTGATAAAGAAAATAACAAATTTCCAACAAAGTGATGGGGGGTCACTTTATGAGACTTGAGAACAGTTTAAGGATTTTCAAAAGAGGTGCTCATATCATAACTTACCAAAAGGATTCCTGTTGCAAACCTTCTATAATGGTGTTAACCCATCCACACGAGGCACCATTGATATAACATCTAGTGGATCTTTAATGAGGAAGATGGTTGATGAAGCGAAGGAGTTGTTGGAAGAAATGGCCAGTAACAGTTGTCTTTGGACAATAGATACGAGTAAACAACATACGGCCCTCCATGAGAAAAAAGAAGTGTAACACCTCACTACCATAGAGTATACACCCGACCATTCAGAGGACATTCCAGTACATACCCTATGATAATGACATATTAGAGCAATCTCATACACTTATATGGCATCAAACAAAGAACAAAATGCTTAAAAACTTAACTCCTCATTTCATTAACTAACAAAAGTTAAATTGTAGCAGTACTTTCATTTAACAAATATTTACATTATCATAAACATATCTCTTTATACAAAAGATCTACATGTAAAGAAAACTACTTAAACATAACTACAACTCCTTATATATTAGCTGACAGACCTTTGAGCCATAACTTAATCCAAATCGATCTTCTAGAATACCTTAGGAACTAGGTCTCCTGTCTCGTACCTGAAAAACTACGTTGCCATTTTGATGAGTTTTGCAAACTCAGCGAGTGAGCCATCATTGATGATTTCACTCATTCAACACCTCAAACATAACAGATATAAACCAAATACACAATTGTCTTCGTTTCAACAAATCATACCATCTTTTTAGGGAACATCATCATCTATCTCAGTTAATCATTTTATTAAAAGTACACAAGTGAGGCATATCACACTATCATCACAATTCAAGAGTATTTTCATAATCATATAGTTCATAATCATGTACTAATGCAGATGCTTATGAGACTCCACTCTTATTATTATTTGTTGTGACCGAGTGCATTCAAATATAGATACAGATATCGACCCGCATTGGGTTCAATCAGATACAGAAATCACGAAGCAAAGCTCTACGTGCAGAATTCTGAGCTTAAAGATCTTTCAAACTGTATACTCTGGTCACAACGCCTTTATCTGATCATGCATTTAATGTAATGCATCAAATCATAGAATATGTTATGAACAATAATTACTTATGATGCACAGACAGAATCTCATATTCATCAGACCTCAGTCCGGCATTTAACTTTTGTTGAGTATTCAGAAATCATTCAGAATTTAGATGCAAATAGATATCATTAAGATTTCAGATGCAAACAGAACACTTCCAATACATTTCTAAATATCAATCTCGTCAGACCTTAAAGTCTGGAATTATCACAATCAAGTCATTAACAGTTCAATATATGGGAATTAAACAGAAACAGAAATAAATCAATCCTAGTAATATCATCTAGGTTGACTCACAGTATGCTCCTGTATATGCTATTGCTTGAATGGTCTGGCAATGTCTTGTCAGTGACGTTCAACTTGAGCATCTAAATACACATACATTGCACACATTACTATCATGTTCAAACCAATAAATATTCAATTATGCACATACATATATGTGTCATATTCAATGCATGCCCAATGACTATCCCAAGTATGCTTCCTTAATCATAATTCATAATCATTCACATATTGTCACTTGGAAATGTCTTGCTTGCATTTAGGTTAATATCTTAAGTAGAATTGATCATGCTCAATTCATTACCCATACATTTACTAACTCTTTTCTAACATTACAAATATTTCACATAATTCCCAATTCTCATTCATTCATTCCTAATGCATTATTAATATCCTTTAGAATACATTTGCATTCATATGAATATCTTCATCCCTTTAACACTCCTTCATTCCAAACTTAGATGCATTGTTATCAAACATTCTTTTCCTTAAATTATAACATCAATTATTAATCAAAACTTATCACACATTTGACTAACTTTTCCAACATCAAATTATGTTCATTTTAAGTCTTAATTAAGTCCAAATGCATCATAGTTAAGTACCTTACCCTTAATTAGTTCAAAAAATCATACAAAAGAACATTTTCTTTACTGCCATGCCATTCCCACGATTATGTATGGCTTCCGACGACTGTGGGATGGGTTATCCGAACGTCCCCATCCATTTCCTTCATTAGTTTTCCAGATTTTCTCAGGACATGTTTCAGGTTAGTTTTGTATAGCCATTCTGACATAGAAATTGAGGTTTCTAGTTAATATTTTCTTCTAAACAAATGTTCCTCTATGTCTTAAGTTTCTAATCAACTAAAGTTCAGATAATTTGGTTCATTATTTCTAGAGTAATATCCAAAATACTACAAACTATTCTCAAATAGTGACAGTAATCAAAACTCAAATTCAAGCCAAATTTCAAAACCCTTAAAGACAAAAATAAAATTCTATTCCTTCATCGGAATTATATAAATATGTATGTGGTTTAATATACAATTAAAATCACCCCATTTGGATATCTACAGGTCAAGTTATGGCGAAAATATCGATGTTTGTTTAGTGAAACCACTACAATTAACTCACGTCATACACCTTCAACACCCCTTCACCATAGTTCATCAATTCCCCTTCAATTCCACCTTATTAATGCCTCAATTCTACATCAATTTCATATCCAGAACCAATAAAAAAATCATTCTTTAAGTAACTTACAAATCAATAACTTGCACACATCAAAACCAAACAAAAAATTATCATACAAGAATCATTTTTCCAGGACATATCATCACCAATATCTCATGCATTTCATTCCAATTCAAACATCATTCCTATACCATTTAATATGCCATAAAAATTATATTGTTACTTACCTATTGGGCTTCCAATTCAACCCAAAACTTCAAATTAAACCAAATCTCCAAGCAAGCAAAATCAACACAAACTTATGGTGAAAGCAAGGTGATTTTTGGACAGCAAAATAAAGATCACATTCAACTAGTTTTCTTGGAAATTTGGTGAAGGATTTAAGTGTGGTATTCATACAAAAAATTGGCTAGGGTTCAACCAAAATTGAGAGGGAAAGCTGGAGCAATTTCAGTGAAGGAAATAAGGAAGGAAGCGGAAACTTGGGTGCTGAAATTTGCCATATCAATAAGCTAGCTAGGTGTCATTAACTTACAAAGACATATGTCTTAAAACATTCTAACCCTTTGTTTAACATTTAAGTTGCCAATAATCCACTCATAATGCTGCCATTTGTCACCCTTTAATCAGTCCACATGTCACTAGTCCATTTGTCACACATTTAATTATGCCCAATGTCAGTCAATTTTAGGCTTAATCACCCTAATTTTTTATGTATCAATTTATCCTACCATTTAACATTTTTCCTAATCCAATTGTACATATTAATTCATTAATATCCCAATTAATCACAATTAATTCCAATTTACCAATTGAAATCCAATCATACCAAAATTCAAGACATATCAAGTCATAACTTACATCATGTTCACTTAACATCTTTTAAACCCTGGAATATGTCAAATGACTACATATGCTAACTTGTAATGTGTACAAATATCAATATTCGCGTATGAATGCTAATGTTATGCATGTATATGCAATGCTTGATCTAGGGTTGAATCCTAAGCATGTACCGAAAAATAGGATATTATAATTCTCCCCCTTTAAGAAATTTCGTCCTTGAAATTCTTGCCTGAATGATCAAACAGGTAGGGGTACTGTCTTTTCATGTTCTCTTCCATTTCCCATGTGGCTTCTTTACTTGAATGATTTCTTTAAAGGACTTTCACCAATGGGATCACTCGGTTTCTCAATTATTTATTCTAATAGCCAATTATCTTAACTGGTTCTTTAATATAACTCAGATTATTCGAAATCTCAATCTCTTGAGTCGGTATCACATGAGTAGGATCCGACCGATATCTTCTAAGCATACTCACATGAAAGACATTATGTATTTGCGCCATTTCAGAAGGTAAGGCTGACTTATAAGCCAATAGTCCAACTCTCTCAATAATCTTATATGGACCAATGTACTTAGGGCTTAGCTTACCCTTTTTATCAAACTTCAACACACCTCACCAAGGTGATACTCTCGTAAATACTTTATATGCAACCTATTACTCCATATCTCTCCTTTGCTGATCCACATAACTCTTATGACGTCTATTTTGTGCTACTTTAATTCGATTTCGGATCAGTTTCACTTTCTCAACATATCCTGAATCAATTCTGGCCCTTCAACAATTCTTAGACCCTCTTCATCCCAATATAAAGGCAAACGACACTTCTTGCCATATAATGCCTCATATAGAGCCATATCGATACTATTATGATACTGATTATTAAAAGCAAATTTGATCAGAGCTATATACTCATCCTATACTCCTTGAAACTCTAAAACACAAGCTCTGAGCATATCCTCAACAGTCTTAATTGTCCTCTCACTCTGTCCATCTATCTGAGGATGAAATGCGATACTGAAATTCATCTTTGTACCCAAAGCTGTCTGTAAGCTATCCCAAAATCTCAAGGTAAATTTGGGATCCCTGTTTGATACAATGGACAATGGAACCCCATGTAATGTCACTACTTCATTCACATATCTCTGAGCTAACTGATATGAAGAGTTATTCTCTCTCACTAGCAAGAAATGAGCCGACTTAGTCAGTCAATGAACAATGAACCAAATGACATCATGTTGTCTCGGAGTCCTCGACAAACCCACTATAAAATCTATAGTAATCCTCTCCCATTCTCCCATTTCCACTCTGGAATGGGCAAGGACTGTAACTTACCAATTAGAGCCTGATGCTCTGCCTTAATCTGTTGGCAAGTTAAATGCTTCGCCATATATTCAGCCACTTGCTTCTTCATCCACGGCCACTAGAAATGCTGTTTCAATGTGTTATACATCTTGATCATATCGGGATGCATAGCATAGGTTGCTACATATATTTCCTCTGATCATCTACATTAGGAACACACAACCTCTGTTTTAACCAATTTCTCATCTCTCAATTCAAATTCAGAATTTAGATTCACTTTCAACTTCTCAATTAACTTCACTAACTTGAGATCTTTACCTTGAGCCTTTTTTATTCTCTCATGTAGCATTGGTCTTAGCTTTAGTTTAGCTATCAATTCTTCATTCTATCCCAAATTCAGTTCAACATTTAATGCTCTCAATTGCATTAGGTTAGGTAACCTCAATAACTGTACTTGAGCGTCACTGCTGTTGGACTTCTTGCTTAATGCATTCACTACCACATTAGCTTTTCCCGGATGATACTCGATTATAAAGTCATAATCTTTCAACAATTCAATTAATCTCCTCTATCTCATATTTAACTCTTTTTGGCTCAACAAATATTTCAAACTTTTATAATTAGTGAATACCTGAAAAGTTTCACCATATAAGTAGTGTCTCCAAATCTTCAAAGCTCTAAATCATGTATTGGATAATTAAACTCATGAGACCTCAACTGTCTCGATGCATAAGTAATCATTCTGCTATTCTGCATCAGTACACATCCTAACCCTTGGTGTGAAGCATCATTGTACACCATATAACCTCCTAATCTAGATGGAATAGTTAACATCGGAGTTGTATTTAATCAACGCTTTAGCTCTTCAAAACTTTTCTGACAATTATTATTCCATTTGAAAGGCATATTCTTCCTCAGAAGCTTTGTCAAAGGGGTGGAGATCAGTGAAAAACCCTCGACAAACCTCCGGTAGTATCCGACTAATCCAAGAAAATCCCAGATTTCAGACACATTTCTCGGAGCTTCCCATTTCATCACTGATTCTACTTTCTTTAGATCAACTTGTGTGCCTTGTCCAGACACTATGTGACCTAAGAATACTACTTGATTGAGCCAAAATTCACACTTACTAAACATGGCATACAATGCTTCTCTCTCATTATCTAAAGAACCAACCTTAAATGCTTAGAATGATCTTCTCTACCCTTCAAATACACCAAGATAACATCAATAAACACAATCACAAAATGATCTAAATAAGGTTGGAATACCTTATTCATCAGAGCCATAAATGCTTTTGGGGAAATAGTCAACCCAAATGGCATCACCAAAAACTCAAAGTACCCATATCTCGTTCTAAATGCACTTTTCGTTACATCAACCTCAACTATCTTCAACTGATATTACCCTAACCTCAAATCTAGCTTGGTGAACACCTGAGCTCCCTGTAATTGATGAAACAATTCATCTATCCTTAGTAAAGGATACTTGTTCTTTACTATTACCCGATTCAACTGCTGATAATCAATACACAATCTCAGAGTTTTATCCTTCTTCTTTACAAACAATACCGAAGCTCCCCAAGGTGACACATTGGGCCTGATGAAACCCTTATCTAACAAATCTTGTAATAGTTTCTTCAGTTTCTTTAGTTCTACAGGTGCCATCCTATATGGAGGAATTGATATAAGTGCGGTACCTGAAATAAGGTCAACGGTAAACTCTGTCTCCCTCTCTGAAGGTAAACACGGTAGTTCTTTAGGACACACATTTAGGAAATCCCTAACAACAAGAATATCCTGAATGGCCTATTCAATACGAGTATCAACCACGTGGACCAGATAAGCCTCACATTTTTCTTGCATCAATCTCAAAGCACTCACAAATGAAATTAGTTAGGCTAGAACTGCTTGACTAACTCCTCGAAACACTACTCTCGGCTGATTAGGGGATTCAAAAACTACCTCTTTAGTGTAACAATTAATTATAGCCCTATGAGCAGTAAGCCAATTCATAACTAGAATGAGATCTATCTCTCTCAACTGTAATACGAACAAATCAGCTTATAACTCTGCATAATCAATTCGAACTATGTACCCTTTACATACCTGACCAATCACTATAGTGCTACCTACTAGAGTACTCACCATTAAACCATAATTCAACATTTCTCTATCACAATACAATCTAGATGCCAAATGCGGTGCAATGAATGAATGTGTAGATGACATCTGGGGAGTTCTGTGCCTTCTGTCTGTTGATGACATAGACCCTGGCTTAGGACTGCGACTGGTTACTTCGCATCTTAATCCTGACACTAGGCCCTGTAGATTGTGCTCTGCCTCTTACCTCTGCGCCTCTGTACTGATTCAATAGCTTTGCTCTGCTGGACCATCATTTTAGTCATTGTTCTTCTTCTCATTCCTGACTGTAGTCCCAAAGTTTTGGGACAATCTCTAATCTGATATTCAACAAAGCCACATCGAAAACAAGCTCTTAATATTATCCTACACTCTCCACCATGCTTCTTACCATAGCATTGACACTCAGGCATTTGTTGGGGCTGCCAGGAGGGCACTTGTCCTCTACCTGTATCGACCTGAACAAATCCACCTTTTAGTCGAAACCTTGATTGTCTAGATCTAGTCTGAAATTGAAACGATCAGTTCTGGCACTTACTGAAGCTTCTGCCAAAATCAACCTGAGATTCACTCTGTCTCCTCACTCTAGACTCTTGTCTATACTCTCCCTGACCATCCTTCAATAATTGTTCAATTCTGATCAAAGCTGCTCATAGTTTCGTAAAACTACCCAAATTAGAAATGGCTAGCCTCGTCTTGATTTCCATGTTCAATCCATCCTCAAACCTCCTACACTTATCCTCTTCAGTTGGGACCAATGCAATTGCATACCTCATCAAATCATTAAATTTTATTTCATACTCTGCTACTGAGAGACTTTCTAGTTTTAGATCTAGAAATTCTTTCATTTTTCTATCCAAATAAATCTTCAGCATGTAATTCTCTCAAAACACCCTCATAAAATCTTCCCAAGTCAAACTACAAGGCCTGGTGGCATTGCTTGGAACATTCTTCCACCACTGATATGATGGACCTTATAGAAGTGAGATTGCGTAATCAAATCTCTCATCAAACTCACAGTCCATCTAATCAAACATTCTTTCAATTCTCTCTAACCATCCTTCTGCCTCAGCAGGGTCTATGTTTTCATAGAAGTCCACAGCCCCCTACTTTCTTAGCTTATCATATCACCTTTTCCTCCTCTCAAGGATTCTTGGAGGCATTTGTATAAACTCAAGTACAGGAGACTCTTTATTGGCTCCTAGAAACTCTATATTAGTTGACTCTCTAACTTGATTACCTATAACAGATGACCTATAACAAAAATAGTTGTGATCACTTTCCGAGTCTCTCACTATTTATCATGTCTAAATGTCCTTATATAGCCCTAGGATGCCAAACCATGCTCTAATACCAAAATTGTAACTCCCCACTACCATAAAGTATACATCCGAACATCTAGGGACATTTCAGTACATACCCTATGACAATGGCATGTTAAAGCAATCTTATACGCTTATATGGCATCAAACAAAGAACAAAATGCTTAAAAACTTAACTCCTCATTTCATTAATTAACAAAAGTTATATTATAGTAGTACTTTTATTTAACAAAAATTTACATTATCATAAACATCTCGCTTTATACAAAAGATCTACATGTAAAGAAAACTACTTAAACATAACTACTACGCCAGTTGACAGAACTTTGAGCCACAACTTAATCCAAATCGATCTTCTAGAATTCCTTAAGAACTAGGTCTCCTATCTCGTACCTAAAAAGTCACGTTGCAATTTTGATGAGTTTTGTGAACTCAGTGAGTGAACTATCATTGATGATTTCACTCATTCAACACCTCAAACATAACAGATATAAACCAAATACACTGTAGTCTTCATTTCAGCAAATCATATCATCCTTTCAGGTAACATCATGATCTATCTCAGTTAATCATTTTATCAAAAGTACACAAGTGAGGCATATCACATTATCATCACAATTTAGAAGTATTTTCATAATCATATAGTTCATAATCATGTATTAACGTAGATGCTTATGAGACTCCACTCTTGTTACTATTTGTTATGATCAAGTGCCTTTAGATACAGATACAGATATTGACCCGTATTGGATTCAATCAGATACATAAATTACGGAGCAAAGCTCTACATGCAAAATTTTGAGCTTAAAGATCTTTCAAATTAGATACTCTGATCATAATGCCTTTATCTGATCATGCATTTAATGTAATGCATCAAAGCAAAGAATATGCCATGAACAATAATTACTTATGATGCACAGACAGAATCTCATATTCATCGGACCTCAGTCTGGCATTCAACTTTTGATGAGTATTCAGAAATAATTCATAATTCAGATGCAAATAGATATCATTCAAATTTCAGATGCAAACATAACACTTCAAATACATTCCCAAATATCAATCTCCTCGGGCCTTAAATTCTGGAATTGTCACAATCAGGTCATTAACAGTTCAATATATGGGAATTAAACAGAAACATAAATAAATCAATTATAGTGATATCATCTAGGTTGACTCATAATATGCTCCCATATATGTTATTGCTTAGATGATTTAGAAGTTTCTTATCGATGGCATTTGATTTGAGTGTCTAAATACACATACATTGTACACATTACTACTATCATCAAACAAATACATATTCAATTATGCACATACATATATGTGTTCAATGCATGCCCAATGACTATCCCCGGTATGTTTCCTTAATCATAATTCATAATCATTCACATATTGTCACTTGGATATGTCTTGTTTGCATTTAGGTGAATACTTTAAGTAGACTTGATCATGCTCAATTCATTAACCATACATTTACTAACTCTTTTCTAGCTTTACAAATATTTCACATAATTCTCAATTCTCATTCATTCATTCCTAATACATTATTAATATCATTTGGAATACATTTGCATTCATATTAATATCTTCATTCCTTTAACACCGCTTCATTCCAAACTTAGATGCATTGTTATCAAACATCCTTTTGCTTAAAGTATAACATCAATTATTAATCAAAACTTTTCACTCATTTAACCAACTTTTCCAACATCAAATTATGTTCATTTTAAACCTTAATCAAGTCCAAATGCATCGTAGTTAAGTAATTATCCTTAATTGGTTCAAAAAATCACACAAACGAATATTTTCTTTACTGCCATGCCATTCCCATGATCATGTATGGCTTCCCACGACCGTGGGATTGGTTATCC
Source organism: Erythroxylum domingense (assembly GCA_025594535.1). NCBI lineage: Eukaryota > Viridiplantae > Streptophyta > Magnoliopsida > Malpighiales > Erythroxylaceae > Erythroxylum > Erythroxylum domingense. Next base: position 7,044,865 of record JANQBM010000007.1, read on the forward strand.
GAAAGTCCCCATCCATTTCCTTCACTAGTTTTCCAGATTTTCTCAGGACAGGTTTCAGGTCAAGTTTGTATGGCCATTCTGACATAGAAATTGAGGATTCTAGGTAATATTTTCTTCTAAACAAATGTTTCTCTATGTCTTAAGTTTCTAATGAACTAAATTTCATACGATTTGTTTCATTATTCCTATAGTTATATCCAAAATACTGCAGACTATTCTCAAACAGTGATAGTAACCAAAACTCAACTTCAAGCCAAATTTCAAAACCGTTAAAGATAGAAATAAAATTCTATTCCTTCATGGGAATTTTATAAATATGTATGTAGTTTAATATACAATTAAAATCACCCCATTTGGATATCTACAGGTCAAGTTATGGCTAAAATACTGATATCTGTTTAGTGGAACCACTACAATTAACTCACGTCATACACCTTCAATACCCTTTCACCATAGTTCATCAATTCCCCTTCAATTCCATCTTATTATTACCTTAATTCTACATCAATTTCATGTCCATAACTAATTCAAAAATCATTCATTAAGTAACTTACAAATCAATAACCTCCACACATCAAAACCAAACCAAAAATGATCATACAAGGATCATTTTTCCGGTGCATATCATCACCAATATCTCATGCATTTCACTCCAATTCAAGCATCATTCCTGTACCATTTAACATGCCATAAAAATTAGATTGTTACTTGCCTATTAGGTTTCCAATTCAACACAAAAATTCAGATTAAACCAAATCTACAAGCAAGCAAAATCAATACAAACATATGGTGAAAGTAAGGTGATTTTCGGACAGTAAAATGAAGATCACGTTTAGCTAGCTTTCTTGGAAATTTAGTGAAGGATTTTAAGTGTGGTTTCATGCAATACATTTGCTAGGGTTCAAGCAAATTTTAGAGGAAAATCTAGACCAATTTCGATGAAGGAAACAAGGAAGGAAGTAGAAACTTGGTTGCTAGAATTTTCCACATCAATAAGCTAGTTAGGTGTCATTAACTTACAAAGACATATGTCTTAAAGCATGCTAACCATTTGTTCAACAATTAAGCTGCCACTAATCCATTCATAATGCTGCCAGTTTTCACCCTTTAATCAATCAAAATCACTCCAAGATTGTTGCACATGTCAGATAAGAATTGGTCCAATTGTCATTTATTTACTAGTCCATTTGTCACACATTTAACTATGCCAAATGTCACTCAATTTTAGGCTTAATCACCTTAATTTTTCATGTATCAATTTATTGTACCGGTTAGCATTTTTTCCTAATCCAATTGTACATGTTAATTCATTAATCTCCCATTTAATCACAATTAATTCCAATTTACTAATTGAAATCTAATCAAACCAAAATTTAAGACATATTAAGTCACAATTCACATCATGTTCACTTAACATCTTTCATACCCCAAGACATGTCAAATGAGTGCATATGCTAACTTGTAATGTGTACATATATCAATAATCTTGTATGAATGCTAATGTTATGCATGTATATGCAATGCTTGATCTAGGTTTGAAGCATGTGCCAAAAAATAGGATATTACAAGGAGCTTTAGCTGTTAACCCGAAAATGGAAATGCAAGCTATGATTGATAACGTGACCCGATAGCTAAATAATATAAATGCCTCTTCTTTAGCTCCCGTGAAAGCTATTTAGCAAAGATATGGCTATGCGGACAAAATAACCACAAAAAGACTGATTACTTTATCAGGAAAGACAATGAATCAGAACAAGTCAACTATATAGGAGTGCAATTTGGTTGAGGAGGGGGGAACAACCCCTACTCAAACACATATAACCATGGGTGGAAGAATCACCTGAACTTTTCCTGGTCAAACAATATGAGAGGTCAATTTCGACCTTAAGGACCACTAGGTTTCCAATAGGAGATAAGATTTTAGAAAAGATTGGGGGTATAGAAGAAACTGATACGAGGCTAGAAGGAAAATTTAAACAAGTAATAAAGAACCATATCTCTTCCATTCAAAACTTAAAAGTCCAAATGAGCCAATTAGTAGACACATTATCAACATGAAGTGTGGGAACCCTTCCTATCAATACCGAGATAAATCCAAAGGAAAGGATAATGGTAATCACCACGGCTGCTGAAGAAAAGCCCAATCAAATTAAAGATGATGGGGAAGAAGAAAGGCGAAATACCAATGAAAGTTCCTGGTTAAATATAACCTAACTGAAATCGAGAAATATCATCCTCTAATTCCATACCCTATTCGAGTGATGAGGAAATCAAAGTAAGTATAACTGAATGAAGTTCTAGATATAATAGAGCAATTAAAAGCGTAACTCGCTTATAAGGAATCTATAAAAGAGAAGTTGGAGAATGAATTGTTAAGCGACAAGAACTTCATTGAAGTAATGCCACTACCACAAAAATGAGATGATAGGGGAGATTTTTACATCTAATGCATTATTGGTAGTGTTAGACTGGATAAGGTGTTTGTGGATCTAGGAGCTAGTATAAGTATGATGCCTTACACCTTGTGTAAGAAAATGGAGTTAGATGAAATAAAACCGACTAGGATGTATGTTCAAACAGCTGATAGATCAATCCACCATCCTAGAGGTGTAGTTAAGGATGTTTTGGTTAGAGTCGACAAGTTCACTTTTCCTATAGATTTTGTAATCTTAGACATAGAAGAAGATGTGGAGACATCTATTATCCTAGGGAGAACATTTTATCCACTGCTCATTCTATCATAGACGTTGATGGAGGTGAATTGAATCTGAGAGTGGGGGACGACAAGGTATCATTTAAAATGTCTAATGTTAAAAGTAATTCTCTCAAATCTGTGGATGCTATAAAGAGCAATGAATTTTGTGAAGAAGTTGAGCAAGATTATACTTATAGGGACTCATTAGAATGACCATAAATCTAACAAAAGACTCGGAAAAAGAAGAAAACGAAAAAGAAAGATGGTAAGAAGCATTGTTCGGTAGCTCGAGTACAATTCATGAAAGTTACAGTGGCATTACCATCATATGACCCATTTGATTCACCATGAGCAAACAAAGAACATCGAGCTAGCGATGGTAAACAAAGTGCTGCATGGGAGGTGACCCATAATTTTCAACTTTTAGTTGTTTCATTCTTTGTATTATACTAGGTTTCTAATTTTGTTTATGTGTGCTTTTGAAATAAGTTGAACACCTTGAGGAGATTAAACATAACCATGACTTGGGAATTCTTACTTTTCTCTTCTTCATAATGAATGAGAATGGTTTGGTAAGGGAAATAATGAGGTGATGATGCAATTATAAGGTGTGGATGGACATGGGTAGTAAACTGAGGAAAAGAAGCAAAAATGGGGAAAGAATGTAGGAATTTCTAGGGCCACGATCATGGTCTAGTGAGGGCCAAATGGCGAACACGCAATTCTCATGCATTTTTCTCCCAATTTTACCCCTTCTACCCCCTAACCTATATATTTACACTTACCCTGACTTTTCCTACACTTATCATTCTTTAAATCTCTCTCTAAAATCAAGAAGCCAATTCCCTTTCACTTCTCTCTACAACTATCCTTAAAGTCTTTATCTCTCTCTAACTTCCTCACACCTCTCATTCCAATAGGACTGCGTATTAAGCAAACGGTCAAGCCCACCTGACTGAATGACAAAGTTCAAGTTTTAGGTTGTGACCAAAAGAATTGAGCTGTGGAGTACAAAGCACCCTTTTCGATTTACTCGGAAGAGGAAGGTAAATGCTTCCAAACCTTTGCCTAAAAAGAATTATTATACCTCGATATTTGGATTTGACATAGTAGAAACTATTGGATTGAGAGAATGGGTTGAAAGTTTAGGGGGAAAAATTCACTGAGAAAGATTTATACAGTTTAATTATGTTATATACGAAGAACTTACCCTAGAATTCTTCCCCTTCCTCTAATATGAGCTTAGTAACCCTAAAGCTCTATGGGTTCAGTTGCAGGGTCAACTGTATAAGTTGAAATATGAGACACTATGTGAAATCAGTTGATTTTCGAAATCGACCATGGTAAACTAGCACAATGACTTATATCTTACAAGTTATTGGGCCGAATTGACTAGGCTAGAGAATTTTGACGCTAAAAATTCCCACAATGACGTGATTCATAATCCTAAACATTTGTTGTTACATAAGTTTATGAGTCAAACCGTGTTTGAAAAAATCGAAAGTAACAAGTGTTCAATGAAGGAACTTTTCATATTATGATGCATGGATCATAACGTCCAAGTTTGGACCTCCACCCACATCTTTAATGCTATTATTGCTACCCTAAAAAAGAGAAACAATAATCTGGGCATGGAGTATTTGGTTATAGCTATTATGGACTATGTTGGTGTCAATTATGATGAATTAACTGTACATCTTCTTCATTTCCTTATGTTAGGACCCCGCCCTTGTGAGTCACGTGCCCAACATCTTAAGTGACATCTAGACGCGTATCCCACAAGGGTGGCATGCCCACACCGGACAATCATAAAAAAGAACTCACTTTTTCCTAATTCCAAACATATTTTGGGAAAACTCAAATTGGAATTTCAATTGGACCTCTTCAGAACATTTGTTCCCCATTGTCTTAAGTCTCTAATGACACTAAAATCATTCAATTTGGTTCAAAAATCTGAAAGTTATAGCCTAAACATTTTCGGACTATTTTTGCACTGAAACAGTACACTATACCCAACTTCACTCCAGAAATTGAAAGTCTTAGAGACTGAATCAAAGTTTGATTCCTTCATATAATTTGTAGCTATATGTTGCTATCTTATTTAGAAATAATAATCATCTCATTTGGAGCTATACAGATTAAGATATCATCAAAATATTGAAGCATGCTCAGTAAAATATCCAACTCACACTCTTCCAACAGATCCCCTCACTTTGATTAAATCAATTTTTTTCAAATTAATACCAAAAGCTATAAAGTTTTTTTGGAGAGGTATAGAAATATGTTAGGAATCCAATGCTTTAAAAATCAGGTCATTTGGAGGCCGGACGACAAAGTTATGATCAAAACAGTGAAACATGTTCAGGCTGGGGGAAAGGACTTGCGGGTCGTCACGATCACGACCTGGCGCGCGCGGCCGCTATGTCGCGATCGCGACTTTCCTCTTCTCTCTTTTCTTCCTTCGATTTGTTTTGGTAAAAAGGGCATAACTTTTACTACAAGTATCGGATTAAGGTTGTTCGAATACTGTTTTAAAGAAGACTTCTAGATCTACAACTTCTATGAAGACCTTAAAAACAAAATTTGCCTCTAACAAAATTTCAAAACAACATAACTGTCCCGAATGCCTATCCTAAGTAGCATCACAAACTTCTAATGATCATATCTCTCAACTCTAATTTCCAAAAATTTCATACTATATATCATTGGAAAGCTAGAAAAATAGTCTAGAACTTTCAAGAGACAACTTTGTCTAATTCAACCTAGATCAATACAGATTTTCCACTAAAGTCAGAACCTAATTTGACCCTTATGAAAAACTTGAAATTTTCAATGTGCAACTTGGAAAGTCATGAGCATAACCATTCAACTACCAACTTTACTTCATTAAACTCCCTAATCTCTACTCATTCGACTCATCCCTTACAACTAATTTTGACCATTCATAAAAATCCTATCTTTCCTTTTTCCATAATATCTCACTTATATGTATATATATATCAACGATTCATGTTCAAAGTTCATCAACTCAATTGGATAACTTTTCCAAGTACATCTAATTTCAACCCACATCATCCATATTTCATTAACAACAAAATAGAAGTTTACAAAAATTTAATTGCATTCCAAGCCACATTACATCATTGATATCCATAATTCAAAATACAAAAGATACCCAACTCAATAATTCTCGAAATGCATCTAAAGTCTTGCTTTTACAAAATCTAACTTAATATACAGAAATATTGCAAAAATAGAGTGATGCCTCAACTCTTGGTTACTCGATCTCATTTTCTTCACCTGAAGATGAGACGAAAAGGGGGTGAGATTAAAAGCTCGTAGGTAACAAGTTTATAACGAATAACAAGCAAAACCATTTGAAAATGTTCATTATCATTGAAAATTCTTATTGAATCATAAAACACATGGTTCTTAAATTTTCAACCAAATTCACAATAAAAAAAATCATGTATGTATCAATCTTGTTAACATATCATGAAGACATAAACACATCAGAATGGTTTGGGTAAGTCTATGAACATGACGAACTACACAATTCCACACAATGGTCTTGAGTAGTCGTTATCTTGAGGGATTCTATAAAGGAGCTCCGTGCCACTAGCGAGCAGGTGGGAGAAGCCTTTAACTTGGTCAATGTGCACGTGATATTCTTGAATGGATTACACCAAACTCACATAACATGTAATTCATGAATTGTAAATCAATTGCTCAAATGGCACATTTTGAAAACATGTCTTTCATGAACATGAAATATTTCATATGCACTTTCATCATCTTTTTCATAATTAATCAACTAAGTTCAAATATCAAGCACATTGCAATTTCTCAAATCATTCAAAAGCAACAAATGCCACAATTCTAAAGCATGGAAAATCATTTTATATTCTTGACTAAAAAGAAATCATAATGGCTCATTATCCAATTATAAACATGAAACCTACCTTGAATTTCCTTACTTAAAACTTTGCTAAAAAAATGCCTCTACTCTTGCTCCTCTTGCCTTCTTTGATTCCTTTTTATCAAAGACAAAATTCCCATCCAATAGGGATTCAAATTGGAGAACCCACAAGACATATTCAATAAAATTGATCTTAGAATTCTTAAACCCATACATTTCTTAAGCTTTATAAACCAAAACCTTTCAAAAATCCAAAAGATTAAAATCAAACTTACCTTGAATCTTCACCAAATAATGATTTTCTTAGCTCTAATGAAAGCTCTTCCCTTCCTCTTTCTTTTTCCCTTCTTGAGCAACCTCAAACTCACTCTTTAAGACTAAGAAAAGATGAAACCTAGCTTGCTTCTTCTTTCTTTTCTCTCATGAACGACTCTTTCTCACTTCTCTCTCCTTATTTCGTTTCTCTCTTCTTTTTTTCCTTAAATTTTCGTTTTTGCTTCTTCTAATAACCAAGACAACACTTCCTTTTCCCATTCTACCCTTAATGAGAGTTAAAAGTCCACCTTACCCTTCCTTTAATGCTTTTTGGCTTTCTTAAACATAGTGACATGACAAAATTGCCCTTATTCCTTCTTACTACTTTAATTTCACTTAACCAATGTAACAAAATCTTACTAACATTGGAATAAATAATTAAACTCCAATAATAATTCTATCATGACCACATAATTCATTTAATTCATGTTTAACTAAAGAAAAAAAATCTGGGGGCCAACACCTTAACACTTATCACCTAACGAGAGTTGAGATCTTAAAGTCCCATAATATGTAATTTGGAGACTTCAGCACAAAATCTCATATTAAGACTAGGGTGGGACAAGCTAGTTCGAGCTAGACCCCATAGTAAGACTAGGAGCAATCAACCAACAAAAAGTCAAAAGAGGAAGAGATAGTTAGAGGGGAGAAGGTATTGGAAACAATTTCAAACACTAACAAAGCTATTGCAAATAATGCCAAGTTGAAAGATATCGCAAAGGGGAAACAAAGACAATGCCAAGACATTTGAAGCATTCACAAATACTTTGCTACTCAAGGCGTGGAGATTCCACCTTTGACATCATCGCCACACCACCTTAATCTTCATAATGGGCTCTCATGCTTTAACCCTTATCTTTTCATTTCTGTCTTTTTCTTATTCTTATATTTTCATATTATTTTATTGTGATTCCCACCTTGTATGTTAATTGTCCTTCTCAAATTGAGGACAATGTGTTGTCCAAGTGCGGGGAGGGTTGCGTTATGTGCATTATATGTTTTATTTTGAGTGTGAATTTTGCATATTATATGTTAGTTTTATTTAGGTTTACATGATGTGACTCGTGTCAATGTGTCAATAGCTAGGACTTAGCATAATCAATTTAACTTTGAACATAGTCTTTTAGGTTGCTAAGATTTATTATGTAACATCCCGGTCCCACCTAACGGGTCGGATCAGGGAAACGGGTCTATGAGAAGACCAATGAGAGAAGTAAG
>JANQBM010000007.1:7061097-7081114 GCA_025594535.1 Erythroxylum domingense
TCGCGGGGCCCGGATTCGGGTATCATGATCGATATCGGGTTCGGGTTCGGCGGGAGTGGGGTGTTACATATTAGCTTACGAAATTAGTGTCCTAGGTTGCTTTGGTTAAATATGCATGTTAATTAGGATATGATATTAGTTCGTTCACCCTAGAATTTGACACATTCATTTATAGTATTAGGTCAGTCTAATAAGTAGCATCGTTAGTGTCTTTTTATGAGAATGATTAGCTAAAGAAATGAGGTAGGCAAGAAAAAAAAATATAAGTGTGTGTTTTTGTTTAATAAATAACTATTCTGTTAGACCTTTTTAAAACAAATTAGGTAACAAATAGAGTTAGTAGCACCTTGAGAATATGATATAGCTGAGTAATTAGGGGACATTCATCACAAATGTTTGCCTTTATGTCAACCTTTATGTCAAAAGGCTATAATGACATTCTAACTGAGCCGTTTAATAAAAACATGACCTAGTTGAGTAACTGAGGGATATTCATCACAAATGCTTGCCTTCGCGTTAAAAAGATATGTTCATTTTAATAAAAATTAACAAAAATAGCGTGTTATTTAATAACTCCTACTGATCTTTGTGAATAGAATGACTTCTCATGAAAAGCTACTTAAGGATAGTTACAATTTTGATTGACTAACTAATTATCAATATGTGTGTGTGAGTGAAAAGAGTGAATGAATTTGAAATTAAGTATTGATTAGAATGTATAATTAGTCTGAAGTACTTAGACACATATTTCATAAGTTAATAAGTTAGAACAACTAGAAGGATTGTGCTTGTAGTTAAATTTGTTTCATTAAGTTCAATACCATTGTACCATTATTGCATATGTGTGTGTTGTTGTTTGGTGTGTTTGTCTTTGTTCGTTTTCTTTTTTCTTGAGGACAAGAAAAAGTTCAAGTGTAGGGATGTGATAGTTGTAGGTTGCATGATGTTTTAATGGGCATTTTAGTATGTTTTTAGTTGTTAATTAATGCATGTTTAGGTTTAGAATTGTGTTTGTTGGTTAGATATTGTGTTTTGGATGTTATATGGGTTAGAGCATACTATTGAGCTTTAATTTTATATGTTTGAGATGCTTTGATGTGTTTATTAATGTTTGAGATCAGATATCAAAGAATGGAGAAGATTTGAAGGAATCTTGGTAGAGGACCTAGGGTCATAATCGTGACAGAGACTCTTTCAGCATGCCACGTTCGTGACCGGTGTGAAGAAAGACACAGATCAACCTCATGAACTTAGTTTTTTGCAGGTTATTTCAAATTTTTAGGCCTGGGTAAAACCTAATTTTTACCCTAATTAGTAAAGGACTACAAAAGAGTAGGGAATGAAATTGAAAGAAGAGCCTCCATTTTCCATTTTGGGAAAAAAAGCTAAGGAAGAGGAAGAAGAAAGAGAGAGAAAAAGAGAAAGAAGAAGGTGGAGTTTCAGCTGCTGCTTTAACCTCCAATCCTCCAAGTTATCTTTTCTTCTTTTCATCTTTTATTTCATTCATTTGATGTATGGGATGGAATTGATCATGATGAACCTTGGGTTAAGGATGTTCTAACTTCTTTTATGGATTTATACTTGATTTAATGTTAATCTAGTTTCTTTTGTTGTAATTGCATGCTTAGGTACTAAATCGAGAGAGTGAACCTATAGCAAAATTATTAGGTTAGGTAATGAAAGTTAAACAATCTAATAGATCACATAAACAATCAAATCGGTAATTTATACAGAGAGATATCTCATGTGAGGACCTAATTGTCTATTAGAATGTTTAAGATCTAATTAGGTTGTGGGTTGTTTTGTTAATCAAGAGATTACATGTTTAGTAACTCAATTTAATTAGGGTTATGATTTAAAGCTTAGTGATTACAACTCGAGAGAGACTAATCCACCTTTCGAAAGTCTAAGACCGACGTCGCATTAACACAAAAGTGACTAAGTTAGCATTGATGATAAGATAAATTCCCTTTCTCATAATTTATTAATCTTCCTTATTTGAATTTCAATTGTCAATTGGTGGCGCTCAAATTTAATTTCTTACATTAATATTCTATTGTTTAATTTTCTATTTAGTTTTCATTTTCATTTTAAGTACACTTTTAGGTCTTAGACAAATTAGGATTCGATTAGTTAACTAATTCTTGTAAAATCGACACCTCATATACTACGTTACGACCCGTGTTCTTGCGGAATATTAAGAGTTTTATAAAATTAAAACTTGCTCAACAAATTTTGACTTGCTTGTGGCTGTTTAAGTGCTGTAACTAATTTTGTAGACTTGGTTAAGGTTTCTATGAGATTAATTGTGATGTATATTTAATTGGGATTTTCTGATCCCAATTAGTATAGTTACCTCTTTGATTACTTTTTTCTTAGTCTTGTTGTCAATATGCTATATCATTTTTAGTGTATTTCCTTAGATTATATTCTTTCTTCATTTTATTGTTGCTTTACTTTAGGAATTCCATTTTTTGACTTACTGCTAGTTTATCCTTTTTTTTTTATCTTGATCTTTTAAGCTTTATTCCTTATTACTTTTCTTTTGTAGTTTTAATGTCGTTTAAGGCTCTATTATGTTAATCTTGTATAGCTTATTGATGGGTGTGATTTATAATATGTTTTGTAGGCTTTAGAGTGTGTTGATGCAGCCCTTTATTTAAGCCACCCTAATTTGATATAGTGAACTATGTCTTCATCGATCTTTCTATTGTTTCGAATGATGGTTTCTAGGTACTTAAAACAATTTTAATGCGGTATAACTTTTGAACCAGTCTTTATCTCCATATCGGATGCCACCTTATTGCCCAAAAGGTTACACTCTAAATACTTAGTCTTAGTCCTACTCAATTTAAAGCCCTTTAACACTAACGAATCCCTCCAAAGCTCTAGTTTGATGTTGACACCCTCTTTGGCCTTATCGACTAAAACAATGTCATTCGCATATAACATACACCAAAGCACATCCCCTTGGATATTCTTGGTGAGCTCATCCATCACTATTGCAAACATAAGATCAATAGGTGGAAACTTTGGTATATAAGATCCATATAGTGTGCATCTAAAGACAAAGTGGATAAGGGCTAAAGAGAAAAAGATCAATAGGTTCAATTTTTGGTATTTAGAATGTTCGAGATAACGAAATAGTGTAGCTATCTTGGTTGTCAAAGAACTTATATATCATGTTGTGGAGGGTAAAGGGGACTAAGATAGGATTTTGTTATTAAAGATTATAATGAAAGATGTTATTTTCAATGTGGTGTGTGCTTATAGTTATATAGGCATAACCTTGGAGGGGAATTTTGATGCCTATGGGAGTTTTAAATATGGGGATATGAATGATAATGGGACTAATTTATTGTACTTTTCAGTATCATTTGATTTGGTGGTAGCCAATTCATTCTTTAATAAAGTAAGAGCTCCTGGTAACTTTTAAAAACAAAACCACGAAGAATCAAATTGAATACTTCTTTATAAAGCAAAGTGATCAACCCAGTTGTAAAGATTGCAAGGTGATACCTAATGCATACTTGTCAACTCAATATAGGTTAATCATGGATCTTATAATTAAAGTTTAGGGAAGAAGAGAAGTTCTCAGAGGTGCACTAGAGTTAGATGGTAGAATTTAAGAGGGGACATTATGAAGCAACTTAAGGATATAGTAATGTTTAGGGAAGCATGGAAACTAGAAAGAGATGTTAACTAGATGTGGGATGGAGTAGTAACTCTTCTAAGGAGATGTTGGGAGTTTTTTAAGGTACTAGTGGTAGTAAAAAGAAGTCTTAGTGAAGGAATGAAAAAATCCAAGTTAAGGTGAAGATTAAAAAGGTTGGACATAATGTTTTATTACATAGAAACAAGAATGAAGAAAGGTTAGCCAATTTAGAGAGTTACAAGTTGGCAAAGATTGAGGCAAAGAAGATAGTCTCAAAAGTCAAAAGTAGAGCCTACGAGAGTTAAGGAACAGAAAGAGAGGGACTTAAATCAAGTTTGTTGTATAAAGGATAAAGCAGGGTAGGTACTCAAGGATGAAAATGACATTAAGAGAAGAGGGTAAAGCTACTTGTATAGGCTTTTTAATGAAGGCAAAGATAGCAACAATTCCTTGGGTGATCTTACCACTTCTAAGAAATAATATAACTTCACTTATTTTCAGCATATCACGAGAAAAGAAGTTATAAAAACTTTGAGGAAGATGAGGAGTGGAAGGGTAGTAAGACCTAGAGGTGTGGAAAAGCCTAGGAGAAGAGGGTTTTACTTGCTTAACCAAACTTTTTAATGTGATCCTAAAGTATCCCAAAATATTGGTAAATGTATTGTTCGAGCTCCAAAATTTATAATCCTCAAATACCTCAAGTGAACGGGTCGCGATTATAATATAAGAGGTGTCAATCCCACGAGAAAAGGGATTAATCTAATCCTAAAATATAAGGTCAATAACATATAAAACTCAAAATAAACAATGCAACGGAAAATAATCACAAAAATTGAATTGAACCACTTAAGTCAGAAATTAAACACAAAGGAATTAACAATTGAGAAATATGCAATTATAATGGAAATCAACCTAAGGAATTTACTAATTTATAAGAAAGGGGATTTTACTTATCGTTAATGCTAACCTAGTCGATTATGTGTCAATGGAGTGACACTTCTAGATTGTCCTAAGGTTAATTACTCTCTCTCTCTCAAGTTATAACCATTAAACCCTAGATTATAAACCCTAATTAGATTATGGAATTTGCAATCTCTCAGTTCACAAATTATCCAAAACCTAATTAGATATGAAGCACTCTAATAAACTATTGGAACATCATAGGGGATCTCTCTTCACACAATTAACAATATGATTTATTACAGTTTTTTTATATCGCCTAACTCTCATTAATTCGATTTATTCATTTTTCATTTAGTTTACCCTCTCAGTTTATTACTAAATTATACAATAACGTAATTAAATCACTACATTCATCTAAATAACACAATTAACTAAATTATCATTAAATCAAAATAAAATATTGAAGAAGAGTTTAGAACATCATCAATATTCCAAATTCTATCATCATATTATCCATCTCAATTTTATATATAAATAAAATCCAAACGAAAAGAAAATACAACTTGGAATAGATGATGGAAGGCAACAACATTAGAAAACCTCCTAATACGGGAAGCACATTGAGAAAGTATTCTCCCTTTAGGGTTTCGACAGTGACTGTACGGAATCTTCCTTTTCTTTGCCTTTTTATGTTCTTTTTATACTCTTTTGTGTTTTGGGTAATCCTAGGGTTTTCTCGGGGTCCGAAAGGTCCAAAAAGTTCCTTGAAATATAAAATTCGTAAGTGTGCACGTGTCTTCCCAACGCAGGCCACGATCATGGCTCACACTTGAGCCTTCTGTCACAATCTTGGCATACAGGCCATGATCGTGGGCTAAACCTAGAGCTTCTATCATGATCATAGCCTACCTTCCACGATCGTGGGCATGTGTTGTGGCATGATTCGCTCTGAAACTCCTTTGTTCTTTGATATTGACCCTGAAACACTAGTAAATACATCAAGTTACCTCAAAAACATAATATTTAAACTCAAATACTTGTACTAACCCATAAAACACAAATAATCACAAACTAACACAATTTTAACTTAAACACATACCAAGTGATAGTGCATGTCGAGTGCACTGTAAAATTTACCTGACTCTGTACACTAAAATTTATAGTTATGCTGAGTCGGGATCAAATCCACAAGGAATGTTCAGTTAATTTTTGTAACGAAAATTAATTGATGCAAGGAAAATATAAGGGGGTTTTTGGATTTTAAACAATTTAGAAATTAAAGAAAAAGTAAAATATAAAAAACAAATTAAAACAAGCAATTGAAAATGAGAAAAATGTTGAATATAAGTAAGGTCTGGTTCTAGGGTTAATCTCGGCCTAAACATGATCAAGCATATTCCATCATCTTAACGTCTTTACACCTCTCTTCGGACTATTAATCAAAGACTAATAGTACACTCTATTAATCCCAGTTTTCCCTTAGGTTGTATTCAATTAAGAAATGATCGTTAATTAAACCTAACTACCGAACAACCTAGGATACAATCTCTAGATTCAATTTGGCAGCAACATTACGAAGTGGAAAATAATCAATATAGGTAGTAACCTCACACGTTTGAGTTAACCTAGGTTATGTTGTTCCTAACGATCCAAGATCATTAGATGCTACTAACAAACATCAAATGTAACAATTATGGATTACATTCAACATTATAGTAATAGGTTCATAATAGAACAATCTAAATAACATATTAAGATCATTCATACAAAAACCCAATTCAATCAACACAAACAATATAACAATCTAAAAGGATATTAACAACATTAATCAAGATGAAATAGCTTAATCGTGACTTGGCGTCGATATCTTTGTTGAGCCGGTATCGAGATTTTAGCCTTCCATCTTCTCCATAAAGCTTTAAGAATTAGCCCTTCTAGTCTCCATTTATGTTGAAAAATAAAGAGAAATTGATGAAGTGTAGTTGTTGTCTTCGTTGTTCCTCTTTCCTCACTTTGAAAACCGATGAGAAAATGGTGATGAATGGCTTCAATAGAGGTTCAGTTGCTGTCTCCTTGTCCAACCGTCACTCATTTTGTTGCAAACCAAAAAGGATAAAATGTATCAGCTATTATATATCTTTTCTTCCCATAAAAAATCTATCCTAGCCTTCCCAATATGGCTTAACCGAATAGAAACTAGGTGACCAGCTGCTCCACTTTTACTTTAGTTTTTTAACCACTCCCAACCCCCACTCTCTTTTTATGATAAAAATTAGCTTCAAATCAGTGGAGAGATGGCTTAATCGAATAGGATAAGATGATCCAACTGCTACCCTCTCCTTCCTTTTTCCTCCTTGTTTCAGTTGTCCCTTCTTTTATTCTCCACTTCCTCCCCACAGCCGAAACTTCCACCCCCTTTTACCTATTCAATAGCTCCTTTTCATGTCACACACATGTTTTCTTTATGCCTTAAACGTTAGTGCAATTAGAATGCTGCATAGCCATGAGTTACAATGCAGTGTTCTTCTTTGTGTTCCCATCATATGTCTTATCTTTCTTAGCATTTAATTGTTTTGTCTTGCTTTCAATCCTTTTCTTCGTCATGCTCCATGAATCAATAGAATATGGAAATTAAGAAGATGGCTTCAATGAACATGCTTTCGGGTCACTTTAGCTCCTTCACTTTTGAAATATACCTAAGATCAAATATGAGCTAAAGTGAGTATCCTAGGCATTTCTAAGGGATTAATCTCTAAGTGTAGTATATTAAAAAATCAACATTTAAGCACATATCACCAAGTGATTGAATTCACGACTAAACACATATAAAACTATGTTCTAAAACACGATGCAATTTACAGTTATCACATCCCCACAATTAAACGTTTGCTTGTCCTCAAGCAAATAAAACAACAAACAACGAAAAATCACAAAACACATATTGCAACAATGAGATAATGACTTCACACTCAAAGCAAAACACACAACCCTCTTTGAACAACACATTTTTCACAATGTGAGAGAGAGGCAAACAAACACATAAGGAAGGAAGTAACATAAAATAAAATAAAACAAAAACTAAAGTTAAAAGAAAAGGGTTAGAAACAAAACCTTACGGTGATGAAAGCAAGGATGGTGTCGAAGCTGGCAGTTGCATGCCTTAAGCCTTGCAGTATCGGTGAATTCAGCGTATATCCTGGCTCTGACGTTGTTATGTGCGGGCCATCTCCTTCATGCTTCTACAATTTTTTGTAAGTGCATTTGTAATTGCTTTGGTGTTGGAAAAAATTGTATCGAACAGTTTCTTCCAACCATATTCTTCTGTGTCTTCTTACTCTTTAGAATCCTCGCTAGTCGAGTCCTCTTCTGCTTGCTGAGGTGGTGCTACATTAGAACTCACTTAGCTGGCCCTAATCTTCACATAAGTCTTTTGGTTGATGTCGCGGAGTTCCATGTTATGGGATTTTAGTATTTCAGCAAGCCACAAGTGATGGTGATTTAGAAAATCGGGGAGGTGGACGGTTAGACCACTACAATCCATACCATAGTACTCAACAATGGTAGAAACCAAGTAACCCATACCCAAATTGTTGCTCCTTTTTTGTGGAGTGGTAATAATAACATTCACAACATGTGTCGAGGTGTATACTGAAATGTTGTGATCCATACACCACAATAGAAAAAGTTCCTTTGTTGAGCACTTATTGGTTTCTAATTTATCAAAAACCATTTGACACATGAATTTATGTAGCAAAAAGTGCTAATGGATTCGTATAATGTTTTTGTGGGCATTCTTAACATCAAACTACTCTAGCCTATTGAGCTCATTCCAATAGCAAGAAGTACAAAAGTCATCGTGCTGATCGACAATGGAGGATTCAGGGAAATCATAAATATCACACATAATTTCAATGTTTAGATCATAAGGTTGTCCCTGCAACCTAAACCACATTTCATGAAGGTTGCTGGGTTTGAAATGAAGAGAAGTAAAAAATTCGAGGTGAGCTCCTGATAGACAAGAAATTGGAAGTGTATAAACTTGCTCCACTAAATTTTTTCTGCTAAATTCTTGACCCTATCTCACAATTCTAGCCTATCAAGCGTAGTAAAATCAAAGTGTTTTAGGACTATTACCTGTTTAACTCCAAGGGACTGGAATTGAATACCTTCCTCCTCTGTGTAGATTGGGAAGGGTGTTTTAAAATTCGTCACCTTGTTCCTTCACCCTTATTCTAAGATTTAAGTTCTTCTAGATGATTGGATGCATTTTGCTAACTGCTTAATGCACGGTATAATAGACTGCAAGTAGGTAGAAGTTGGAATAAAGTAGAAATTTGGAAGTTAGTTAGATAGAAGTAAGAGTGTTTGGAGGTTCCAAATTTAGAGATATAAAGTTAAAATGAAAGTGAGTGAAAAAGAGAAGTAGGAAATGAATATATAAGTGAAGGAAGGGTAAAATGATAAAAATTTCAGCTGAAAATTGCATGGACATGTTTACCCTACCACAGGCCACGATTTTGGCATGCAAACTTTCACCATTTTTTATTCTTTTTTGTTTTTCGTCCTTAGACACATTCCCTGAGATCCTTTCTTAACTTCTTTTTAACACTATCACCTTATTATACTTTCCTTCCTGATCATCTTTATCAAAATTAATACCTACTCTTCCACGATATTTATTTGGAACTAAAACATCCTAACTACGAAGTTCAAACTATCTAAAATCAAAGAAATAACCAAAATTTTAAAACCATAGGTTGCCTCCTATGTAGTGTTATTTTTAACATCATTGGCTTGACATTCTTCTTTACTTAAGGTGGTTTAAGAGAATTCTTTATTGGTGACTCGATTATCAATCTCATAAAAAGCATGCACTATATCTAGTTGCTTATGCTGGTACTTTCTTTTTCTCGATTCTTTCTTCTCCTTCTCTTACGAGGTTTATTCTTTTCCAGAGAACATTTTCGATCATCAATCTTCTTTTTTTCAACATTTTCGATCATCAATCTTCTTTTTTTCTCCACCAAGATCTATTCCCTTTATGATGACCATAGATTGGAGAAGACTTTTGGCATTTTTGGTTATGGTGAAAGATACTTGTTCCTCTCCTACCCTTAGAGTTAGCTAACGCCATCTACATCAATAATTGATTGGCCAATGGTCAAAATTGGTCGCTCGAGGATAATTGGGGTTTCCACATCCTCTTCTACGTCTAGTATGAAAAAGTTTGTGGGGCAGGTGAACTTCTCCACTTGAACATGCACATCATGTATGATACCCTTTAAATGATGAACTGACTTATCTGCCGTTTTTACCAGTATCTTAATGGGGACTATCTCACTGAATCCCAGCTTCTAATATAAGCAATATAACATCATGTTTATGCTAGCTCCTAAATCGGCAAAGGCTCTCTCTATTTTGACACCTTAATACTATAGGGGATATAAAAATCCCCCGGATCATCCTTCTTTGGTGTTGTCGTCAATTTCTTTTCTTTCTTCAATTCTTTTTCCACCTTTCCTTTTATTGATTCCATCAGTGTAAGTCATTTTTCCAGTTTCTCGATCATATCTACCACTTCATTCAGCTTAGCTTCCTTCAATTTCCTCATAACTTTGATCGGGAATGGAATTAAGGGTTGATACTTTTTTATCTCAGGCAAATTACACCTTGCCAACAGAGAATCTTCCTTATTCTATTACACCTCTACTTTCCTTTTGTCCCTAAATGAGTTTGGCTTTCGTTGTTCCAGAATCAGGTAAGGAATCTTATATTGTTGCATCTAGGTTGTTCGTAATCCTGGTTCACTTTGAAAAACATTCTTATCAAATTTGTTCTTTTCCTTCCCTTCATTGTCTTCAGCTTGGTGTGATTCCTCCTCAGTTGCTTGTGTAATAGCCATGATTCGTTCTTTTGGATTGGACTCGGTGTTACTTGGAAGGGTTCCTACATTTCTGGTCACTATTGCTTCTGCCAATCGACCTACTTGGACTTCCAAGTTATGTATCGAGGAGGTGTGATTCTTTATCACTTGCCTAAACTTGCCTTCCAGCATGTGCATCCTCCATGCCTCTAATTTTATCTAAAATTTTATCCAATTTGGATTCCATTGAACTCGGTTTATCTTAATGGAAAGCTAGTTTTCCTTGAGTTCTAAATTGTCCTCTAGCGTTGATTAATTAAGAGAAGTTTGGGTGATTTTTCCACCCAGGTTTGTATATGTTGGAGTATGGATTGTTTTCCCTTCCTCGTTCGTATTGGGTTCCCATGTAGTTTACTTGCTGTGATTCATTATCCTTCATTAAGAAGAAATCGACTGTATCATGATCCATCTACCCACAGAGCTCACACTTCAGCTGAATATCTTTTATTGTATTTGAGGATGAAGCCTTCATGTTGTTTAATTGTCGAGTTAAATTATCAATTTTAGCCTACATTTATATCATTTGATTGACAACTACAACTTCTTTTTGCTCATGAAGATTTGTGGGTTGTCTACTCTACTCGTTCGTCTATAAGCAGCTATTACTTGCTATTTCTTCTAACAGCTCTTTCGCTTCATCTACCATCTTCCTCATAATTTATCCTCCTGAAGTCGCATCAATTATGCCTCTCACATGTGGGTTTACACCGTTATATAATATTTGCAAAAGAAATTCTTTTGGTAGGTTATGATGTGGACATTCTCTTTGAAAGTCTTTGTATCGTTTCCATGCTTCATAAATTGATTCCCCATCACCTTGTTGAAAGTTTGTGATCTCTTTGATAATTTTCGTAGTTTTAGTAAGGGGAAAATACTGATCTAAGAAGGCACAAACTAATTGGTCCCAAATGGTGACATTATTCAGGTTGAGGGAATGATACTAAGCTTCTACTCTATCCCTTAAGGTAAAAAGGAAGAGTCTAATTTTTACTGCATCCTCTGACATCTGATGATAATAGAAGGTGTCGCAGATTTCAAGCAAATTAACAATATGTGCATTTGGCTCTTCATTCGTTAATCCATAAAACTTCACATTTTGTTGAAGCATATTCAGGAGAGCTAGTTTGATTTCAAAGGAAGCTGCTTGCACGAGTGGCCTAGCTACACCTTGATTGGTTGCATTGAAGCCCAGTCTCATGAAGTCCATAAGGGTTCTAGATTGATGCCCTTGGTTCGCTCCTTGATCTAACTCTTGCTGAAACTCCTCATCCATTGTTGCTTTTATGGTTTCTTCTCCTTCTTCATGCCAAGCTCTTCTAATTGAATGTTCTAAACGAGTAATGTCAAGCCCTACAGTTTCAACTATGCGACTCGAACTCTTTGTAACTCTTGTGTTCATGCAAGAGCATAAACACATATGGAAAGAAATGGAAGAATAGAAAACTTAAAACTAACTAAAATGCCTTAGACCAAGAGAACTAAACTAATCTTCACCCTCCCCGACAACGGCGTCAAAAACTTGATCGTGTCACTTAAGTTTTAAAATTTATAAGCCCTCAAATACTGCAAATGCATAGGTCGCAATTTTAGTATAACAACTTTCGATCCCTTAAGGAAGGGGACTAATCTAATCCTAAAATCTAAGGCCAACAATATATAAAACTCAAAATAAACAATGCAATGGAAAATACTCACGAGAATTGAATTTGAACACTTAAGTCAAAAATTAAACACAAAGGAATTAACAATTAAGCAATATGCAATCACAATAGAAATCAACCTAAGGAATTTACCAATTGATGAGAAAGGGTATTTTACTTATTGTTAATGCTAACCTAGTAGATTATGTGTCAATGGAGTGTCAGTTTTAGATTGTCCTAAGGTTGATTACTCTGTCTCGAGTTATAACCATTAAACCCTAAATTATAACCCTAATCAGATTATGGAATTTGTTATCTCTTAATTCACAAATTATCTAAAAACTTAATTAGATCTGAAGCGCTCCAATAAACTATTGGAACATTACACTGGATCTCTCTCTGCATAATTATGAATATGATTTATTAAGATTTTTATTAAATTGCCTAACTCTCATTAATTCGATTTAATCATTTTTTATTCAGTTCACCCTTTCAGTTTATTGCTGAATTATACAAGAACGTAATTAAATCACGACATTCATCTAAATAACACAATCAACTAAATTATCATTAAATCAAAACAAAATCCTGAAGAAGAGTTTAAAATATCATCAATATTCCAAATCCTATCATCATACTATCCATCTCAATTATATACATAAATAAAATCTAAACAAAAAGGAAATACAACTTAGAATAGACGATGGACGGTAGCGACGTCAAAAAACCTCCCGACCTGGGAAGCAATTCTAGTCAGCTTTGTCTTCCTCTTTTTCCTCTTCCTTCTTCTTCTTTCTCTCTCTCGGTATTCTCCCTTTAGAGTTTCAACAGTTTTTATACAGAAGCTCCCTTTTCTTTACCTCTTTATGTTCTTTTTATACTCTTTTGTGTTTTGGGTAACCCTAGGGTTTTTCCAAGGTCTAAAAGGTCCCAAAAAATCCATTAAAATATGAAGTTCGTGAGTGTCTACGCATCTGCCTGACATAGGCCACTATTGTGGCTCACATCTGAGCCTTCCAAACTTGGAGCTTCTGTCACGATTGTGGACTACCTGCCACGATCATGGGCATGTGTTGTGGCCCTCATTCCCTTCAAAACTCCTCCTTCTTTGATATTAGCCCTAAAACACTAGTAAACATATCAAGGTACTTCAAAAACATAATATTTAAGTTCAAAGACTTGTACTAACCCATAAAACACTTAAAACACAAATAAATCACAAACTAACGCAATTTTAACCTAAACACATATTAAATGATCGAATTCATGACTAAACACATATCAAACTATGTCCTAAAATGCGATGCAATTTACACGTATTAGTTGAGAATTAGCAAGCTAATCCCTCTCTACAAGAAAAATAGGGACATCCAAAGCTATAAAAACTATAAAGGCATTAAACTACCTAGTAACACGATGAGGTTATAGGAGAGGGTGATTGAGAAGAGAGTGAGAAAACACCTATCTCGGAGAACCAGTTTGGTTTCATGCTAGGAAGGTCCACGATAGAAGTCATACTTCTTCTTAGATAATTAATGGAATATTATAGGGATATATAAAGGGGACTACATATGGTTTTCATTGATTAAGAGAAGGCAGGGTACTTAGAGAAATCATATGATGGTATTTAGAAGCTAAGGGCGTTCATGTTACCTATATACGGGTTATTAAGGATATATATAAAAGTTTTAAGACTAAAATAAGGATGAAAAGAGGAGATACATAATATTTTTTTATTAATATCAAGCTGCACTAAGGATACTCATTGAACCACTTCCATTTTATAGCAATTATGGAAGAGCTTACCAAGAATATTCAAGGAGATGTGTCTTAGTATATGTTTTTTTCCGATGACATTCTTTAAGTGTATGAAATAAATGAGGGAAGTCATGTGGAGGTGTTTAGAAGCTAAGAGAGTTCATGTCACCTATATACAGGTTATAAGAGATATATATGAAGGTGTTAAAACTAGAGTAAAGATGACAAGAGAGGCGCCTCTTGAGGTTTATGTGGCAATAAGATACCACTCAAACTAAAATATAAATTCTACGGTTTTACAGTTAGGTCAATTATACTCTATGGGGTAGAGTGTTGGCTTATTAAACATATGCATAGTTATAAGTTAATAGTGGCATAGATAAGGATGCTCTGTTAGAATTGCAACCTTACAAGAAGAGATAAACATCTTACATGTAGTGACAAAATATAAGTTAGGGTGGCTAAAATTGATAGTAAATTAAAGAAGACAAGGCATAGGTGGTTCGAACAAGTTAAGAGAATACATTATAATGCTTTAGTGAGAAGATGTGAGAAGATTGTACTTAGGGATTATAAGAAGAGCAGAGGAAGAGCCAAGAAGAATTAAGACAAAGTGATCGGGAATGATATGGCTTTATTAGAGTTTACTGAAGACTTGACCCTCAATAGGAAACTTTGGTGAACAAAAATACAATTAGAGGATCCTACATAGAAAGGACTTTCTCTTCTTTAGAATTTTAAACATTTTTCTCTGATTCTTGTATTTTTTAATTAGCTTAAAAGCTTTTGTTTGTAACATTTTCTCCTTTAATTATTGCATTTATTTATTTCGTATTCGTCTTCCTTTTCTTTTTCAACTGTTTGCTAGTTTTATTTATTTGTTTGTTTTTTTATCTGTTTATTTAGTTACTTACTTTTATCTTTATTTTATTTTGAGTGATTTTTATTTTTATTTTATTCATATTATTTTTTCATTTATGTAGTTATTTATTTATGTATCTGATTATTTTTTTCTTTCAACTGTTTCCAAAAATCCTTTTCTGTAAGTTTATCAAAAATAGCCTCTAATAACTATTGATAAGGTTGCATACTTTTAAACCTTTCCTAATCCTACATCTCAACAAGATTCTTATTGAGACGTTATTGTTATTGTTATTGTTGTTACTTTTTGTAATCTAATTATTAAATTTTGTCACATTTAATCAAATGACTTAATAACAAATTGTACCTAATTTTCATTTCTTCTATTTTCTATGCTAGGAATATATTCCTACTCCCCTCTATTATTATGTATTTTATTTTCCACTCTTCGTGTGTATATGTATATATATTTCATGGAGAGAATATTAAGAGAATGCAAAGATATTTTGGTTTTTTGCTAATAATTTTTATTTTTAAGTGGTTAGCTCTGGAGTTAATTACCATTTCTCATTAAAAATGGTGATATTTAATTTCAATTTTGTATTTTTTTATTGATAAACTAATCTCTGCTTTTAATTGTGTAAGTTTTTAATTTTTCTTGAGTGGTTGTCACTACTCATTTCCTCTGATTGTTGAAGTTAAATGTGTTAAACTATCAAGTTTCATATTAAATTTGTAGTGTCCAATTATTAAAAGTGAATTCAATTCTCTAATTCCCAAACTTTAACAAGCAATCCCACGGCACTAAAGGTGCAGAATTTGTTGACGAGCTTTATTAGGCAGATTGGCAACATGTGCAACGGCCCAGATGGTACTTGCCGTCTGAAAATACCCTGAACCATGGCACAATGGGCCAAAATAGACCTTTTTATATCTTTGATGGTAAGTAAACTGCTAAAACTTCGTTTGTGGACTATCAGTCACACTGGCTCCAGTCCTCTGCAAAACTAGCATTTGCGAGATCACTCTCTTTAATCTTTCTTGCTGTCTTCCTACTGAGAGTACCAGTTACATCCATCTACATATATGAGCGCATTCGAGGTCTTGTCAGTGACTGTCCTCCGTCGACAAATATGGTTGTCCCGGTCAGGTAACGCGAGCCATCACTAATTAAATAGATGGCGGTTGATGCCAAATCGGTTTTAGCATCTAGCCATCTCTGAAGGGGTACTACTTCGTTGGCCAACTTTGCTGCTGTCTCCTTCCCCACTGAGACAGGGTACTGATCTTCCAGGTTCAAACCTCTTGCTATCGCATTAATCCTGATCTTGTATTTCCCGATCTCCATAGCCATGTGCTGAAAACAAAAAGTTTACACAAAAATCAAGAACAGTTAAATTGGAACTGTGAATCAACAAACGCCATATTTATATTCAATTTTCAATTTCTCTGATATATTGGCATTAGTACCAGATAATTTCTTCCAACCTAAAGGAAACTCATTTGTCTAAGACTTTTGCTCGGTTAATTGATCCAGCAAACTACCTCAGAAGGATAACTCTCAAGCTTTGCTGTCTAGAATATATATTATTGTACGTCCACTTCTAATTTTTTCAATTAAAAATTTTCATCATCATTCCCTAGACAGGAAATGCAGCGCACCTTTTCTTTTCCAGACCAAACGTCAGTTCACGCAGAAAAACCTAATACTAAGGAATTTGAGCATAACAAGATCCCAACAACAAGCGAAAAACACATGACCCCTAAATTCAACCCAATTTCCATGCACTAACGAAGAAAAAGAACCTTTTGGTTGCAGCTTGTGCTAACAGATGCACAGTAAGAGACAGGAGTGAAAATGTGACAATACTTGTACTCACTCTAACCAATTGCTGGATGCCTGCCGAACATGAGCCATATGCTGCAGCTCCTGGATAAATTCCTCTCTCAGCACCAATTATAGAAGAGATCATTACGATGGAGCCTCCAGAACCGTAATCCCGCAATCTTTGTCCAACAGCCTTTACGAGAAGCCATGGAGCCATAAAGTTAATTTTTACAATTTTCTTCAACTCCTTTTCAGCTAATTGTAAAGGGTCTTGCATCTTTCCTGTTTCAAGCAGCGAAGTGCCGTGAGATTTCTCCATTACTTCTGAGTTACAATTCCTAGTTATTTTTCATTAGAAACATAACAACTACAAAATGCTGAAGATCAAAATGATGAGCCTAATTGTCCATGTATACTGTCATGCAACATTTGATGACTTCAAGACACAGATTTATCTTGGGATGAAACCTAGTAATCATTCCTTGAATTCTACCAAGTAATCTTAGTTAACTACTAACGATAAAAGATTGCTTTGACATGCTAAGGACTAAAAGTAGAAGTAATTGTAAGTGATGTTTCCCTCAGTAATTTCTACAAATTTTCTTGCTCCTATTGTATATGGTCGAGAAGTAAGAATGCCTCAATCTCTTCCATTGTTATCTTATATATGAATTGTAGCTCAAAGTTCACAGGAACCATATGGAACATAGGCTGACAAGAAGCACTGCGGAGGGGGATATGAAAAATAGACTGTTTGATCCAAGAAGATTACCTTCATAGCTATAGCAATGCACAAAAGCATCGAGCTTCCCGAGAATCCTACAAGCTTTATCCACGGCATCACTAAAGTGTTCCTCTCTGTCATCTTCCATGTCGACTTCTACCACGTTTATTGGAATAAGATCCCCGATTGAACTTGTGATCTTCTCGGCGAGAATCCTTAGGCAGTTCTCGTTTCCCATCAAAACCAGCCTGATTTCATCAAAAAAGTGTTTTTAAGAAAACAGATTATTCTTTTTTTTTTTGAAAGGTAAGAAAACAGAGTATTCAACAACCCCACCGTGTTGTTCTTTTTTCTTTTCTTTTTCTTTTCAAGTTGATATTTTATTTGTAATCAAAGAAAAATGTCCTTTGTGCAGCCATGTTATCTTTTTTATGCATAAAATAATCAACACCCAGTTGCAAATAAACTGATCACCGTTTCCTCGTTATCCGTAAAACTACGACCATACATCAGAAAGATTCCTTGGGAAACGTTCCTGTCAACCGATAGTAGTAATCTTAAAATTACCGAACCCTTATTAAACGATCAACGTGTCCTAAAGAGATCACACGAACCGATTCAAGAATCCACCTAAATCTTTACGACTCGTAAACTCAAACGGAATCATCCAACTGTTCTATAGGTGCATAATGTTTATCAGACATGAAAGATGCATAATGTTTATCAGACATGAAAGAAAATGAAGTTTACAACTGAAACTCGACCTGCATCCTTGTTTGGCTAATTGGAAAGCAATATTCTGTGAAACTTGGTCTCCGTTGGATGTAAGCAACACCTTCTTCGTTTTATTGTCCATTCTTTGAGACAAATTTGATGGATCACAGAGAAAAAGAAAAGGAAAATCTAAGAGAAAGGGAAGTGGGAGAAGTTTTTAGGAAGAGAAGGGGAAGAAAAGGTACCTGGCGAAGAAAAAGGAGAGTGAAACAGAGGAAGAATAATATTGATCGAGAGAGAAAAGAAGAAGAAGAAATGAAGTAATGAACAATTAAATGAATGGGAAAATGAAGATTTGATAGGATGGCAAAGCAAAATAAAGAGGCGGTGAAGTGAGAAAGTCGGGTGGTCTAATGCTTTTCTGCCCCCGCCAGAATAGAGTTCCCCTTTCACGTGTTCCACTTTGGGTTGGGTTCACGTCTCAAACTCCTTATGGGAATTTATGCTTGGCAAATTGTTAGTTAGACCAAATAATTTCTCTTGTAATTCCCACGGGAAATCGTTAGTTAGACCAAATAATTCTTCTTCCGTGGACCCACCTTTGGCACTTCTATGGCAGCTTCCTTGCTCTCATCATTAAGTGCTTATGACTCGAGGATAATTTTAGTAACTATCTTATTTCATGAACATTAATATGTTCATGAAATAAGATAGGCATAAAGTAATAGAAACAAATAATTTACTTCCTTAATATTCAATTCTACAAAAAGTTCTAAATTAAGTTATGCACTATTGCAACAATTGCGGAATATTTAGGTATAATTATGAGAGATATAATCAATTAGATAACAAATTTAACTACAACCTCAATATTATAATAAACATAGCTACAATTGTAACTCTATTTAAACCTACTATTTCTACATTTTACATATTGAACAAGGAATATAGACTTAATTCTAGTTTTAAACTTCTCAGGGAGATAAATTAGTATGTGTGTACCAGAATAGCCTAAAAATTGAGACGGATATATCATAAGTCAAACATAAAATTAGAAAAGAAAAATTAAAGATGGGCCTAATAGTTAGGTATATTTTCTTCATGCCCATTAAATGTCATCCTCATAAAAAATATTTTATGGGCTAGCCTTAATTTTGATCATATTGATGAAACCTTATGATTCACTAAACATTTATAGTGGTTGTTGAACTAAGTTGAATCCCAAAAAATGTAGTATAACACTACCATAGAGCATATGCCCAAACATCTAGAGGATATTAAAGAACATATCATATGAAAATGGCATATTAGAGCAATTAAATTAACTTATTATGGCATCACACATAACACAAGTATTCAAAATATCAACTTTTTCCATTTTATTTGCAAACATAACTTACATTGTAGCATTACACTTCATAATCCATATATTTACATTACCAAAAACATCTAAGAGTTTACTGCTCTTTTCCAAAATGTTCTACATGAAATGAGAAAAAGTAAATAAACACAATCTACTGGACGCCTTAGATATTAGCTGTCCAAACTTTTGAGCTATTCTTGTTTCCAAAATTGACAGTACTAGACTTCTACTAGAATGCCCTAGTAGCTAGGCCTCCTTTGTACCTGAAAATTAACGTTGCAATTTTTATGAGTTTATGAACTTAGTAAGTGAACCATCATTGATGTGCTCACTCAAGTCGGAACACCATTATCACAAGTATAAACTAAATTTACAAGTATATTTCCCAATTTAACAAATGTATCACATCATTTAATATTGAATACCAGGTCATAATATACATCATATCTCAACAATACATCATGAACTACTAACATTTCATAAAATCATTTCAGAATAATCCAATCTTTCATTTCATCAACATGTACACAAACATTGCATATCATTATTTCAACAGAATTCAGTAATTCTTCACAATACATATAAAGTTATATATATATAAATGCAAATGCACATATGATTCCACTTTCATTTTTATTTTGTTGTGAC
>JANQBM010000007.1:7120135-7135133 GCA_025594535.1 Erythroxylum domingense
GCCTTTTCTTTCTCTCACTAGAAAGATATTGTGAGCTTTTGTTACAGTAGGGTTTGCTCTCTTAGTATCACACTACATAATTTTTCTTTGTAAGTATACACTAGAAAGCTCAAAGATTGTAAGATCAAAAGTTTTCCAAAAGGTTGTTCAATCTTTGACTACGACTACTATATATAGCCTAAGTCTCTAACTACTTCTTGATTCTTGATAACCGCTTCTTGAATCTTGTAGAACCATTATTCAGTTGAGTTTTGTAACTAACTCCAACTAACTAACTGTCCGACGTACTAGCGTATCTTCATATTTGTATTGTCTGTGTTTTCACTTCTTTCGTATCTTCTGCTTCTTCTGTGTTTTCAATTCTTTTGTATCTTCTGCTTCTTCTGTGTTTTCACTTCTTCTGTATCTTCTGCTTCTTCTATGTTTTCACTTATTCTGTATCTTCTGCTTCTTCTGTGTTTTCACTTCTTCTTTATCTTCTACTTCTTCTGTGTTTTTACTTCTTTTGTATCTTCTGCTTCTTCTATGTTTTCACTTCTTCTGTATCTTCTGCTTCTTCTGTATTTTGTTGCTCCTTCTGTGTTTTCACTTCTTCTGTATCTTCTGTGATTTCACTTCTTCTACGTTTTGCTGCTTCTACTGTGTTCTGCGCTTCTTCTATGTTTTGCTTCTTCTATGTTTTCCTTTCTTCTGTGATTTGCGCTTCTTCTGTGTTTTGCTTCTTCTGCACATTTAACACACTCATCAAAATAGTTCATTTATTTCTAATATTATTATTATTTGATTGTCACCAAAATTAATCATCGTGAAGTTCTCTTGACTTAACAGGTACATGCCTCCTTCCTCCTTTAATTAACCTTAGGTCTAATCTAATAGTTAATCCTCCATGAATAGGCTAGATTAGGGCATATTTGGTTTGGTTTAATTGAACTGAAATTTTTTTCTCTGATTCCTCCAATCAAAGAGATAAGAACATCCTGTCTTGTGCGAATTTTACTCTGGAATCTCCTAAAGTTTTTATCTCTTCGAATTTCCTTAATAGTGGAGGCAAAGAAGGAGATATATATGAACTCAGTATGTTCAGGTGCATGGCTCAGATTCAGAAACCACTCCATGGTTTTTGTGAATATAGTGCCTGCATTAGGGATAAAATTAAGCTCCTTAACCCTCTCCCATAAGAAATGTGAGAAGAGGCATTTGAAAAAGTGATGTTCCCTTGTTTCTGGTTCTGTGTCACAAAGTACACAAACTGGATTGTTGGGAAGAAATATAATTTGTCCATAGTGCTTAGCTTGTTTAGCACTAAAAGCCATAGAAGTATAGAGGAGCTTGGCATGAAACTATAGGGTACCAAGACTGCCCTGTACTAGTATAAATTTATATTAAATTGTAGGAGATGTAAAGGAGATTTCAATTGGGGTATGATTTGAGCGTAAATTTATATTAAATTGAGCCTTAACTAATAAAAATTTTACCATTTAATTTATCTTTTTCCTAATGTATCTTACTTTGACCTAGTTATTACAACAAATTAATAATTGGCCTTCATATCTAAGGTATGTTAAGCTAAGCTAATTAGTGCAACTAAGGAATTATAGTGTCTTAGTCTTATTTGGTCTCCTTTAGCCTTACTATTGAAGAGAGGTGCAATTAAAGTCTCCTAGTATAAGTTAGGGAATGTTAATGAGGGCTTTTATATGATTTAGATCCTCCCATAAATATGTCATTTGGAAAGCTTAATTAAAAGTAAACACATAATTGATATATACCTAAATATTGTCCCTAATTTAAGTCACGTACAAATGAAGAGCATTAATGGTTTCGTACTTGAATTTCATTAAGGTCGTAAGTCACCACGATCCTCCCATTAAAATAAGCTTTGATTATTGCTTAAAATGAGCTAAAATTGATCCAACTACTATATTTTTTTGGGGATACTTATACTTTTATTTTATTTTGTAGCAAACTGATCAAAAAAGTCCTTTTTATATGTAAAATATCCTTGATTATCTTTTTCAATAGGACAATTTAGGCCTTTTAAATTCCAACTTTTAGTGTGACAATTAGTGTGGTTTTATCTTCTTGGAAATTGATCTCTTTAAGAGGGGTAATCTCATAACTTTATAGTAGAGGACAATAGGAAAGTTTTACTAAATTGTCTTTAGGTATTATTTTGTTGGAGCTTAGATGGCTTCTAGAATATATGAAATCATAATAACAACATTTTCTTATTCACCCTCTTTATATACATTCTTCAACTTAATTGCCTCTATAAGGTCTTTATTGGTACTAATTTAGGACAAACTTTCGTATAGCTGATTCTCTTTAGTCCATCTATACACTCAAATAAGAAAATTAGTATACCAATGGAAAAAGCAAGATAACTTAAGTATTTTTTTTGACCAATTTTCAAATGGAATATTATGATAGTTAACCCAAATAGGGATATGATTTAAATTGATTTTACTAAGCTCAATACTTAGCCTCCAACTTTGAAGGAATATTAGCTTACCATTTGTTCCATGATCCTTGTTTAAACCATTTCATCATGCTTACTTCATTGTTAAATTTGAAGAGGAAAAATTA
Organism: Erythroxylum domingense; assembly: GCA_025594535.1. Classification (NCBI taxonomy): domain Eukaryota; kingdom Viridiplantae; phylum Streptophyta; class Magnoliopsida; order Malpighiales; family Erythroxylaceae; genus Erythroxylum; species Erythroxylum domingense. Next base: position 7,122,722 of record JANQBM010000007.1, read on the forward strand.
CTCATCATTGATCATTATGCTCTCAAGTCCAAGTTTACTCCAATTTAACTTTAACTTAGGCATTCATCTAGGTAAATAATAGTGTCTTTTTCAAGAGAAAAGCAATTAGAGTTCCATTCCACCTTACTATTCCTTCCTTTAGTAGTTCAATTGGTAATGAAACCACCATGTTATCTTTCCCTGCTACCTAGGGAAATTACTTAAGTTTTCCCATTCAAACTGAATCTCTAACTACCTAACACTATATTTTTAAGGGCATCTTAAGTAGAGGGGGTTAAGAATAGAGGGACTGAAGGATTATGAGGTGATATGGGAAAGGAGTGCTACAAATTCATCTTGTCCATATCTTCCTTTCATGGAATAATAATATAATTTTGTTTCTCACTCATGATTAATCCCCATTACTAGTTTTCTCTTCCACTTCCAAAGGTCATTTGACTAAGTATATTCTAAATTATTAAAGTGCCTTCAAGTTTTATAGCAATCTCCGAGAAGTCTCATCCCTTTCCCAACTTGGTCTAATATCATGTAAAAGAGTTTTTTGCACCTAAGAAACTACCAAGGTATATAACTCATCACTGCATTCTTGGGAAACCATCAATAATATTGTTTTACACTTCTTTCTTATACTTGAACTCAAAATCAAAACCTAACAATTTGGGAAGCTAAGTTTGTTGAAAAAGAGTCACGATTATGTGTTCTAGCAAATATTTCAAACTTTTATTGGCTATTTTGATTACAAATATATTATATTTAAGTTTAAGATCACTAGATAATAGCAACCCCAAAACCAAAAGTTCTTTTTTATATGTGGACAAATGTGGGTATATATTAGAAAATGACTTTATGAAATAATAAATAAGGTATCCTTACCATTTAAGAACAATTCTTGATAGATTTCTACTTACATATGCTTTAATAACAAAATTATTGCTGAAATTACTAAAATTCAAGACTAATAAAGACATCAAAAATTCCTTTATTGTATTAAAAGCACATTCAACCTCTTAATTTCATCGAAAACAATTACTCTTCAATAAAGAGGTTAATGGATTACTCATCTACCTAAACCTTTGATAAAATGCCTACCATATCATGCTAACCCTAACTGAACTTTTCTCCCTAAAAGAACTTTCATTGAACACTTGGTACTTACTTAAATTCATCCCTAATTTGTTTCAAAACTCCTGTTTTTTTTTCCAATATTCATTAACACTAACACTAACACAAAATAACAAACAAAGACCCATTAACAACCAAAATAAACCCTCACAACCCAATCCACACAAATAAAACCATTGAAAATAAAATCATTTAACAACACAAAATGAAGCAAAAAAATAAACCTTAAAAGCAGAGACGACTAACCTTGACAATGGAAGCAAAGATGACAAATGGATGGACATACAATGGACGAATGAACAAAGTGAGCTCTGTCAGAGATGAAGGAAACAAAGAGGAAACAAAAATGGAGAAGAAACACGAAGAAAAAAAGGAGGGGCGCCTATTGATTTAATTTGAAGGAAAATTCCTTCCAATTTAAATGACATTGTTTTCCTTTCAATTTAAACAATGATTGACTTAGTTTTAATTTACCGATGGAAATTCTTTCTATCAATAAATTTTGTCAGTAATTTTAACTGAGAACCATTGACACCTATTTTTATGACGACATTCTTTTATCAATAAATTCTGTCGAGAAAGTTGGCGGCACAATTTCCTCCTCTTTTACGGATGGATTTTTTCTTTTGTCGCTAATTTACTACAGAATTTTTTTCCTGTCGCTAATTTACTACAAAATTTTGTCCGTCAGTATTTTTCAATTTTCTTTTAGTGTATTATAAGTATCCATATTGGAATTTTATTTATTTATGGATTTTCTCATTATGATGGCTATAAAATTGATCCTTAAATTAGAAATTACTAAAGTATCTCATGTAGAAATTATTATGTTTAATTGCAACTTATAACCTATTTTATTTAGGGTAGCTTAGTTGATATTGCTTGGATATAGTATGATATCTTATACATGTAATTGAATAAGTCAATAAAGGATTTGTCACTCTAAAGTAACTAAAGAGAATATTCTACTATTCTTAATTAGTAATGATTTAAGGAATTCTCTAGCTAAAGTGAATTGAGATTTGAAAAGTTGTTTCAAAATATTAATTGTAAATCAAGTACTAATTAGTAAGAATGAACATGATTGATTTAAAAGGGTAGACACTAAATCTATACTCTATGCCTAATTAGAACATTGGATGATGAAATGATTGAATTTACATAAAACCATACATGAATAGGTTGAGTCAAAACACTTTTGACATTTCTAATATTTGGGTGATTATAACATATTGCTAGATGGCAATCTTAATCTTTGATTATAAATTATTTCATTAGATAATTAAAAATAAATTGAAAGGATTTTTAATTTATCTAATTCTAATTATAATTTATAATTATTGTAAACATATTAGGAAACTAATAGGTTATACATAAAAGAGTAGTTAAAAAAATAATTTAACTTAAGTTAGACTTATTTGTGAATTTTGAGAAACTTTAGGGATCAAATATGAGATATTTAATTTTATTAAAATGAAATTATAATTATAACTAGAGTTAGAATTTAATTATAGTTAGGAAGACCAATTTTAATAAAAAGGAAACTCTTTTATCTTTCTCTATAAATAGGATCAAGGCTAGCTCCCCTACCTTCTACTCTCAAAAGTTACGTTCTTTTTCTTTACTATATGAATACTATTAAATACTAGACACGTAAACAACTTATGGTTGCCACCTTAAGAATAAATTTTTATAGGAATTTGAATATGATATGATGCAATTACTTATTTATTATTAATTTTAATTTATTTAATTATTCATATCCAATTGAGAAACTGTAAAAAAAATATTTTTTTACTGTGTATTTGTGATTGGATTATGGTTAGTTTCCTAACACCAAGATTGTGGTCCTTGACATTATTTATTATTTGTTGTCTTTTTTCATTATTTTCCAATTTATTTTATCCAATTTATTTTATATAAAATTGTGTTTATTATATTCTAGGTTTATTTTAGCTTTCTTTTCTTAATTAATAAAAAAGAGAAAATTCATTATTAGACCTTACCTCTTTTTTAGGTTTTTAGTTATTTTATAAGTCTTATGACATAATTATATGCATCATTGTTACTTTATTTTAAATTTAAGTAAAATCGTAAAGTCCTAGATGTTTGATCATATAATCTAAGTATTCATTTCAAATGTTAGACATCACTCAGATTTTACTTTATTCTAAATACTAGGTAAAACAACAAACTATTAGACATTCAAACAAATTTGTTTTTTGAATTGTACGACATGCATTTAAATTTGACATACATTTGAATTATTCTGGTCAAACTTAAATTTCAAAGAAATTTTGACTTCTAGAAGCTTAATTTGGAATTTAAAGAAAGCCCAAAACTTGATGTAGTCCAGGCTTAAAGCTTTCTTCAAGCTTATTGAAAAGAAATTAGGTTGGGTTGCCAATAATACTTTTAAAAATAAAACAAGGTGCCTCTGACTTTTCCTATTTTACAAATTGAATCATGAACTCTTTTTCTATTTAGGACCCTTAGTTCCTAAGGATTTTTTCTGTCTTTTCTTAATATTGTAGAGTAAAAATTTCATTATATAAATTTAAGTTTTTGATCCCATTTTTGTTTAAGACATCTAAGAAAATGTCAACAACAAAACCTTTACTTACAATTTAAAAAAGGTATACCAATCTCATTGACTTATTACTTAAATATTACATGAATAGAAATTTCATAATAAATATGTTTTTTATTACTTAGATTATTTTGTCATTAACAATTTCTTAATAAACGTAATCCACAAATGTCAATCTCCCTAGTTCCTTTAAGTATTTGTCTCTTGTCTATCAATATAACTTGTAACTTTTATCATTTGAGTGTGCACTAGGTACTGACGAATGCATATAATTATCTGCAAACCATGTCTTTTGTGTAAATCAAATAACATTTTAACAACTAAAAGCCAGGTGATAAATTTGATTCAAGTGGTGTTTATATATCTTAATGTATTAAAAGCCAGGTGATAAATTTGATTCAAGTGGTGTTTATAGATTTTAATGTATCTTCACTTCTCCTAGTCATTGCGAGTTAAATCTTTAGCCTCTTGAGTTAAAAGACACTTAAAAGAGCTAAACTTACCTCTTAAACCAACAAGGTGCTTTTCTCTTTCATAAAATTTTTCTATATAATTATTAACTATTTTTAATGGACCTAGGTAGAATAAAGGTGATCTTCTTTTCACAACATTATCATGAAGTAAATTTAAAATATCTGTCAGTAAGTCACTAGGAGATATAGGATAAAATCTTATATTTGGGATTTTAAACCCATTTAAATGCATAAGAAATCAATGAAACACTATCTTACTACAAAATCCTCTATATATTCTTTTATTCGAAAAAATATATTCTCCTCTCTCAACATTTGATGAAGTTAAGAAGGATCTTAATATAATTCATAATTTCTAAGATCTTATAGAATTTCACCAAGGAATGCCTTACCTAATGTCTAAGACACCATGGTCAAGTTGAGGCATAACTTTCGAAGAATTACTAATAAAACTTGCTTTAACGTGTTTAGGGTCCTTAATAAGAAAGCTTTTTAGCATAATCTAGTATGGTTTAAACATAACCTTCCCAAGGCACTTATCTTATAGGTGGCCATCAAGCAAAGATTAAAGTACAATCAATAAGAATAAAAGTCATACCAATAACCTTTCCTATATAAGTTTTAAAATTAGGATACAAAAACCTTAGACCAAATTATTTTAAATAGCATTATTCTCAACCCTTTAGTCATAAATTCAAAGGTTATGCAACCTTGTCTATACTAAAATTGAGTGGCTAAGAATAGTTAATTAGGTAAGGAAACTATATAATTTAAAATATGGATGTTATATTGTATTAAAATTGCTCTTACCTGTTGCATCGGTGCACCATAAAAAGAAAGAAACTTAAGAACCTTTTATGACATACAACAAGAATTTCAAAAAATGATATGCAATAAATTAAATTTGATTAGGAAAATCATCATTGCTAATGTTATTAAAACATTCATAAGTCTTGAAATGGAACCTCACTTATAACTGATCTTCTAAGATTTTAAGGAATAAAAACAATGGCCCTTATACTAGATTGGATTACAATAGCTTGTGTTTTCATAGACCTTAAACACCATAAGACAAAAGCATAAGACATTAGATTGATTAAAAACTAGTAGAGAACCATCTTGATTTTTAGTTAGCTTTTAACATTTTGTTGACTAGTAATTCTTACGTAACTTCTCTAAGCTGGTAGTTGTGCTATATAATCCATTTGCTATGTTTATAAATCTATTTTTTTTAACTTAACTTTATAGAATTGTTTAATATACTAGTTTCCAACTTGTTGCAGTGCATTTGAGTTTAGCATACTTTTTTCGTTGTACTCACCTTATAATACTTTTATTAATTAAATTAGTTATTCTTAGACTAAACTAAGAGGTAAGTAGTAACTATTTACAAGTATAGGTTAACTACAAGAGGAAAGAGTTAAAAAGTCTAATGGGAGCTATAAGGACCTGTTTACAAGGGATCCTTTATCTGAATCCTAACACACCAAAGTTTTTTATTGTGAGACATATCCTCGGTAAGTTACAACATTGTCATATCATTATTGATCACCTCCCCCAATTCTTCTTAAACCTCCCTTTTTTCCTCTTAAAATCTTTAAGTATAATCTTCTAGCATCTTCTCACTAGAGGTTCTGAATGTCTCCTCTTAATATGTCCAAACCACCTAAGTCTTGTCTCTCTTAATTTGTCAATAATATTAGCTATCTTTAATTTGTCCCTTACCATTACAATGCTGACCTTATCTCTTTTAATAAGGTTGCACATCTAATAAAGCATCCTTATCTCCGTCACCATTAGTTTATGACTATGCACTTGTTTGATAGGCCTCTGCCCTGGACTAATCGCTAAATGATAAAATTTACCTTTACATTTGAGTTATCTTTTTGTTACACAAAACTCCTGATGCATTTCTCATTTTAAACCACCTTGATATGATTCAATGAACTATGAACTATGTCTTCATCAATGTCTCTATTACTTTGAATGATAGATCTTAGCTATTTAAAACACTCCTTTTGCGGTTTAACTTTTAAACCAATCTTTACCTCTACATCAGTAACCACCTTATGTCCCTAAAAGTTACACTTCACGTACTTAGTCTTAGTCCTACTCATTTTAAAGTTCTTCGAATCTAGTGTATCCCTCCAGAGTTTAAGCTTAGTAGTGACCCCCTCTTTTGTGTCATCCACCAAAACAATGGCATTAGAAAACAACATACACTAAGGCACATTCCCTTGGATATTCTTGGTGAGCTCATCAATCATTACTGCAAACAAAAAGGGGCTCAAAGAGGAGCCTTAGTGTAGTCCAATTTCTATAAAAAAATGCTCCACTCCAAGTTTTTACGCCTTCATACATATCCCTAATAATTTATATGTAAGAGATTGGAACCCTTTTGACTTCTAAATACCTCCATAAGATTTCCCTTGGAACTCTATCGTATGTCTTCTCTAAATCAATAAAAACTATGTGTATATTATATTATCTTTACCAGTAGTATTCTATAAACCTTCTAAGGAGATGCAAAGCTTCTATTATGTACCTTCCTAACAAGAAGCCAAATTGGGTTTTTGAGATAGAAGCATCCTTTCTCAGTCTCTTCTCAATTGCCTTTTCTTATAACTTTATGGTGTGACTAAGTAATTTGATGCCTCTATAATTGTTACAACTTTGGATATCCCCTTTATTCTTACATAAAGGAATTACCATACTAAATCTCCACTTATCTAGCATTTTGGCATAATTAAAGATCACATCAAAAAGCTTGGCTAACAAAGTAATACCCTTTTTGCCTAGGCTCTTCTATGGGTATGTCATCATGCCCTACTGCCCTATCACTCTTCAACTCTCTCAACGTTTTCATAATTTCATCTTGTAATATGTTGGGAACAAATAAAATTATGAAACCTTTTGAATGAGTTAAGGTAACCTAAAAAGATGTTATTCTCTACGTATTCATTAAAAAGGCTATAAAAGTACCTTTGCCATCTTTTTTTGATGTCATTTTCAACTATAAGCACCCGCCTTACTTCATCTTTTATACAACAAACTTAATCAAAACCTCTTACTGTTTGTTTCCTAACTTTGCCCAACTTGAAAATAACATTTTCTCTATCTTTAATATCCAATTGTTGATATAGTTCCTTGTAAGCTCTACTTTTGGCCTCTGAGATTATCATCCTCACCTATTTCTTTACTAACTTATACTTTTCTTGATTACTAACTCTCTTCACCTTTATGGTGCTATCTACTAGAGCCTTGTAGGTAGCCTTCTTGAACTTAACTTTTTTCTTGCACATCTTTATTCCACTACCAAAATATAGCTCCTAGATAATGTTGTTCTCTCCATCCTTGGAATGTTTTTAAGGGCAAGCAATAAATACCCAAATCTTTAAAATAAGTCAAAAACATAAGTTCAAGAAAGACAGTTGTAGCACACCACTACCATAGAGCATATGCCCGAATATCTAAAGGACATTCAAGAACTATGAAAATGACATGTTAGAGCAATTGCATTCGCTTATTATGGCATTATATAGGACATAAGTAGTTAAAAGATCAACTTTGTTCATTTCATTCACAAGCATAACTTACATTGTGGCATTACATTTCATAATACTTATATTTACACTACCAAAAATATTTAAGAGTTTTACTACTCTTTTACAAGATGTTATACATAGGATGAGAAACTATAAAAAAGTATTCTATCTAAGCTCCTTAGTATCAGCTGACCAGACCTTTAAGCCATTCTTGTTTTCCAAAAAAGCAAGTAATAGACTTCTACTAGTTTGCTTTAAAAGCTAGGTCTTCTTTATACCTAAAAATCAATGTTTGCAATTTTGGTGAGTTTGCGAACTCAATGAGTAAACTATCAATGATGTGTTAACTCATATCAAAATACATGGACAATTATAACCCTATTCACAATCAAATCATATCATCCAATATTGAACATTCTCAACAAGTATAACTTGTATACAATATTTCACATCACTATTTCAAAACATTCCAATAATTTAATTCAATCATTCATCTAGTACATATCAAGTTATATATGCAAATACACATGTGACTCCATTCATTTTTACTTTTTTGTGACTGAGTGCCTATTTACTATCCCGTAATTACTATAGGTACCAGGCTCATTTCATTTACTATCTCGTAGCTATTGTGGATACCGGGCTCATTAATTACTAAGCCTGTGGCTCTTTGTGCACATTTATGAGCTTTAAGCTCTTTTCCACACTGGTCATAATTCTTTTATCTGATCATGCATAACAATGTGATGAAATGCATTATTACACAAAATATGTATCAATATCTTTCATTTATTATGCATAGTCATTTATCATATTCGTCAGATCTGATTGCGACATTCAACATTTAGTTGAGTATATACTTTCCATATTCACATTCAATTAGAAAACACTCCCAATACATTCCCAAATATCAAACTCCTTGGACCATCAATGTCGGGAATTATCACAATCATATCAATAATAGTTCAATAACTGAAATTTAAATAGAGACAAATTAATCATGGTGAGAAAACATCTAGGTTAACTCACAGCACGCTCCATATTAGCTATTTCCTTGATGAACTAGCAATGTCCAGATGCTGACGTTCAACTTGTACTTCTTTATTCATGCAATACACACATATTGTACACATTACTAAGTTGATCAATCATATAAATATTCAATCATGCACATATATATATGTGTCATATTTAATGCATGCTCAATTGAATTTTCCCAAGTATATATCCTTAATCATGAATCTTAACTATTTATACATTATAACTTCGATATAACTAGTTTGCAATTTAATTTTATAACTTAAAGATATTTGATTATTCTAATATCATCAATCATACGTTTATCAATCCTTTTCTAGCATCATAAAATCACACAATATCCTAATTCTCATTCATTCATACCCAATTCACATTACTCATATCCTTTAGATCACATTTGTATTCCTAAGAACACCTTCATTCCTATAACTCTCATAAATTCTAGATTTTAGATACATGATATCTAATAATCCATTCCTTAAGTTATAACATCAATTAAAAACCTACACTTATCAAACACTTTAACCAATTAATCTAACATCAAACTAGGTTCATTTCAAGACTTAAATTAAGTCTAAATGCACCAAAGTAAAGTAACTTATCCTTATTTGGTTCAACAATCACATAAAAGAGAAAATTTCACTTCCAATGTATTACCTATGATCGTGGAGAGCCTTCCCACGACCATGGGATGAGTGATCTGTAAATTTTACTCTCCATTCTCCTTTAATTTTTCCATATTTCTAACATTTTCTTACTAAACTCAAACATCTTCTTGGTAATTCATAAATTCTACTTCAATTCCTCATCAAATTCACCTCAATTCTAACTCAAAATCATCTATACTGTAGCTCATAAATATTGTTTATCATAAACACAAAAATAGAATATAATTGTATCCATTTATTCATCAATATTCCAGCACTCATCAAACACCATTATCATAATCAATCTGTCCCTAAAATACTCATCGTAAATGTTTATATTAAAACAAATCATGAAGACCAATATTATACTTACTTGTTTAGCTCAAAAGTTTCCTTAAATCATCAAGTTAACCTAGCCTCGAAGCTTAGATAATCATCACCAATTTAAGGTGGAGTAGGTTGGGTTTTCATCAATAAGAAGAAAATAAAAAAATCTTGGAGTGGCAAGGTGTTGAATGTTAGCAACTCAAAGTTGTAAGTGTGGGGTGTGAGTGTTGTAGATGATGAAAAAGAAGAAGAAGAATAAGAAGAGTGCATATAGCAAAACAAAAGAAAAAATGATTGTGACAAGCGTGAGTGTCATGGGTATAGGTGAGTAGTAAGTGTTATGACACTTGTCATATAAAGACACTTGCCACGTGTGTTTTACTTATGGTACCAAATGTCATTTAATTGCTTAGTCCATTTGTCACTCAATTGTCTAATCCATTTGTCACTCAATCCTAATCCCACATGTAACTTATTTCTACTGCTATGTGTTAACTTGTCTTGCCACTTAACATTTTTCCTAGTCTAAATGTACATATTAGTTTATTAATTTCTGAATTCTAGCAATTAATTTAAAATTCTAATTGTAATCCATCAACCCAGAATTTAAGACACAACAAATCACAATCATATCATAACCATTGTAAACCTTTCATAACTTGAAACATGTCAATTTAGTGCACATACAATCTTTGCAATTGTTTCTAAATCAACATTCATGTGTGTATATACTAATGACATGCACGTGAATGAAATGCATTTCATAAATTCTCATTGAAAAAAATTATGTTCATTAATCTAAGGTTCTAACGTTTAGTAATGTTTTGGAAACTGGCTATTACAATTCTCCCCCTTAAGAAATTTTATACTCGAAATTCTTACCTGATTAGTCAAATAAATGGTGATATTGTTTTCATGTTCTCCTCAGTTTCTCATGTGGCTTCATCTCTCGAATGATTCTTCCAAAGGACTTTAACCAATGGGATCACTTGGTTTTTCAATTGTTTAGTTTGATAACCAACTATCTTAATCAGTTCCTCAACACAACTCAAATTACTTGCAATTTTAGCTTCCTATGATGGTAACACATGTGTTGTATCTGACTAATATCTTCTGAGCATACTAACATGAAACACATGATGGATCTGAGCCATCTCTGCTAGTAATGCTAACTTGTAAGCCAATTGTCCAATTCTCTTAGTAATCTTATATGGACCAATATATCTAGGACTTAACTTACCCTTTTTACTAAACCTTAGCACTCCTCGCCAAGGTGACACTCTCAAGAATACGTTATCTCCCACTTGGTACTTCATATCTCTCCAGTGCTAATCTGCATAACTTTTTTGCGTATCTTGAGCCACTTTAATTCTACTATAAATTAAGTTAACCTTATCAACATTATCTTAAATCAACTCTGGGCCTTCAATAATCCTTATACCCTTTTCATCCTAATACAAAGGAGAACAACACTTTCTGCCATATAACGCCTCATATGGAATCATGCTGATCCTACCATGATAATGATTGTTGTATGCAAATTCAATAAAAGCTACATATTGATCCCATACTCCTTGAAACTCCAAAACACAAGCTCTGAGTATATCCTCAATAGTCTTAGTAGTTCTTTCACTCTGTACATCTATCTAAGGATGAAAATTTGTACTAAAGCTTAACCTTATACCCAAAGTTATTTGTAAACTATCCCAAATCTTGAAGTAAATCTAAGGTCTCGGTTCGATTCAATGGAAACTGGAACTCCATGTAATCTCACTATCACATTAACATACTTTTGGGCTAACTGATCCAGGGTATTATTCTCTCTCACAGGTAAGAAATGAGCTGACTTTGTCAATCTGTCAACAATGAACCATATGGATTTATGTTACGCTGAATTTCTCGGCAAACCTATAATGAAATCCATTATAATTCTCTCTCATTTCCATTCCAGAATAGGCAATGACTATAACTTCCCAGCCAGAGCCTGATGCTCTACTTTAATTTGTTAGCATATCAAACATTTAGCAATATACTCCGTTACTTATGTCTTCATCCTTGGCAACCAAAAATGTTGTTTCAACATATTGTACATCTTAGTAGTACCAGAATGCATAGTATAGGTTGCTATATCTGCTTCTTCTAAAATTTTTTTCCTCAAATCATCAACATTAGGTATACATAACCTCTGCTTCAACCCAATGTATCATTCCTCAATTCAAACTTAGAATTTGAAATATGTTTTAACTTCTCAATAAGCTTCACTATTTTCGGATCCTTACTTTGAGCTTTTATGATCTTTTCATGTAATACCAGTCTAAGATTTAGCGTAGCTAATGTTGCTTCACTCTGCCCCAAATTCAGCCCAACATTTAATGCTCTCAGTTGAACTAGGTTTGGTAACCTCAATGTCTGAATTTATGCCACACTACTATTAGATTTCTTACTTAATAAATCGACCATAACATTAGCTTTCCCAAGATTGTATTCAATCGTGCAATCATAATCCTTAAGCAATTCAATCCATCATATTTGTCTCATATTCAACTCCTTCTGACTCAACAAATATTTCAAACTTCTATGATATGCAAATATCTGAAATGTTTCACCATATAGATAATATCTCCAAATCTTCAAAGCAAACACCACTGCACCAATAACTAAATCATGAAC
>JANQBM010000007.1:7152603-7184399 GCA_025594535.1 Erythroxylum domingense
TGGAAACGGGATGTTACATATCCAATATGTATGCAAGCTACATAAGAGAAAAATGACAAGCTGGAGTTTCCTTTATATGAAAAAGCTTTGCTGCACTAGTCGTTTAATCTCTTATAAATATTATTTATGAGGGGATAGCAATCCGAGTATGTTAGCTTCTTTGTAGAAATAGGAACTCGCAAGTATTTCAAGTAAAGTTACTTGACTTTAATGCCTTTGTAAGAGGCTAAGAGTTCTGCATTATTGATAGAACTATTATAAAAGAATAAAGAGCTTTTCCTTGGATTGAAAGAAAAACCAAAAAGGGGCATAAATTGCTCCAATTAATTAAACAAGAGATTAATAGAAACATTATTAGAGCTATAAAATAGCAATAAATCATCAGTGAATGATAACTGTAATATGTTAATTAACTCATTTTATGTTTGTCAATATTGAATTAACTCCAAATGCACAACAAAACTATAGCTAACACATGCAAGTACGAGTTGAATCCCACAAAGACAATGATTACTAGTAATTAATGTTATCCTAATATCTATTCTGTGAATTGAGTGTTGGTTTTAAATTAAAAATAATACTTAAATAGATAAATAAAGTAGGAAACAATAATGAGCAAATAATAAATAAAATTACTTAGAAAAAAATTAATATAAAGAATTAATGTTTAGGTTATGAATCCCTCAAAAGCCTTTAAATAATTAACCTTTTTTATGCACTTGTTTTCTTGACTATTAGACTGTGAAAATTTCTGTTTTATATTAATATCTCTCTCAAAACTACTAATAACTAATCATAGGTTTATTAAAAAAATTTTAGGTTAAAGTTTCAAAGAATATTTTACTAATTTATGGATTCCACTATTAGGTTTGACCCAAATCCAGAGGATTTATGTTAACCCATCTCTAAGTTTGCAATAAACTCCTTTTAATTATGGTAGATCTATTCATACACAAGAATCTCAATATCTATATTATGTACTGATATTTTGGATTTATTAGAACATATATAAAACAAATAATTAAATCGCAATAGATCATTCAAAATAATTTCATTAAATAAAAGAATAAAAGAATATTGTAGCATCAACTATGGTTCACCACACCTAGACACTAAAATGCATTTAGTTACATATGATAGAAAACAAAGTAAAAGATAAACTAAAAGATAAACGAATAGAAAATATAGAGTTCATAACTATAAATCTCCCTTTTCTCTTCTATCGAATGTTCTTGTAAGTTTCAGGTTTGATGTTGTAACCTATTGGATCTTTTGATGATTTCTTTAGGTTCTCCACCTTTCTGGATCAATATCGTCCTTTCTAAACATTGTCACATTTGGAATCACCTAAGAATATTTGTTCTGCTCATTAATTGGCCTCCATTTATGTCTTTTTAAGGTAAATTTTATGGTTCTAAGAGATACACGGTTTGATACACTAGGTGTGTACTAGACAATTTATATTTCGAAATCTCTAAAATTAACTAATTTGCATCAGTTGTGAAATGTACCCAAGCATAGACATGGTTGTGTATCTTTACTTTGCTTCAAAACTTTGTTTTATACCGCATTTTCATCTGAATTATTATACTTTTGGTTCCTGAAGGAAATTATTACTTATAAATGTACTTAGAGCAAAATAACAACCAAATATACAATAAAATTAGAAAATATCAAGAAAAATACATCAAATATAGGTGTATACACCAAATTTTTGTCAAGTTGTCGAAGCTCCCAAAATAATTCTGATTCTCTAAACTTCTTATAATAGTCGTGGAACCAAGTCGAATCCCTAGAGAGCTAAACACTACTTTCTTAATTTCAAGTAATAAAACAAAATAGGGGCTTTGGATTAATTAAAATTAATAAGAAATCAAATTAAATCAACTGAATATAAAAGTGAGAAAGTCAAGATTACCAAACTCTGATTCAAGGGAAAGATCTCATCTAATTGTAACACTGATCATTAGTTTAAAAAGAATATTTTCACAATTTAAGCAATTAGTCTGAAACATATTATGATAGTTGTAATAAATCTGAAATTTTCCTAAATTAATTGGTTTGAACTCAGCATCCAAACCAAAACTTATCATCCATTGACTGGGTGTGATAACATTCCATATCAAATAAATAACAACAATAAGCTTAGTGAAAAAGACTAACCTTAAATTAAACAATCAAAATAACATCAACTATTCAATTTAGTTTTCTTGTTTATCATAAGTTAAATATAGAAATTAATAAATAACCTATTTGCTACTTGTACCAGTCTTTCATGACAATTATGGATCACTGACCCTATAGATAATGATAGAATAATCAATATTAATCATTTATGAAATAAGAGAACTCCAAAATAAGAAATGCTTAAATTAAAACATGAATAAAAGTGAAGAACACAAAACCTCGTAAGGTTACAACTAGAATATGAATTCTATTGAAATAGAACGATTGAGTTTAGCCATATATGGTCTTTGCACCTATAACAAAAATAAAAGAAAAATAAAAATTATAAACAACATAAAAAGAGAGAACCTCTTTCTACTATGAGGAATGTCCCTTTGATAGGATTTTCTGATCTAATCATAATCTAATTTTAACTTGTAAAGATGTCTATCTAAAACAAATTCAAATTCAAATTCCTACATGATAGGGATAGAAAGAAGTTTAGCAGTTAAACTCCAACTTTTCAAGTGATCAACCTTAACCATTGCAGCTATCTCTTCACTTCATCCAAAATTTGTGATTATTATCAATAAAGTGCCAATTTGATGCAATCTCTACTTTTCATCCCATAAAATAAAATAAAATTTTAATATTTAAAAACCAAAATAAATCTAAAACAAAGGAAAATATATCAATATAAGATCTTATTAGATTCACCCACACTAGACTCATGTTTGTCCTTAAGCATACATCAATTTAATGCATTAATCATCTTCACAAAAACCTTTCATCTCCTTTCACGTTATCTAGAAATCTCCAAAAGCTAATTCATATTGAAGAGTTAGGATAAAATAACAATTGAGAGAATAAACACTCATAGGACACATTGTTAAAACATAACATCTCATCAATTCCATCAAAATCAAAGGAATAAGACATGACACCCTAACAAGGATTTCACTTTATATGCTCAAAGTGTTTAGGGTCATTAAGCTCTCAAATCAAAACATAGTAAGTTATTTCCATAAGCTTGCTCAAGAATCATATCTCCACCACTAAACGAAATAAAATTAATGCATAAATCAAAGGGACTTTATAAGAGTTGTAATGTGGCTAAGGTAAGGTATGACAAGAAGAAGCTTTTTGGTTAAATAAATTGAAGCAAATCATACGAACTTATCTACACAAGTTTCAACTTAAATCATTTCAAAATTCACTTGATTCAAATAACATCTCTTTCAATCGCTTTTTCTTTTCTTTTATTTTTATGTCTTTTTTCCTTTTGTTTTGTTTTTATTTTTTAAAAAAAATTATCAAAAAGGGGATTTTGTTTTTTAATACTTCTCCGCCATTCTATAAAAAACATCAAAACAATACAACTTGAATAATCTAATTAACTTTTCATGGAAATAGTCAAAATCCTATACAAATAAGCTCAATAAAATTTCTTCAATTTAGGGGGTTCAAAATCATTAAGGATATCAATAACAAAAGGTTAAATTTGGCTTGTAACAAGGTTGTTATGCTAGAAAAGAAAGGTTAAGGAACAAATTATGTTTCTGGGGATAAAAATTAAGGTAGACTTGTTTAGGTTAAAAATGGGTATCCTAAATGACCTCATCATCTTTATACACAAATTAATAAAAAATGTGGTCTCAACATTTATTCAAAAGCAAGTTTTAGCATAAACAAGCTATATTTGATAACACAAAACAAAAAGCTATATATGAGCATAATTGTAATGAATGCTCGTATGCTCAAAGCTCACGTAGGTCTAAAAAATGCAACAAGTCTTGCACACTTTCATTCAAAAAAGCCAATGAGATACTTGAAATAATTTAATGAAAACACTAATCATGCTTGTCTCTCTCATGCATTAGATCTTTAAAAAAAATGTATCCTAATTTAAGAATTATTTATGAACAACAATAAGAAAATTATGAATCTATCATGAGAAATAATTAATAAATGAATCAACATATCATGTGTCCAAGCATAATCACAATATTTATCATAATATAGACACTAGCTCCCATATAACTAAATCATACATTGTCCCTAATGTATGCATAAGATACTCACAGCTTGACAAAATAATCAAAGAAAATAAAGAATAGAGGACTCCCCTTAGGTGTGAGCATAAAAAAGGAGATAAGCTATGGAGGTATGACTATTGTCGAATTGCTTGTTTGGCATTGCATTGGAGCTATGTGATTCTCACTTGTATAAATAAAACAAAATGTAAATAGGTGTGTTTGTTGCATAGAGAGGAGGGCTATTGTTAGTGCTTGCTTCTGCTGGTGGAACTGGTTCTGTCGCTAGTGTGGAAATACTCTAAGTTCGTTGGATTTGTTAGTAACACGTTGGAATTGTGTTGGACATCTACTTATGATATTGCTGCTCCTTTCTAGTAGCATGGAGGTGTGTAGTAATTGCATTATTTTGGAAGCCTTTGTTTGAAAATGTTGTTGTTTTCTTTGACGTGAGTGAAGACTGTGTGAGTGATGTGTTAAAGGAGGGTTGCTAGTCTACGTTTGACTGGTGGAGGGTAATGAGTGTTCTATTTTTGTCTGCCAAAAGAGAAACATACAGACATTAGGCTAAGGATTTTTTTCATTTTTAATATTAAATGAAATAAGAAAGTAAAAAATCGCTAAAATAAAAATAAGTAAATAAAGAAATTAAATAATAAAATGAGAGATTAAAAAGTTTAAGTTTTTTATCAGAGCTTTAAATCATATAAGGCAAGATCTCACTTTATGATATTTAATAGTTTGGAAATCCAGAGCACTAAATTACATAAGGCAAAATCTCATTTTACGAGATTTAGTAGTCTGAAATTTTAAGGTCTTCACTCTAGAACACTAAATTACATAAGGAGAGATCTCTCCTTATGAGATTTAGTAGTCTAGAAGTTTAAGACCTCTTTTTCCCTTAAGCCAATAAATTTATTTTCAAAAGCAATCACAAGCAAGTTATATATAACTAAAACAAAATAAGAACAAAATAAAATAAAAGTATCATATTTTTAGTGGCCTCCCTAAAATTGCAATTGTTTAATGTCGTTATGCTCGATGTGGATTTTTCCTCTCCATCTTCTACGTAATTGTAATTTTGTATTCCTTAGGTAGTGCTACTAGCCCTTCCTCTTGCTCTTTTGTCAACTTTTTTAAAATGATTATGGGTAATGGCTTTCCATCACCTAAATAGACATACTTTAGTCGATCAGGGAACACCTTTAATTCTATCTTTGGAGCATAGAAAATAGAAGGTAAGATTTTCTTACAAGTTATAGTAAGTTCATCATTTAAAGTTTCTGAATCAATTAGCATTGCTGGTAATGGCTTTATAACTTCACAAGTTTTATTAACTTACTTTTTCACTTTTGATTTAGCTTAAAGCTCTATCTCATCTTCATTATTTTCTTCCTTAAACATATCTTGCATAAATGAATCCATAATATTCTTATGATAGACATATTGAAAATCATTCAAGAGCTTCATTACTTAAAAAAAATATTAAACTTCATTATCTCTCCATCAAATTCAACAAAAATAGTACCTTTATCCATATTGATTTTTGTCTTGGTCGTCTTCATAAATGACCTACATAACAAAATCAAAGATGAATATTCAACATTATCTCCATCCATTTACAAAATGTGAAAATCCACTAGAAACACCAACCTTTTAACTTAGACTAAAACATCTTCTATAACACAAATAGGACACATATATGATCGCTTAGCTAGTTGAATAATCACTTTAGTTTCTTGCAAAGAATTCAAATCTAAGACTCAATAAATTAGGTATGGCATGAAATTAATGGATGAACCCAAGTGTAGCATAGAATGCTCAATTTTCTTACTACTAGTAACACATAGAAGTGTAAACACCTGCTTGATGGCTTCCAGAAGTGGTATATTGATTTCAACCTTTTTGAAAGTTTCTAAGATCTCTCTTTCATACTCTTCATCTTTTAGTTTTTCCAACTTGCTAGAAAAAGGAGGTAAATGTGCATTAATTGATATTGATGAAGATGAATCATATTTTACCTTTGTTGACTCTTAAGTTAGAAGTTCTTCCTTCTTTTCTCTATCATTTTGCTTTTCTTTCTCCATTGGTAAAGAAGTTCCATATTGAATTTCCTTACCACTTATCAAAGTCATTGCACTCATATTCTCCTTAGGATTCACAATTGCTTGGGAAGGTAATTTTTCTAAAGTTTGCACTTCCAATTTGCTCACCGAGGTGGCTAATTGAGTGATTTGATTTCCTAAATTTTGAAGGCTTGCCCTTGTTTCCTATTGAAATTATTGAGTGTTATTAGCAAGTGCTTTAACAGTTTCATCTAAAGACATACTTGAATTTGAGGATTGAGGTTGAGCATATGTAGGAGCTTGAGGTTGTTTAAAATTGTGAGGTTGATATTGCTATTGGCCTTCTTGATTTCTATAGCTCAAATTTGGATAGTCCCTCCATCCTGGATTATAGTAATTGGAATAAGGGTCATACTTTTGTTGAGGCTAACTCAGAAAGCCCCCTATTGCATTAGCTTCTTGAGAGAATCTTGTTGTAATGTAGGGCATATATTCGTAGGATACCCAGATAGTAAACATATTCTACACACTCTTGCCAATTACAGTTAACCTAGAGCTAATTGACGAACTAGAGCCGTTAAATCTAAAATTCTATCCTCAAAGTACATATTACTTACCTCATTCCATCCTTGTCCCAAATTGTTAAGAATTTTCAGCCATAATTGATATCAATTGTTTGATTACCTCAGGAGTTTTATTTAACAAAGTTCCTCCACTAGCTGCATCAACCATATTTTGATCCATTAGCAATAGTCCTTCATAAAAGTATTGAATCAAAAGTTTATTGGGAAATTGGTGAAGTGGGCAGCTAGCACATAACTCCTTAACCCTTTCCCAATATTTATATAATGTTTCTTTTTAATTTGTCTTATCCTACATATATCCTTTCTAATATTGGCTGCTCTTGATGCAAGAAAGAACTTCTTCAGAAACATTTTTTTCATCTCATTCCATATTGTTACTCAACCAAGTGGAAGATAATATAACCAATCATTTGCCTTACCCTTTGATGAGAATGAAAGGGGCCTGAGATTAATTTGTTATGCTGTCACCCTTTGTGGCTTCATTCAAGTGCAAACAACATGAAATTCATTTAAGTGTTTATATGGATATTTCCCTGCGAGACCACAAAAAATAGTTAGTAAGTGAATCAAACCATATTTCAATTCAAAATTTACCTTAACATCTGGAAAATTGAATTCATAAGGGTTGTTAACTCAAATTCGATGATGCTAACTCCCTCAATGTTTTAAGGTTGAGATTTGCCATCTTTTAGTCTACTTCTTGAAAACTAGAGTCTTCAACAATTGTTAGATCCACTTCAACTTTCACTTCTGAAGGTGAATGACCATTTCCTTGCTTAGTCTCTTTTCCCAAATGTCGAGTTGTGTTCTCAATTTTTGGATTATATTGCAATTTACCTGAGAAGCATGAGTCATAAAAGACAAGAGGTTAGCAGTAAGTATAAAACAAAAACTCAAAGAAACTAAGAAACTAAAATAGTTCCCCTGCAATGGCGCCAAATTTTTGTCAGGTTATCAAAGCCCCTAAAAAATTCTAATTCTCCAAACTTCTTGTAGTAGTCGTGGAACCATATTGAATCCCTAAAGAACTAAACACTAATTTCTTAATTTCAAGTAATAAAATAAAATGGGGGGTTTTAGATTAATTAAAATTAATAAGAAATCAAATTAAATCAACTGAATATAAAAGTGAGAAGGTCAAGATTACCAAACTCTGATTCAAGGGAAAGATCTTATCTAATTATAACATTGATCATTGGTTTGAAAAGAATATTTTCTTAATTCAAGCAGTTAGTCCTAAACGAATTAAGATAGTCGTAATAAGTCTCAAATTTTCTAAATTAATTGGTTTAAACCCAACATCCAAACCAAAACTTATCATCCATTGATTGGTTATCATAGTAATCCATATCAAATAAATGATAGTAATAAGCTTAGTGAAAAAGACTAACCCTAAATTAAATAATCGAGATAGCTGAAATTATTTAACTTAGTTTTCTTGTTTATCATAAGTTAAATATGGAAATTCTTAAATAACCTATTTGCTACTTGTACCAATCTTTCATGACAGTTACAGATCACTAACTTTGTTGACAATGATAGAATAATTAATATCAAATTAAATTATTAGATTAATCAATATTAATCATTTTTTAAATAAGAGAACTCAAAATAAGAAATGCTTGAATTTAAACATGAACAAAAGTTAAGAACATAAAATCTCACAAGGTTATAACTAGAATATAAATCCCCTTGAATCAAAATTTAGCCACACATGGGTTTTGCTCCAATAATAAAAATAGAAGAAAATAAAGAATTGAGAAAAATGTAAGAAGAGAGAACCTCTTTCTATTGTAAGGAACATCCCTTTTATAGGGTTTTCTGATCTAATCCTAATCTAATTCTAACTTGTAAAGATGCTTATCTAAATTAAGTTCAAATTCAAATTCAAATTCAAATTCCTACATGATAGGGATAGAAAGAAGTTTCCCAATTAAACTCTAACTTTTCAAGTGATCAGCCTTATCCTCACTTCATTTTGATGCAATCTCTAACTTTCGAGTCCCATTTTGATGCAATCTCTACTTTTCATCTTCTTAAACAAAACAAACATTAACTTTAATATTTAAGCACCAAAATAAATCCAAATCAAAGGAGATAATATAAAATAATATATGAAGATAAGATCTTATCACCTACATAGGCATAAACATGGTTGTGTATCTCTACTTTACTTTAAAACTTTGTTTTATGCTGCATTTTCATCTGAATTCTTCTATGTTCCTGAAGGAAATTAATACCTATAAATGTACTTAGAGCAAATTAAGTACCAAATATACAATAAAATTATAAAATATCAAGCAAAATACATCAATTATGGATATATACATATAATTAAATATGCATCTATCACATCCTTACACTTAAACTTTTGCTTGTCCTCAAGCAAATCATGATCAAAATTATAAATTTTACAACATCTATCCTTCATTAATCTTAATATGTCCATCTATACTCTAGATCTTAATATCACGTTAATCAAATTAACTTACAATTTGATATAAGTTATCCTAAAACTAACTTCATAAGTCAATATTAATAGTAATCACATCAATAACCTCATTGAAATCAAAAGCATAAAACTTTACACCCTCACTAAGATTTCACTCAATGCACTCTGTTTAGGGTGAAAACTATGAAACTCTCAAGCCAATGCATAGTAAAACTCTTACTATAGGCTTGCAATTTTACCACAACTCTATCACTTATGTATAAAGAGAAACAAAAATCAAAAGGTTATATGGTTGTAATGAGGCTTAGGTAAGGTATGATTGGGATAACAAAAAGTGTTAATTTGAAGGAAATTTATAAAAGAAACATTACATGAAACTTATTACACTATACATAGGTCCATTCATTATAAAACCAATGGTACTATACATTTTTCTTTTTTTTCTTGTTCTAAGTTTGCTTTTTTAATTTAGATTAATCAACATGTAATACTATTAAAAAGATACTTTACCTTTCAAAATTTTAAGTTTCAAATAACCAAATAATGTAAATAACCTTTAGGGATCAAAAACATAAAATGGCTTTAAAGAAAAATAGGATAAAGGTTGGGTTATAATCAATTAAAAAGGCTAAGGTTCAACTTGATTATTCCTAAGGGTTAAATTAAGGTAAGGTATTTATTTAAAAAATAGGCCTAAGCAAATTGTTTAAAGCCTTTATCATTTCAATGCTTCTAATTTAACAACTATGATCTCAATATGCATAATAAAAGTAAGTTCTAGAATTATTCCACTACACATGATAACATATATGAAAGAAATGAAATAGCTTAAAAATTTTCAAAACTTTTGCTCTTAGGCTCAAAAGCTCACGAACGAAATTGGTTATATGTGTGTAAGTAGTGTGCAATATCGTTTAACTTGACTATCTCAATGACTATTAAAAATATGACTTATAAAAGTAATTTTATTCTAACTGTCATTCTTTTGCAGACTAATTCAAATCAATATTCAATAATGAAATATAGTATTGATGGATAGATTTCAATTAAGTCAAGATATTAGTTAATAAATTTTAATAATTAAGATTATAATAGGCTTAAAAGAATTAAGAAAATCGTTAACCCCTTCCCCACATTTAAAGTTATACATTGTCTTCAATGTACACAGTATAAGTATATAGAATAAGTGAGAAGGTTATCTAATACTTTCCTAGATAAGACAATTTTCTGATTTTGATCCATCCAATATTGGATTACATCCTTGTAAAACATAAATGAAAAAGGGATAAAACTATAAAAATAACACATAAATTAAAAAATAGAATTATCATTAACTAAAAAAGTTAGAGAAATGAAAATAAGAAATACATAATTAATAAAGAGAAAGAAAAATAAATAAAATTCAAACATCTCCCTTCTAATATGATCCAGGCATGTCTGATGAAGAAGGGTCCTTGGGATGGTGATCCTGTACCGACGGAGGGACTGCTAAGGAAGCGCCCTCGCTAGATGGAGGTAGCAAATCAATGCTTAGATGGCTCGCTATTAATAACATAAACTCTTCCATCCATCTGATTGCTCAACTGAAGTCTCCAACCATCCTATCTGCTTTAGAAGCTCTGTATACTAAAGTTGGAGAGTCTGCTGAGTTCATTAAAGCTAAGCCACATATCTTTCTAATAATGATATCTTTAGCTGAGCTGGGTGTTGAATCCTAACTCAAGGACCTCTTAGAATATCTAGTTTTGGTATTGCACCTCCCATCTCAAGTGGTGGTGACTGTGGTTGAGGTTGCTACTCCTCTGTAGGTTGCTTTGGTCTATCTCTTCCCTCCATTGCTAACTCTTTAGGCTGCCTAATCAATATGTAGATATTACCTGTGGGACCTCGATGTCTGTGTACCATGTACTTGTGTTGCACCACTACCACATTAAATGCCACCATAGTAGTCATCTGATGCTTCGGTGGTAGTCAATAAAATGAACCCATCAATCGTGCTAGTCTGGTCATACAAGATCCAACATAGATTGTGTCGACGTTTCAATTTTTGCTTTAATGTCTGATGAATTGGACAAATGCATTTCCCAAGTGAATTGGAGTCCTCTCGCTCGTAGTCCACAATTAGTACACATCTATCTACTTAATGACTCCCTAGCTATCACTTAGACAACTCAGTATGTGACTCAAAATATCATGAATGTATCTGAGCGTAGGATGTTGTAGTGAAGACACTTTGGACTTACTTAGGTCATAGTCATCTTCTATGTCGATCCTAATTTAAAGAAGTGTTAAGGAGACAAACTATATGGAAATTCTATTCATAACTTAGTGTACTCTGTTGTCCCCAGGTACTCGTGATCGTAAAGACCCATCGTGATAGAATCTTATATAGATAAAATAAAGTAGAAAACAATAATGAGCTAAGAATGAATAATATCGCTTAGAAAACAATCAATATTAAGAATTAGTGCCTAGGTGATGAATCCACTTAAAACCCTGAGATAATTAACCTTTTATTATGCAATTATTCTATTTCCTATTGGACTGTATAAATTCTTATCTTCTATTAATAATTATTTTAAGACTATTAACAACTAATCCTAGGTTTATTAACTAAAATTCTTCAGGTTAAAGTGTCTAAGATTGCTTTATCGATTTTTGAATTCTATTACTAATCTCGAGGATTTATTTCGACCTATCTTTAAGTTTGCAATCAACTCCTTTCAATTATTTATAGTAGATCTACTCATACACAGGATTTATTAATCTCTATGCTACAAAATCATATTATGTACTACTATTTCAAATATATTAGAACATGTATAAAACACATAATTGAATCACAATAGATCAATCAAAATAATTGCATTAAATAAAATAATCAAAACTTATTGTAGAACCAAATAGGTTTTATCACACCTAGACACTAAAAAGCATTTAGTTACATATGATTGAAAATGAAATCAAAGAAAAACAAATAGAAAACAAAGAGTTCATAATTCTAAAGCTCCCTTTCTCTTCTATCGAATGTTTTTACAAGTTTGAGGTTTGATGTTTGATGTTATAATATATTGGATCTTTTGATGGTTTCTTCTTATTCTCCATTTCTTTTAATCAATATCAAACATTCTCCACATCTGGAATCACCTTAGAATATCTGCTCCTCTCCTTAATTAGGCTCCGCTCACGTGTTTTTATAGTAAAATTTTATAGTTTTAGGGGATACACGGTCTAATACACGAGCAAGTACTAAACCATATACAATCCAAAAGGTCTCAAATTTGTAAATTTGCACAGGCTGTGAGAGATACGTGAGTATGTCACTTTGTTTCAAAACTTTGTTTTCTGTCATGTTTTCATCTAAATTCTTCTCCTTTTAGTCCTTAAAGGTATTTATTACTTATAAATGCACTTGTAGCAAAATAATACCAAATATAAAATAAAATTAGAAAATATCAAGTAAAATACGCTAAATATGGGTTTATAAATAAAGTCAAATATGCGTTTATCATATGGCTTCCTTTTTGCATCTATAATGAAACCTAAAGTCTAGCTCCATGGAAATGTCAAGATTTGTTAATATGGTGAATATCTCTATACTAATGACAAAAAATTAAGATGACAGGTCATCACCTTGCCATAGAACTTTGGCAGCTCTGAGTTGCTTGGTAGTTCCTCCACTTACTATAATAGAGTGTGATGAGGTTGTGATGCATTTCCTAATCTAGCAAATGAATCTACCTGGAAAGCCAATGATTTTCATGGATGTAAGAAAGAAATCCTTGTTAAGTGATTCAAAAGCTTTGACAAAACAAAATTTTGGTGCATAACTTTTTATTGATTTCTTAGAACGATAGCCTTTAAAGAGTTCTTGTGCAATTATTGTGTTGCCACCTAGAATATAAAATTTATTCATCATTTACACTTAGTATATTGACTAGTAAGATAAGAAATTAATCACTAATTATCAAATAATCATAAGAATCAAATAGATAATTTTTGGTATATTAAAATATAATAAATTAATCATCTTACTTATTATTAAAATAAGATAATAAACAAAAATTTAAAATATAAATTTATTATTGTATAAAATAATAAGTATATTACTATATATTACAAAAATACGATAAATAATATTAAAAAATATGAACATTAACTTTTAAATATTATTATACTATTTAATATAAATAATGATATAGATAAATAAATAAGTATTTTAAAAATTCTAAATAATTATATAAATAAGATGAATTATAAATAAAAATGAGAACTTGACCACTTTAATTGTTAAAACTATTAAATAATAAATCAAAAAGTTTTAATGAAAGACTTAAATTTACTACCATGTTAATTTAATTTTGTTAAGTATTAATAAAAATATTAAAATATATTAATATTTTTATATAAATAACGATATTTAAATATGATTAATAAATAAAGAATTTAAAATTTTAGTTATCAATAGAAAATTTGACAAAATTGATTATTGATTATTAATTAATTAAATTATAATGAATATTGTATTTATTAATATTATTATATAATAATTAAATTTTAGTAAAAAGAATTATTAAAATTTATTTTATAATCATATTAAACTAATTAATATATTATTAATAATAATAAATAGATTAAAATTTTAAAGTATTGATATATAAATATGACAAATTAACTAGTCATTCTGTCCAACATATTGATGTCTGTTAATTTTCAATCATCCTCCTATATTGTGAAGGCCTATATGAAATACTATATCTAAAAACTATTAGGTGAAAAAAAATTAAGTAAAACTTGATGCATGAACTTATTTTAAACTTTTTAGAAAACGCACACACTCACACATACACACACACACTCTCACTCACTCACTGACTCACTCACTCACACACACACACACACACATTCAAAAAAAGAAAATAGATGTGACAATTGACATTTTTTGTCAAGAAGAACTAAGAATTCATAGTGTAAAATGAAGCGTAAAACTTTAAAAGAGATGTCCAGCGTAGTTATGTCAAAGAGATGTCCACTTGAGAAGGAAGGAATTCAAGTTAATGAAAACATAAGATAAGTTAATCCTACCACATTAATACAAAAGAAGACAAGAAGTCCTTTGTTTGACATATAGTTCCTATAATGCAAATTGAAAAGATGGAAGAGTAACAATAACTATTACTAATGTTTATATGGTTGTTAGTTCAAATAAGTGTCAGTTATTCTACAAGTAACCATATTGGGCATGTTTCTTCAAAAGTGTTTAAAGATTTAGAGATAAGACTACATCAATATCTACTCCTTTGGTAAGAATTCCTATCTAATTAAAAAAATTAAAGTATCAAAATTAAGTTACAACCTTTTATTTATATAGTATGATCAAAATCTTTGCATATTTTACATAATCAATAATTTATTACAAAATTATTGGGTTTGAAATTTTTATCCAAATACATATATTTTACTACAGTGAGATTTATTTTATCTAGTTAACTGTCTCAATGGTGAATTTTAATAAAATTTAGGCTTCAACCACCATAGTTTCATCAAACTTCTACAATTTTTTAATCTATTTTTCTAGATGAAGTGATTATTATAATTGGATGTAATTTTATTTTAAGAATAATATTTAGATGATATGAAACAGTGACTAATCTTCTATGTTTATTTCATGATTTACAATATACCACAATATTCAATATAAAAATATGATTTTGTATCACATTGTAAATAATTCAACTTTGGAGGGGTTATTAAATAAAATTACATTGTATTGTGATAAATTAATATGTTGTTTTTTTAATTTTCAAGCATCATCTAATATTGCAAAGTTCTATATGAAATACTATGTATCTAAAAAATATTAGGTGAATAAAAATTAAGGAAAACATGATGAATGATCTTATTTAAAAAAAAATTGGAAATATTAAGGCTTCTTATAAAAATTTTAAAACATAGAAAATTTTAGTAGAATAAATGAAATAAAAATTGATGTGTTTTAGTTTACAATGGAAATATAACTTTGGAAATGAAAGAAGAAATTAAGTGTGGCATAACATACATTACTCAAAAAGCATATTATAAAAATTTAAGCTACTAAGAAATAAAAAAACACAAACATACAAACTCTTCTAAATAAGAAAATAGATGTGACAATTGACTGTTGTTTGACAAGAATAATTGAGAATTCAAGGAGTTAAAGAAAAAGCAAAGGAATTATAAAGAGATGTCCAACAAAGTTATATCTCTTTACCCTCAATCCTTTTGCTTGAGAAGGAAGGAATTCATGTTAGTGAAAGCACAATAGAAGTTGCTCCTACCTCACTGGTACAAAAGAGTACAAGAAATCCTTTTTTTGATGTATAATTCCTATATGTTCACTAACTTGGATTGGTATAGCATCACAAGCAAATAGTGCAAAGAGCTTACCATTTTTTTTCTATTAGAGTCACAAGTTTGTTGCAATCAGTCTAGGTAAAATAACTAATACCAATGTTTATATGATTATTAGATCAAATAAATATCAATTGTTCTGCAACCATATTGGGTATGTTTCTTTAAAAGTCTTTAAATATTTAGAGATAAACGTGCATCAGTACCTACTCCTTTGGTAAGGATTCCTATCTAATTCAAAAAAAATAAAGTATCAAAATTAGGTTACAATCTTTTATTTATATAGTATGATCAAAATTTGTTCATGTTTTACTTAATAAGTAATTTGTTACAAAATTAATAGTTTTGAACTTTTTAGGAAAATATGTATATTTTACCTATCGCAAGATTTATTTTATTAAGTTAACTAATCTTAAATTCTAACTTCAATACAATTTAGGCTTCAATCACCTTAGTTTCATTAAACTTCTATAATTTCATTATCTATTTTATCTAAATAAAGTGATTGTCATGCTTGTTTGTATTTTCATTTGAAGAATCTTATTTAAATCAAATGAAACAATACTTAATCTTCTGTGTTTATTTTATGGTTTACAATATACTATAATCTTCAATATACAAAAATATGATCATGTAATACATTGTAAATAATTCAACTTTGGAGTGTTTATTGAATAAAATTACATTGTATTGTGATAAATTACTAAAATCGTTCTATTTGACATATATAACTATTGTAATTTGTTAATTTTCAATCATCCTCTTATATTGTGAAGATCTATATGAAATCCTATGCATCTAAAATATTGGGTGAAAAAAATTATGCAAAACTTGATGATTGATCTTATTTTTAATTTTTGTAGAAAACATATAGGCTTCTTATAAAAATTTTAAAATATAGAAAATTTTAGTATAATAAATGCAAATTTTTTGATTTATTTTAGCTTATAATAGAAATGTATATTTGGAAATGAAAGAAGAAATTGAGTGGGCATTATATACATTATTCAAAAACCATGTTATGAAAACCCAATCTATCAGGCAATAGAAACACATACGTTAATGATTCTCTAAAGCCTTTTAGCCATTAAAATTTTGTTCACTTACTAGATGCTTGACAGTGCGTCATGATGCTAGTCTAAATAAAAACTAGACCACTACTATAGCAGTAGTGAGTCCAAGTTAATCCCACAGAGAGTGTGTCCAAAGTTATGTTTAGGTTTAGGGGGCTTTGGTTTAGAAATAAAAAATAAAATAAAGCTAAAATAACTAACAAAAGTAATGTAAAGAAAACATGCAAAAAATGATAAAAAGGGGGAATTCGATAGAGACCTAGTTCTTTGGTTCAATCTCACCTACACCCTAATTAAACATATTTCATTGATTTGTTGTTCTCAAACCTCTCCTAGCAACTATTAATCATGAGTTAATAATTAACCCGAGTTTTCTTTTAGGTATTGTTTAATCAAGATACGATAGTTAATTAAACATAACCATCAAATAAATCTCTAGACTCAATTGGGCAGTAGCATTACGAATTAGGAAAACCGATTAATTAAGACAACAACCACATACGATGCGTCATTTAACCTAGGTTATGTTATTCCTAATGATTACGAATCATTAGTCATTACACATAAATTTCAACATAACAATCCTGAATTATATCGAAATTCTGGCAACGGGTTTGCAAATAAACGATTCAATGAACCCATTAAAATCATCTTTTCATAATACCTAATGGGTTCATACACAAATAACCAAACAATAACGAGAATATGATTATCCATACACTAAACCCAAATCAGTTAATATAGGATAATACAATCAATTTCTAAAGAGAGAAAGAAACAACAAAAATTATGAAATACACTTAAACCAGGTTGTCTGCGTCGATGTCACCTCTAAATCGATGTTGAGACGTCTAGCCTTTCATGAGTCTCTCCTAAAAAATGCTTCAACCCCTAGTGAATAACCCCAGCCGAAGAATCCACTTTTGTAACGCCTCCCTTTTTTCTTTCTCACCCTATCGCTACTCTCTATTTCTATTTAAAACCTACTCACCTCTTGAAAATGTCTGTGTTTTGCAGACGTTGTCTGCATTATGCAAAACATCTGCGTGAAACATAGACAACTTACAATGTCCCTTATGCTGTGCGTTTTGCTCCTTCTTTTCCCAACTATTTGAGCTTTTTGCATGGACTGCATTTTGTTTGGCATGTGCTCCTGCATGTATTGCTTGCGCTGCACTGGTACGTCATTTCCTCCTTATGCTTCGACCTGCTAGCATGTTTTGCTTCTAACTTACTGTCGTTTCATGCTGGTTCTTTTTCCAATTGTTTTACTCATGGACCATTAAATTCACGTAGTTGTATGGCAACAGCATGCATAACCATTTGCAACTTTGATTCTTCATCTTTTTGTTTCCATTTTTCTTGTCTTCTTTGTGTCTTTTAATTTTCTTATTCTTTCTCCATGAAGACAAGTGAAAATTAATCTTTAAAAAATGAGCCAAATATTATGCTTTTAACTTACTTTAACTTATTTGCTTTTGAATTATGCGTAAAATCACATGAGTCAAAGTAAGTATCTTAGGCAATTTAATGTCATTAATCGTTATAAAATAATTAAACAATTAATTAAGCACATATCATGCACACATGCACATTTTACACCCCTATATGATATTGTTATAAACCATTTACATATCGCATTTGGGCAATAATTGTTACATTTCACTATTAATAACTAAGTTGTTTGGTTACATATTTTTATTTCTAAAAGGAGTTTAAATTATAATAAATATTTTCTTGCAAGCATGGTGGACTTAAGGAAAGTAAGTTAGGAGAAAATATGGCCATTGACCCAGAAGGAAGGCCAAAAATAAGGAAACAACTCATTAGAATAAACAAACAGCCAATAAAAAAGAAAGAAACAACCCAACAAAAAAATAGAAGCCTAAAAACAACCAAAACGTAACAAAAAATTAGCCCAAAAAAATGCAACACAAAAGAAGAAATAGAAGAAGGAGAAAACATAGGAAAAATTTAGCCTACCAAAACACAACGCAAAAGAAGTAGTTAAAGAAGTAGAAAATGTAGTGTAGTAGCAAAGCATAATCCAATAAAACAACCAATAATTGAACAAACATTGGGGGAGAAGGAGACTCACCCAACTAACATTTTCTGCACCAAATCCATTCAAAATGGAAGGAGATAATTGGAGACTCAATAAAAATCCAATAATGTGTGGGGTTATGAGTCATTTCTAAGGCTATGAAAAATAGCAAAGGAGTGGAGGAGAAATCAGCAAACAATCACTCATGGGTAAGAGTTCTCAAGAGGCTCTGTCATTCATCCAAGGTGGTTGAAGCTAGGAGTTGTTGCAAGGAGTGTTTGGGTTTAAAAGGAACCAAATCCCACCTAACTTGAGCTAGTTCGAGATTGGTAGAGGAAAATTCTAGATCTGTCATAACCATATTAATTAACATATTCGTATATAGTTCTTTTGAGCACAATACATTAAGCTAGTCTATTTTTCAAGCTGAGAAGACATTAAACATAAATAATGAAGCACATCTAAAGGAAAGTTAAAACTTGGATAGCTTGGATGAAATCTCTAGCAATGTACAAAATTAACGTAAACTTGATCATTCTTCATTTTAACGCTTCATTTTATTGCAAATGCAATCATTATGTTCAATTTTAAACCTCAATGAAGTTAATCCAAGTTATTTACAACAAATATAAGTTTAAAAGTATCAATTAAAACATGAAGAATTGGGCAACCAATTGATTATTAAATGTGTAAATCCAAATCACAACAAAGCTTAATAGTCCTATTTCAACCACATTAAATATAACAATTGAAATTAAACTTTGAAAGAGTATTATTTCAAACAACTTAGGTTATCCATATTCGTCCAAATATCCTCACATATAATACTAACCTTATCAATTACCTTAAATATAAAAAAAATTCAAAATTAAAATAGTTATAATTGGAAATGTATTAATTACGTTAAGGAAATGTACACAGAGAAAGGGGGTTTGATGTTTAAAAAAATCAAATAAAATATTAAAATAAAAAATATAGCATAAATCAAACCTAATATTTACAAATGAACAAGCGACATTTAGTTTATTCATACAATTTTGAGATATTTGTAAGGAGTTATTTGTTCGTATTCCTCAATGCTCTTGATTCCCACTAATTGATCAGCATTGTCACCTGTGTTCATGTTAGACTCAAATAACAAATGTGCAATCTAATCAATTATATCCATATTGTCAACAAAGAATAAATAATTGATGTTATCAGGGTATCATATGGCATAAAAAATGTTAAACTTTATAACCTCTCTATTGAATTCCATACAAAAGTCACCTTTATAGACATCTATCTTTGTTCTTGCTGTTTTAAGAAAGGTTCATCTTAACAGTAGCAGTACTTCCTCTGATGGATAAAAAATCTCTTCCATATCTAGCACATAAAAATCAATTGGAAAAAACTAACTTGTTAACCTACACTAAAACATCTTCCAAGTATACTTTCAGGATATACATTTGACCTATCAGTTAGTCAAATTACTGACCTTATCTTCCTAAAAGGACTGTAAAAAGTGCTTTAAGCAACAATAATTTGTAACATTTTAAAATATGTTGCTTAAAACTAATATAATGCAACGATTTTTAAAGCATTGCCTTTAATAAGATTAATAGGCAATAGTAATAGTAATTTATTATCATATATCTAAAAAGGCAACAAAATTAAAATGTCGTTGCTATAAAATTTTATATAAACAACAATTAAATTTGTTGCACCCTTAAACAATAATTAAAGGTGAAAATAAGTAGCATTTGACTTAGATCCATTTAAACCCAATCCCTACCTGAAATTTAAGAACTCATGCCTGACCTGAGCATCTAGTCTGAGCTTGAGTACAATCGAGCCTAATCAAACTCGATTAAATATATTATTTAATTTCTAAATAAAATAATTGATTTCTAAAAACTTTTAAACTTCAGATTAGGTTGAACTGGACAGTCCGAGCTCAACTTGAAAATTAAAAATATTATAAAATCAAACACGGCTTAAAGTCCAATCAACTCAAACTAAGTCTAGCTAAATTATATTAGAATGGGCAAGCTTTGTCATAAATAACAATAATTAAAGTATTTTTATTTTAAATATATATATATATATTTATATATAAGAAAGAAATAATTTTATGCATATATTATATCATTTATAACATTTTAGGGAAAAGTGATATATAATAATTATTATGAGGAGATTATAGGTCAAATTATAAGGAATAAAGAATAGAGTTTTTTTTTAAATAAAAAATGATTGTATTTAAAAAATAAAAAATTGATTGTATTTAAAAATAATGAAGAACAGTAAATCGTTCGGACAATAAACATATTCTCTTTTAACAAAGGTAAGACAAAACAACGACACAATGAGACCAAAGAAAATACAATTAATTGACGCAGTGATTAAACAACAAGAGAGTTTGGAGGATAGCATATCTTCGTCTCTGTAACCCCAAGTCGTCAACAAACAACACACCCTCATGTTTAGCTAGGCATTCTCTTTATGATTTTATTTCATCATTTGTGCCTGTGAGTGTCATGCTTGGGGATTTTAGGGTTTGTTTGTTTTCTCATCTATCTGATTATTGGAGGTTTTGATTATGTTTTTGATGAAATTAGGAGCTATATTAGTAACTTATCAATTTTAAAAATCACTATTAGGAATTTGGGGATTCCATTTGGATCTTATAGATCTTCTCTATATTTTTTAGGTGTTATGACTTGCCTATATCTGCTTTGTGGCATCTTACACATAGTTAAAATTGAAAACTTAGCAAATATCATTATTATTGTTCTTTTCTGTCCATTAGAGGCATTTATTCTAAGTTATAAAACTAAAATGACTAGTTATGTATCTAATCATAATTTTGTGCCTAAAAACCAAGTTAAGAAATGGTAAAGGTGATGATTAGGTAATGGTGGCTCTACTAAAGTTGTCTGATTCTTCTCAAGTAGATGTTGGTGGTATTATTGAATCAAATTCTTGTAATAACTCACATCATACTTTAAGGTAACATATTACTCTCATTAATTATTTCTCTTTTATAATAATCATGTGTTTTTCCATTCATACTTTCATAAATTGATCCTTGGTGACATCATTACTTTATCCTTTTGGAGTATCTAATGAATCCTTTTTTTGTGTTAATTATTGTTCCTACTTCTTTAATAATCAGGATACAAATTTTAATGCAAATGCTTTATATTTGAGTTTCTAAAACTTGTTTTTATCTCCAAGTTTGTGATGACAATTTGTATGTTTACTAGTTGTATCTACTCATAATGAATGAAACAATTAGTGATCTTTTTCATAACTAAAATCACTATTAAAAATAAATTGACATATTTTTGTTTCATTTTTTTCCTTATTGGATAGGAAATAGTAAGAATCATTATAGTAGTATAAGTGATTTTTATTTTTGGTTAGCACAAGTAATCATTAGTAACTAAAAGAATATTGTCAACATATAGTACCAAAATAATAAACTTGCTCTCACTGACCTTCATATAGATACACTTATCAACATTGTTCTCTAGAAAACCATAAAAGGTAATGGTATCATTGCACTTAAAATACCACTGTTGAGAAGCTTGTTTCAAACCATATATTGACTTCTTTAATTTACACACCACATTTTCCTTTTCTACAGTCACAAAAACTTCTGAATGATCTATATAAACTTCTTCTAAGTTACCATTTATAAAAGTGATATTTACATCCATTTGGTGAAGCTCTAAATCATAAGAATTACCAATCCATAACAATTCTTAAAAAGTCATGCTTTGAAACTGGAGGGAAGGTCTCTTTAAAGTCAATGTCATCCTTTTGAGTATAAAATTTAACTAAAAGTTTGGCTATGTACCTTGTAATATTACCTTTCGAGTTCCTTTTGGTCTTAAAGACAGCCTTCAGGTAACTCAACTAGTTTATAGACTTGATTATCATCCATAGATTTTAATTTTTCTTTCATAACATTAAACTACTTTTCAGAATCATTAGATTTCATGGCTTCTTTAAATGAGACTGGATCCTTATTAATGCTCAAGACACACTTATGCTTAAGTGAACATAGTCGTCTAATATAGCTAGTCTTTTCTCCCTTTTAGACCTTCACAATACTATTTCTTATTGTTTCTCTTGATCATTTTTGGCTTGCACATTATTTACTAGTTCATTATTGACATTCATTTCTTGTGGGTTTGGAATATTAACTTGTTGCGATGATATGTTGTATGACTATGATACTATAAGAGGAATAATAACTTGAGAAGAGACACTAGGTGAAGCATTTTCCATTTAAATCTCTTGAATATCTACGATTCCTTATTCCTACTAATTTGTCCATTTTCAATGAGCCTAACATTACTAGACTCAACTATTCTTATTCTATGGTTAGGACAATAAAATATATACCTTTTAGACTTTTCTAGATAACTGATAAAGTAATAACTAATGGTCCTTAGATTAAGTTTCCTTTCATAAGGATTATAAATCCTTATTTTGACTAGGCAACCCCAAACATGCAGGTGTTTTAAGCTAGGTTTCCTACTTGTCCACAATTCATAAGGTGTCACAGGAATTCTTTGTTAGGAACTCTATTAAGTAGTTATGTAGTTGTTTTTAATACATACATCCATAAGGATATAAAGGTACGTTAGTGTAACTTAACATACTTCTAACCATATCTATAAGGGTATTATTCCTCCTTTCAGCTACACCATTATATTATGGAGTACTGGGCA
Organism: Erythroxylum domingense; assembly: GCA_025594535.1. NCBI lineage: Eukaryota > Viridiplantae > Streptophyta > Magnoliopsida > Malpighiales > Erythroxylaceae > Erythroxylum > Erythroxylum domingense. The sequence goes on from JANQBM010000007.1 coordinate 7,176,136, forward strand.
TAGTATACTATCCATAAATGCCCTAAATTTGAAGAAATTTTACAAATGAACCTCGACAATTTCCATTCTCATCATATTTACCATAATATTCACCACCTCATTCATACTTTGCGACTTTTACTTTTCTATCTAACTGTGTTTCTACCCCATTACTGAAAACCTAAAAAATGTCCATTAATCCAGACTTTTCATGTAGTAAATAAAGATAACAATAACATGAATAGTCTTCAATAAAGGTGACAAAATACTTTTCACTGCCCCAAGATAGAATATGAAATGAACCACATATATTAGTGTGTATTAATGTAAGTAACTTAGTCCTTTTTGTGGCTAAACTTTTAGATATGTGTTTGGTTTGCTTACCTTTAATGAAATCCACACACACATCCTAGTCAGTAAAATCTAGTTGAGGTAAGATTTCACCTTTCACTAACCTCATCACCCTTTCTCTCGATATATAACCTAACCTTTGATGCCATAATTAAGCACAGTGTTCATTACGTGTAGTACGTTTATTACCAATATTATGTTTAACATGAAACCGGGATTCAGAATAATTAACATCAAGGTTGAAACAATATAAACCATCCACTAATGTACCAAAAACATAATGGTACTGTCATTTATACAAAGAAAAAATATCGTTTCCAACATTGAAATTAAAACCTAATTTATATAACTTACTAACAAAAACTACATTTCTAGTACATTTAGGAACATAAAGACTCTTTTCAAGATCTAGACTATAACTAGTGTCTAAAATCTGTACATCCTTATTCCTTCTATTCATGCCTTCATTTTGTTACCTATATACATGAACTCTTCAGTTTCGTTTATGGTTTGGATTAAAAGGAATTCTCGCATAATATGTGACACATGAGTATTTGCACCTGAATATAACCATCAGCTATTATTGGGCACCTAATAAAATTTGATTCAAAACATACTGAAACATAGAACTTACCTTTCTTTTTGAACTTTCTCTTAAGGCAATCTTTCTTAAGATAACTAGCTTTCTTGTAAAAGAAACAACGCTGCTTTTTATGGATTTGGCCCTCATTAACCTTCATTGGGGCTTTTTCCTTCTTATTACTCATCTTTCTCGTCTTTTCCTTTCAGCCATTATTAATCGCACCAAGTTTAGACCCAACTTATTAGGCGTTTCCTAAGCCTCAAAATATGTCTTTTCGGCTTAGGTACTAGTCTTAGTAATGGTTGCAGGCTTCTCTGTAACTAATGTTCAGGGCCTTATCTATAATACCCAACTAAAATTGAATTTTTTTAGACCAATCTGCATAGTTTAGCCCATTGAACTTGATCATACCATTCCTCATATCTAACAAATTACTAGAAACTACAATCGTAAAAACAAACTCACACATTAATGCTTTAAGTACAATTAATGGATTCAGACAATAATAAACTTTAATATATATATTTAAGTTCACCTTTGGGTGATAATTAAATACATATGTTTAATCCATAATGACACCAATAAAATATATATACATACTTTAATAGACAGTCAATCATACTCAAGTTAGTATGCATGTTATCTTTGGATATACAAACATGTTCATTAAGTAGATCGATAAGTCTCTTTAATGTTATAAATTATAAGCATTGATCCACCTTTAGGAGATCTCCTAGCATTATAATTAATATTTTAAATTGTTCAGTTCATCTTTTATATCATTTATTAGCATCATATAATATGAATAATTGAAAGAATTCATAATTAAATGTCGAAATATCTTTTCGAGAAAGGTCACTTTGGTGACTAAGAAGCTTTCTATATAGTAAACATTTAATTACGTAATTATACATGAATTTTGGAATTTAGCTATAATGTTGAAAGATGATACTATAAAGTCCAAAAAAAAATTTTAGAGACAAAAATGTAATTTTTTATTACTAGATTGTAATAGTCTAAGAACTATGAGGATCAAAACATATCTGACCATCTTTAACCTTTTGATTTTCAGTTGGAAAATATAATTTCTAAAAAACTTTAAACCCAAAACATATCTTATTCATTTTTCTAGCAAAACTTATGCTTTATAAATACAATGGTAGACACCATGCTTCAATGTTATCCATTATTGAAACGAAGAATGAGTTTTACAAATTGTCAGATTCAAAACGTTTTGGAAGACCCACATACTTGAAATTACTTTTCCAAAAACTTTCAATCTAAAACAAACATTGACTTTTCTTTCACTTTGTTGTTTCTAGAATTTGCAGTAAACATGTAATGCAAACATAATACCAAAGCTTTTGATTGTGGGTCCGATAAAAACTTTTCTTTGACTATTTTGTTTTCTTCAAATAGAAAACACATTAACCCATCTCAATTCAAAAACAAGCAAACATGCATAAGATAGTAACTTTATAGCCTTCACTTTTATCATAAAGAGATCGTTCAATCGATTAACACAAACCTAATCAATAGCTCACAAAAATCGAGAAACAAAATGGCTCAGATTGAGAGATTACAAGAGAAGCAATGCATAATTTTCTATAACCGTAAACTATAATACAAATCAAAGTGTCATAATCTCCTCTGATACTACTTGTAAATTTAAACTTTAACATTCTAAGCAATATTTTAAGCATAGAATTCACCTAAGATGATTTATGACACAATTGATTCAAATCCTTCAAAACCTAAGATTCATGCTATAAACAAAAGAAAAAGAATACCAACCTTGATTCATACTCAATATGTGTAATCTCTTCTTGATCGCAAATATCTTCTCTACACAAAATCTTTATCTACTCTTGCCTTCTTCCTTTTCTTCATTCTCTATCAATGATGCAAGAATGTATGTTTATTTGATATCTATTAACGTTACTTAATTGAAGGGAGAGGGAAGGGTTTTATTAGTTAACCTTAATGATTCTAATTTTCTTTACATACCCAATAACTATTATTTTAAACCCATCTCATAGTAGAATCAAATAAAGTAATATGGGTCATACTTTATAATTATTAAATTAATCTAACTGATTAAACTTACACTGGAAATGTAAATTTTGAAATGAAAGAAGAAATTGAGTTGGGCATAAGGCACATTACTCAAAAAGCATGCTATAAGAAAATTGACGTGACAATTACATTTGGCTTACAAGTTGAGCTAAGAGTTCATGGAGTAAAACAAAACGAAAGACTTAAAAAGAGATGTCCAACATAGTTATGTCTCTTCACCCTTGATCCTTTTGCTTGAGAAGGAAGGAATTTGCATTAATGAAAGCACAACAGACGTTGGTCCTACCTCCCTGGTACCAAAGAATACAAGAACTCGTCTGTTTGACGTATAATTTCTGCAATGTATGCAAAATCGAAAAGACAGAAGAGTAGAAAGTAATCATGTAGGTAAAATAACTAATATTAATATTTATATGATTATTAGATCAAATAAGTATCAATTGTTCTGCAAGTAACTATATTGGCATGCTTCTTTAATATGTATTATGATTTGTCCAAATCTCGTCATAGAGAGAGAGAGAGAGGATACTCTATAATAAAGTATAACATTCTTATTTTAAAGTTATAAAAATAAATGTTAACGTCAATCTCTATTGCAACCCGATAGGTCGAAGTGTCTAGGACTTATTGCCTCCGTTTAAGAAACATGCATGTATTTCCTTATTGTTTGCAAGATTATAAAAAGCTTCGTACGGCTATACATTTTTGTTATGTATACTAATAAAGAATATAAATCTGACAATGCTTTACAGTTAAACACCAAAACTCCTTACTTCTTTTAATTTACCTCCTTATAATGTAATATGCCGTGAGCTTTAGTACATTAAAATAATTAAATTTATAATACACCCCTAGATTTGACATGTAAACATGAGAAATTATAAATATTTTTTTTAAATTGTTCAATAAAATTATTTAACATTGGTATGATGACCAATTCCATATCATATAAATAAAAAACAAAGGAAAATCAATAAAAAATGAGATTTGGATCAATTCGAAGACATATCAAATTAACTTCTATTCATTTTACATTTTCAACAGGTGATCTATTTACTTGTCAAATAAATATTTTAATATCATTATTAAAATGTTGATTTTATATATATTATAAATAAAAATTTATAAAAATTTTAAAATTTTAGTTCTAGGAAACTCAAAATAAATAAGAGGATAAATCTGTGCCTTTCAAATTAATCATAAGTGATAAATTGAATCACAACAAAATTTAGTGCATTTAACTATTAAAATATATTTTGTTTCAAAATTTTCATTAATATATTAATATAAATATGTTGGTGGGTAGTCTATTATAAACTAATATATAAACCCTATGAGGTCAATGTATGTTTTTAAAATGAGAATAGATTTGTAAAACTACGCATTCACATAATTAAAAATCTTAATCACAAGTTATCCATGTTAGTTAGACGATCGAGAATGATTTTCAATTGAATTAATGTTGCTTTTCAATTCAAGGCCCTAATGAGTGTCCATATAGCAAACCTTTCAGATGAGACTTGCATTATCCACTCGAGCTCGCATTTCTCTGGTCACTTGCACGATGTTTTAACTGGCTCAATACTGGTATGCATTCCTGTTATAGATTTAGGAACATCAATAAAAGAAAGGTAAATAAACCGAAAGTGTGCTTTTTAAAATACTCATATGTTTAAAATTTAACTACCCATGTACTTCCTTCATTAGTAAAATGATATTTTTTATAATTGGTCAATAGTATGATATGGTATATATACATAATTGATTCCAGGAATAATGTTTTTGCGAAAATATGGAAAAATAATTGTATCATCTTATTAAAGGCATGAAAATTTTAAAAAATGGTTCTAATGAGCAATATAACATAGATTAAATACAGAGTTATGGTGGAAATTACTTCTTTAAAAAAACTGAAGATGAAGTTTTTTACAACATACTGAACAGAGTATTCATGAAATCATCGTATATTTTTATTGATTATAAGAAATTGTGAAAATTACCATTTCAGAAGAGTTTCTGTAGCTAATGAAATAAAATACGCTATCATAATGTACTCAATGATAAATACTTACAATCAAATGTTGCCCAGTTAGAAGGAATTGACATGGGGATATCAAGTCCTTGGTCGTTGCTGTGCAACAACTGGAAAATGTCTGTACCATTATCAGCCTTCTTTATGGATGTTTCAAGTTCTCCAATTGGTGGAGCTAAAGTGAGTACATCATACTTCAAATCTAAAGAAGCCTATATTAAAAGGGAAAGCCATTAAGACTTAATGCCGGATGCATGCAGTTAAGGAGACGTGTATAAAAGAACTTTATCAGTTGTTTCATAATTTTACTAACATAAATCAGATGAGCAACTTCATTTTAGGATCGGAAACATGACAAATCTAAATGTTTACGATTCTAACAAATACATATGAAATTCAAAAGAAATATCAAATTATAAGATAATATCAACATTACCCCACGGGGTCTAGTTCGAGTTGAACCAAGTTCTGTAATGCTTTTGACGAGGATATCTTCTGCTACTGAATGCCTCCTTTGAATTGGGATGTCAGTTTTTACTAAATCATCATTATTATAATTGGTTTCGCCGACAGAATGAGTTGGTTGTATTCTTCTTCTTGAAATCCATCTTTTCTCCACATATCTGAAAGATTGTGTGCTATCATAACTAATAGGCGAATAGAATGAACATGTCATGTGTCAATTGAAGATCTTCTTACTTGGCACGAATGAATTTCTCAGTGTTGCCTTTATCTGCATTTGTCGGAAGTCCTGCTTCCCAATAATTGTTTGACTTCTTATTTCCCATAGCTATTCATAAAGAATTGAGTTAGTCATTATTAACGAAAATTTAACTCCGTTTTATGGTTCACACAATTAAGAAACGGTTCACACAAAGCACAATGATAGGGTTCTTACACTGCATAAAGGAAACTTGGTCTGGAAGCCATGTATCCAATGTAGTGGATCGTACCTACATGCAAATCAAACTACCAAGTTACCGTCGATAGTAGTTCAATAAACTTGTATAATAACCTAAAAAGGAAAAAAAAAAATAAAGTGAATGACAACAGTAGCAGCATATCATTACAAGTCGTTAAGATTACTTTTTTTTTTTCATTTCTTGAAAAATAACAACATCATAAGGGGTACTAATCTAGCTAATTACAAAACGTCCGAGATTCCACACCTGTGATATATGCACCCCTAAGCTGCGATGAATTCCCGAGCATTGCATGCAGATGAATATTCCAAGGTTCACGCTTGCCCATCTTGGTGCCCTAATTGAAAAGAATAAATTGCAAATATTACTACGAATTTGAAAGAAAGCACATGTTTACGTATGCAAAAATATTTTTAACAATGAATTTGGAAGTTATTATTAACAAAAATATTTTAAAAATAAGTAACCTAAAATTCCAAACTATTGATCTCGAGTTTCTTTGTGTGGTTTTTCAGTGTATTAGCAGCTTTGATGCATTGTTTGAACTGGAATCAAAACGTAAGTTCATGTATGCTTCCAAAAGGCCTAATAATGGAGATAATAGACAAAAAAAAAAAAAAGAGCTTCTGCTATTCTCTGATACCAATCAACAAGCTACAATAATCTGATGTTATATATCAGAATTAAGGTGGTCATCGAGAAATGTTCTTGAAAATTTTACCTGCTCCCACAATCAGCACATTCTCTATTTTCTGGAAGCTTAACAAGGCCTTCTAAAATCTAAATGGACCCATTAAAAACAAACAGATAAGACTGATTACTTTTTCTTTAATATGACTTTTTTCAGTAGAACATATAGACAATAAAGACAAAGAATAGAAAAGGGAAAGAAAAAGGAAATTTCAACAAGCACCGAAAGGTGAGAATGTAGAACTATGACCTTCATGTGCTTGGCATTGAGTTCACTGGAGACGGAGGCTTTCCCGTTCATGTTTGCCCTTCTTCGCTTTTAGCTATTGCAGAATATGATATATAAAATATCACTCAAAGAAAAAAGAAAGCGAAGAAGAAGGCAAAACGTAAAAGAGTTTAGAGATCAAGAAAGGAAGGTGAATTTAAAACTAGACTTATTTGTAGCTTGATCAGGTGTTTATGGACGAAGAGAATGAAAAGGAAAACCATCGGCATTGCTATAAATACGGCACTCACCACTGCTAGATATAGAACAAATTAAATTTGTCATGCCATTTTCTATTGTGTATTTAACTTCTAATCTACAATGGTCACCAAACTCCTTTTTCTAATTAAATATACCCCACCTAACAGAGGTTTAAGTAATAGTTTAATAATGTTGCTAATTCGATGCAGTATCTAAATTTGTTAGCTTAATTTATCTCACTATGATTCGAAATACCAGCTCAACACTCCCACATATATAACAAAGTATAATGACTTCTCTCTCCCGTTTCTATTTTATGTTTCACTTAATTTATCTACATTTACGGCCAAACTCATTCATAGATTATATAAAAATTCCAAATATATTATGCGTTAATTTTAGAGTTAATTGTAAACAAATCTTAAAATTTACTCAATTTTACATTAATAGCTCGAACTTTAAAAAATGATATGGAACTCTCAAAAACTTACAATTGTCCTTTGCTAATGATCTGCTAATGCTTTGTACCACAGGTCCTCTATCTATTGGAATTCTGCCACAATCTCTTCAAAGGTTTAAGGAGATCTTTGGTTTGAAAATTTAATCCAAATTAGAGTTTAACATATCTTTCCAAACACAGTAAAGTAGACTCTATCCATTTGATCAAAAATTTAGGATTGAGGATCCAACAAGTGGTACTCACTTATTTGGGAGTTCTAATCTCAACTAAAAAGCATAAGGAAATAGAATGTAGGTCCCTTACAACCTCCATACAGAGAGAATATCAAATTGGAGAAACAAATTTCTATCCTATAGAGGCAAATTACAATTGTCAATTTCAATTCTTAATAACTTGCACATCTGTTGGTTATCACATCTTACTTTACTAAGGGATTTTGTATGGAATGGACAGATCAACAATCATGGAATCTCCCCTAAAGTTAAATGGAGCTCAATATGTCTGCCTAATGATTATAGAGGGTTTGGAATCACTTTAGCTAGTAGAATGGAAAAAGCTTTAATGACTAAGAGACGTTGGAGAATATGTGTGGAAAAAGAAAGTCTATAGATGAATTGGATCCAGATGGTTCACATCAAGCAAGAAAGAATATAAACTATTCAAAGCAAACCTACACAATCTTATGCATTCCAACAGATTTT